>JAOSBK010000002.1:11173490-11190732 GCA_027568895.1 Erythroxylum shatona
GCTCAGAATCGAACTTGAACAATAGGTTATTTGAGTTGGTAATTAGAATCTCCTTGAGTCCAAACTCTACCCATGCTTTAGCTAAAGTCTTCTGAACTACTAGATTCGCAGGTCTTTTCCCTAGGAAAAAACTGATTAGTGCTAACCGAAACTGAGCAACGCCCTTCTTGGCTAACTCTACAGGGGGTATGACATAGATCTACTCCTCCTTGATCTCTGGGAGATAGAAAATTAAAGCATTATCAGAGGAGGATCCTACCAAACCTTCAGAAACCACTGCCTTACATGAACGGATGGTCCTCTTAGGAAGATCTTGGAACTGGGGAGGACTGACGGTAGCAGGAATCAGATCTGCCACAGCGTCTGGGTTAGGTTCAATGGGGAGGTGCGATTTCGAAGGAGTCTGGTTTTTGTTTGGGTAAGGAGATGTTGGGATCGGTGTTTTGGTTTGGATTTCTAGGGATTTCAATTTTCTGAAGGGATAAAGAAGCTGGTACGGGAGTGGGAGAAAGAGGGTTTCGAGAAGGTTTTGGGGAGACGGAAGTTGCCATGGAGAGGGGAGGAGGCTCGCCGAAATCTCACAAGCTATGGACGTCCGCGTACTCCGTTTCGTTGTGATTGACACTTTCACTTGATAGTCTGTAAAACTTCTTCCTAAAATATTTAGCCTCCTCTTCATCACTCATGTTTGCGAAGTGATAAAAACACAACAAAAAAGTTCGGGAAGGGTGATCCCAGATGGGTTTATATATATAGTTTCTTATTGGAATTAAGAGTTTAGTTGATTTAGTCAAATGGTTGTTAATATTTCAAAATTAAGTTCAAGCAACACCTCAATTAATTTGGACCATGCTCCGACTGTGTATAACGAACTTTGGGCCAATTCTGAATGGCCTCTGATTTCACCCAACCCGACTCATTGTTAAGCCTATACAAAATGGCTCCCTCAAATCCTTTGATGCCAATACATGCAGTTGCAAGGTTGAAACATGAGAAAACCACAGCTTGTAAAACCAAGGTATCCGATTCCCTATCTGCATTAGCTTTTGATTGCCACTAGAAGTTATGCCCACCAGCATTACCTCTATCTAACCTTCTCTGGCACAGTACATTACCACTGGAGAAAGAAATACAGTACCGAAAAAGAAATACAGTGACAACAAGAACATAACTTTCCAAGTTCTCTGTGCTCCTCTGCAGTCAAATCGAGTGAGTTACTGTTGGTTAAGAATCCAGTACTCCCCTTCTTTTCTTCGGTATTAAGCGGTCCATGTAGCATTAAATAAATTAAAACTCCAGGCTTGCGAATCTGCTGAATCAAGTGCAGGCTGAGTTGGCTGTTTGTCCCACGTTCAGTCCTGTCAGACAAGAGTAACAGCTGATTTTGCTCATTCGAGTCTACGCATGCATGCGACGATGTATCTGCACAAAATAAAAGCCCAGTTAATAACGGATGCTCTAACATAACTATTACCTAGTACCAGCTACTAACTTTGACTCTCTTTTCATGTCTTCTTCCTAAACTACTTTGTTAGAGACTGTTAATCGTTCTGGAGTAAAGTGAAAAGCAATCATCAAAATTGTCCTTTCCGGTCATTCTTTCTTAAGTACTTCATCTAAACTGTTTATGTTTCTAGAGAAAGGTGCAAAGTAGGGAATCTCTCCACACTGACTACTATAAAACAGACATACAGAGGCATATGCGCATCAGTAGACACAAGCATGTAGAGAGAGAGGAGACAGGACAGAGACAGAGACAGACAGAAAGACAGAAATTTTTGTAGTCATACCTTGACTTACGATTCAGTAAAGATCTGTCATCATCATCTTCACCAGGAGTATACACCGAAAAGTTCCTTGTTAATAGATTGAAGACTATGACATAGTTGCTAGCTAACTTTAGCCTCTCCATTCACTAAAGGACTTCCATCTTCGGTAATGCTATCAACTTTATTGCTACTCTTCTTTGGACTCTCTTTGCTGACATCATGCCCATCTTTGGTAGAGCTGACAGCTCTCTTATACACCCTTCTTTGTGAAAGTGAATTGTCCTCTACTTTTTTACTTCTAGGGGAATGCATGAGTTTGGAACCATTGGTTTTACCCTTTGGCTGCTCAATCTTCTCTTCTACTGGTCCATCCTTTGATGCAGTTACGGACTCACTGTCAGTTCTCTGGGAAGGAACTATACTTTCCGTGGCATCACTCACTTGCTGCTCTGCACTGGCTTTCTCACCACTTGCTTCAGGAAGGAGTGCTTTGCGGCTAAGTCGAAGCTGCCCCTTCTCATTTACCTACAAAATTGATGAAAAACAAAGAGTAAAGATGGCAGTAGATGGGTCCAACCTCTGCATTAGTTAAATATGGTAAAACAGGTAACAGAATATTAGTTATGATGCCAACTAACAAAAAATAAAATGCGTGGACTGCTACTGGGGATAAACACAAGTTAGAAATTTAGCATTTTCCCCGGATACTGGTAGAAAAGTCAAGATTATCAAGGTTATATAATACAGAAATTGTATATCAACGGAATAAAACCAGAAGAACTGCTGATCAATGTCCGATTTCCTCTTTTGATAAAAAAGAGAACATTCCTCAATTCAGAACAGATTTTGTTTTCAAGTTGTTAAAATGTGGCTTGCCTACCTCAATAAGTTTAACATCAACAAGATCTCCAACTTTAAATACCTGTAACAGAAAAATCAAAACATTAAATGGTTTGAAAGATTTTATTCTCTCGTGGCTGCCACATATTTCAAAGAAAAGAGAAGCATGAGCTCACATCTTCTGCCTTTGGAAGCCATTCTGTACTCAGCTCACTAATATGGCAGAGTCCCTGAAGCAAATTAAGAACTTGAGGAATCCATAAAATTCTGTCCTAGCCAAGCCTAAAACACAGAATAGTTTGAAACTGAAAAATATCCTCACTAATGTATCATTTTTTCTTTGACTTTGTGTGTACCTTGTATATTCTCTAATTGATTAACATCCTGTGTCTAACTAAAAATTATCCAAAGTATTCCCTGATTTTTGAATGTCAAATAAAAGTAGAAAGAAATATTGCAAATGAAAACATTAGATGAATAAACTTACGAGTTTGGACTACCATTATAGAGGCACATTTAATGAAAACTTCAAGAGAAAAGGCTTGTATAAGCAAAAATTTCCAGTTACTTTCCCATTATTCAAGTAGCAACATAGACATATTTAATGAAAATTGTGCTGGGATGATCATGTACCTCACGACCAGGAGCAATCTCCACAAAAACTCCATAAGGAGCTATTGATTTGATCTCACAGTTCCTGATTTGTAATAAGCAAGCAAAAACGTCAATTTCTTGCAAATGATCAAGCAAAAAACAATTTTAGGAAAACAAGCAATCACCAAAAGAGGGTAGATAAGGGTAACAACATTTTCCCCAACACCACCAATCACCCAAAGATAATAATTTAAATAAAAAGAAGCAAAGGCTGCAAGATCTAGAGGAAATCAGAAGATGCTCCAAAATTGCTCACAAAAGAAGACAGACCTGTAAATATCGCCAACTGATGGAACCATTATCAGATTACTAATGATTGATTTAGATTTCTCTAGACTTGACAAATCCTTTGCAGTAATTTTTACCTGACCAGTCACAGATTTTAAGAATATCACTAGAGATAGTGTAATAGAAATACAACAGAATATAACTTTGTAATTGGAACTTACTATTCCATCATCTTGTGTGTCGATAGCCTCAACTCCAGATTCTTCAATGATACTTCTCACCTTCTTCCCACCAGAACCAATGATGAGGTTAACTTTCCTTGGATTGACCTGTAGGAGAAAAGTTGAAATGAAAAATAACACAACATAAACCCTAGAAACTCAGCTCTAAATTTCAACTAGCCAAGCAATGAAAAAGAGAACTAGGAAGATACGCAAACCTTCATAACATGAATAAGTGGGGCATATTTGGATAGCATTTTAGATGGTGGAGGCAAGCATTCCAACATTTCAGCTGAATAATGGATTTTGAAAGAAAGAAAAAGGATTTAGATGAAGTGAAGTGAACAAGTACGAATAAACAGGTTGATGCATCTAACAAGTTTGGCCAATAACTTTTAAACAACCTACTATGATCTTGTTATATAATTCATTGTTAAGACTACATGATAGGACATATTTCAATACCCCAATAAATGGCCTACCAGCTAATGAATGTCTTTAATCATTGAATCAGATAAAAGAACTTCAAAGATAAACACGCTGCTTAAACATAATAATGCCTCCAAATAATAATCAAGTTTAGAATACTCTCTTGTATATTAACATTACCAAGAATACGCCTTCGCCCCTCTCTTGCCTGCAGTAATGCCTTTCTCATAACATCTAAGGTGATTCCCCCGACCTATCATTACAAAGTGGAATTTGGTTAAAGCGTCGAACTGCAAAATATCTAAAGAACATGTAATCCAAATCCTCTTTTCCTCTAATCATTTAGGTTGGCGATAGACAGCTCTTTAGATGAAAACCATGTTGTTTTGATAGCAAAGGTATACTTATCGGGACATAATATGTGACCACATAACCAATGGCAACCTTTATATCCATCTGGAATGCAGTCACTCCATCTTCATTTCCAGCAACCTGCATCACCATATTTCATAAATCATTTGTCAAAAACCACAATTCAATTAGAACAAGCAGACACTACCTTAAAATCCATGTCTCCCGATGCATCTTCAGATCCAGTGATATCAGAAAGAATAAGAGGAGTTCCATCACCCCCAAATTCTTTAGTGTCTAATACCATACCCATTGCTATGCCAGCAATGGAGCATTTTACAGGAACCCCAGCATCTTGCAAAGCCAAGCAACCTCCACACACAGAGGCCATACTGTTGACCACAGATACTATATGATCAGTTGGAAGACACATAGGAAAGAAAAGAAAATCAATTATTCCAAAGAAACCACTAGAAGCCTAACCATTGGAAGAAAAAGATGACCAATTGTTTATGTGTGGAGATTCTTACCTTGAGGAACCATTGCTTTCGGTGATGGTACTCTCAACTCGTATTGTATAAGGAAAATCATCTTCAGAAGGCAATATCAGTTCAAGTGCTCTCTCTGCAAGCATTCCATGACCAATTTCTCTTCTACTGGGTGCTCCTATGCGTCCTACCTCCCCAACACATGACGGAGGGAATGAATACTAGAATACCAAAAAAAAAAAAAAGCAAAACATTTAGTGCTTTCACAGTGCTATTCCTGGAAGAGGATTCTATTCAATTTATGAATGCTGGTGAATTTCTTAATACAGGAGTTATAATGTAGTGCACCATGCAAGTAATTAACAATCCTCACCAACTACTGATAATCAAATAAGAACAAGGGATCCAACCGTGCTCAGGAGCACCAAAAAGCAGAAGTTTCAATTGGCACGATGACAAACTAAATAACTGGTCAAAATTTGTAACCATTTATCTCGAACTGGAGTTGATCTGACCCATTAAACAGACTATCATTGCAAAAAATGTCAAATGCAGCGTGAAAAAAGTGAAAGAAACTGAGAGAATTATGCAAGCAGAAAGTTTTTACTGGAAAAGAAATCACTTTAATAGACAATAAACACTCCATAGGTATCTATTTTCCTATGCCTATTCACAGAATAAAGAAATGTCAAGATATAATTAGGATAGCATCAGAGAATTGTCCAGATAAAAGCCAAACTAGTAATAAAATCCCTTCTACTTAAGTTTTTTTACCAAGATAAATGCAAAAAAAGGAAGAACTTGCACATAGTTTCAGTTGTTAGTCTTCTTACTAGTCTTGTTTACAAAAGCATCAGATCAGCAATATCATCGTCCTAATAGTTATTATTTCATCCCTGAAGTTTTCAGAACTTGTCTCCAATTGCAAATAAAGCTTCTATGGTTTTGAAGGAACAAAAAGTGAGGAAGGGGGATCACTTAGTAGAATAAAGAAATATTGTTTAAAATACAGGCACAAAATTTTCAAATAAGCATTTAATCATCAGCAATTTTAAGTCAGACATAAAGAACAAGACATGATTAGAAAAATAAATCAGTCTGACAGCCTTCAAATCGAACCAACAATTGTCATAAACCAGCTTTCTAAAACTCCAGATGTGTAACCATCTTCTCTAACAAAACAATTTATCCTATGGATGGGAATCAATGGAGGGTTGCTTAAGAAGGACAGGATCAAGTTCTCCATAAGCACATTGCACTGTGAGTTATGTAGTACAGAAATGGAAAATCTGGAGCATCTTATGATTGGATGCAGTTATACCAGGCAAGCATGGGAGCAGATGCAGATTATTCTCAACTACGACAGACCAGTGGACTCTTGGAGTGAAACTATTACTTGGTTGGGGAACCTTAGAGTGCATAATGCAGCTGATCTTAAAGTAATTAAGTTAAGCTGGGTAGCTTTGGTGTACTACATCTGAAAGGAGCATAATTGTAGAATTTTTAGACAACAAAGCTGAAGTACTTAAATGGTTTTCCAGGACATTTTCCTCCATTGCAGATTGGCCATGTTAGCAAGAGGAATAGGTGTAAATCAATCAAGTAGTATGAAGAGACGATGGAGATTGGAGTAATACTGGTTTATGTGGTCTCAAAAGTACCCCTTAGATAATTAGATGTAGACGATTACTTGGAACCTCAACTCTTTGTAATATATTATTTTTGGATTGTCCTTGACCTTTTGTATCTAGCTGTAATCATCTTTAATCAATGAAATATTCAATTTTCAAAAAAAAAAATTCATTATCAGAATCACCCCTGCAGTACCTGAAGATAGAACCTCTTGAATTCTTCAATGTCCACAAGGTTGTCTACTTTTTGTGCCATTTGTTTGTCACCAAGTGTGACCACTGCTAGTGACTGCAAAGGAAACAATTATACATGTAACTAGTATACATTGATTAAAGCTGGCTGCTAGGGACAGCTAAAATTTTGTCTAAAATGCCTTTAAAGCACAATACATGAATGAAATAGGTTGTCACTAACTAGCATTGTTTTAACAATAGAAGAGTACACTCTAAAGCATAAGTCGGTATTCTAAGAAGTCCTACAAAAATTTGACGTAGGACAGATCAGACATCAGTCCGTGCAAGCTTAATGATGAATCAATGGTGGTCTAAGTTGATCCTTGGCTTCAAATTTTCATTCAAGGTAGATGAAAATAACAAGTACTACCATTAAGGTATATGAAAATAAATATTGATTTCAACAAACAATGCAATCATCATAGCACTGCAAGGATGGTATAACAGAGCATATTATGCCAACAATCTCTTTACTGCAACATACAAATATTTTCATTATTGTCCAAAAATCAGTATTTAATTCAGTAATCACTTCATGTTGTCGACAACAATATAATAATAAAACAAACCTGTGTTTCCCCGCGAGTAAAAAGAGCACTTCCATGTGCCCTTGGAAGCAATCCACATCTGGAGTTAATTGGGCGTATGCCATCTGGGTTTCGCCCATCACTTCTTTTACCACCCTATAACAAATGACTATAGAATGAACAATAAGAAATGAATATGAAAATCATCATCGTTATGATCATATTTGATAGATGACATAAATCTGCCAGGAGTTGCAGAATATTCCTATGCATTGTCCCATATAATCCACATTATTGAACTATGTTTCTGTTTCAGGTGTAATTTCATAGCCCAAGTACTGTTAATAAGAACATAAAAGTTCTATAGGGCCAAATCATAATTCAGTTGAGAAACTGCAAAATTTTGCAAGCCTGAATCAGATAGATTCTGTCACATTAATCAATGAAATTCAAGCAGCTTTTTTGGAAAAAAAAATTAAGTCTTATAGATTCTGTCACATTAATCAATGAAATTCATGCAGCGTTTTTGAAAAAAACATTTAAGTCTTAACTCTTGGATTTACACAGAATAAAACAAGAAAGGAAACAGATATAACCATTACTTTATTTCCGCCGTTAGGTCCAAAATTAAAGGATAGAAAGAAGAAATCATGTGTTGAAAGTTACATGTAATATTTTATTTCCCAATAAATGAAATTTTGAAAAAAAAAAGTTTCCACTAAGAAAAGTTAAGTACATAAAATAACATGGGGCAGAAGCTCTAATGCTGGTAGAATCATTCCTTTCATCTTTCCTTCTTCCCCCATATAAACCAATAAATAAGATAATAAGCTTCCTTTCCTTTTTACTCCAATTTCCTGTTCTATTATCATTTCCTTTCCCTATTCTAAATTTTCCCCCAAATAGTTGAATACACTTTGTAAGTCAAGTCTCAGGTTAAAAGGTAAAATTTTCCAAAGATTGGACAGACTAGCTTTAGATTTCCTCATCTCAACCATTACTTAGGCAGATTTCATACCTCCACGATACGCCTACGAAGGAATTTGGATGTGATTTCTTTGAAAACCAACTTCACATCTACCTCGAGAAACAGCTTAAGGAGGACAATCCAGAGAAGATGTTAAAAACGTGCAACAAAAAGAAAGAGAAGTTATACAAATGATACTTGATAAAACGGTTAAAACGGTAATAACAGAAACCAACACTCACCACTGGAGGAGATTTTCGTAAAATAGGTTTTATGTGTACATCACCTTCGTCCACTTCACCATCCACAATAACTTCCTCATCCTCATCTTCATCCTCAAGCATCTCTGCTACTGTTTCACTGGTTCCAAAATTTTGGTCTGTGCTTATGTACCCTTTCTCTGTAAGTATATTCAGGACTTTTTCTTCCAGAGATGCAAGAGCCTTTCTTCTTGGTATCTTTCTCCTAATCTGTAGCGCTTTCACTAATTCATCACCACAGATTTCCTGTCCAAATCATGCAAAAGATAACTATATAACAACTATTATACTAGAAGAAAACTTAATTAGATAGAGCACCAAACTCTAATTAGAAGTATAGGGGTAACTGATAGCATAAACCCAAAGGAACAGACAAAATATTACAGGAAATAGTTGTGAGGATGAAAAGTTATCATGCTCCAAACAAATCCTTTTGATACAAGGGTACATGTTTAACTTATGAACTGTCATATTTATAGGGTCTGCCTAAGTGCATAATGCTGAATTTCCTCTTAGGCTGTGAAACATTATCATTTGTGAATCTCAGGTAGCAACAGACACTCAGGGAGCACAATATAATACGGCACACATGCACATAAGATATGCAAGCCTCTTTGACAGGCAAAAGATCAGTCAAACAGAGTGCCCAAAATTTCTGGCACATCCTGCTTATCCAAGGTGACATGAAAAACTTGAGCATTTAGCATTCTATCTTTTATCACAGAAATTGTACAAAACACTGGACTATAGCGCCACCTGTATGGGAGAAATAACATTCAACAATCAACCCAAACTTTAGCCACAAAACTAGATGAACATAAGATCAGAAGCAAAGAAATCGTTAAAAAGCTACAGTGAAAGGCAACTCAAAGTACCTCTACATGTTTATAGAGCACAGGGGGCGGTAATCTGATTGCATCAAACATTTTTGGCTTTCCACACTTCTTCACCAAAGCATCAACTTCATTGCAAATGGCACATACTGCATCCTGGCTTTTAATGAACAAGTAACAAGTTAATATTTTGATTTCCTCAAAAGAATAATTCAAAGAATTGGTTACTAATAGACTCTTCTTAAGCAACAAAGTGAGAATAATGGTAACAGTGACAAAATATAGAAAAGACAGAGAAACGGGGGAAGAGCAGAAGCACACTCTCTCACATACATGAGCATAACACGATGTGATGGATTAATCAAATCACCTCCAAGAAAAACATGAATAAGCATGGTACATGGGCCCATTCCCCACCAATATGGGGATATCCTCTTGATGCAAAGCGCCATAATTGGAAGAGAAGTATTCAAGTCCTCTTTATGTGCTCACTTGTCAGATGTCTATTAGTGAATATATGTCACGCATGGTCAAATGATCCCTCAATCAGTACTACTGATTCATGTTATTGCTTCTAACCAAAGTAAACTTAGTGTATACAAAACAAAAGGTTGATTACTAGGAATTAGTTCAAGCAACTACAGCACAGTCCGTTCAGTGTGAAAATTTTCATGACATGACAATTACAGGGCAAGTAGAGCAAAACGAAGGAGATGTTCGAAACTTTCATGTCCATATTGTCCAATATTGAATTTCACTTTCCATGCCACATGGTAGTTCTCACAACCATACATGGTCACACATGTGAAAGCATGTATAAATTACTGCACGGTGAATGTAGTGCAAAGCCACAAATACTTGCCCTCTAGACTTCACAGCCACAAATAATTGCCCTCTAGACTTGGTTACTAGGTAAAATAGACAATTAGGATACCTTCAAGGTTGCAAAACATGCAATATCAGAAAGGCAACATACTCAAATCAGAAAAACAACCTGCCCAATTTGAATTGCCTCAAGCAACTTCTCTTCTGGAAGAAAACTGCAATATCCCTGTGCAGGACCAGGTAATGAATATGAGATCAATGTATTAGATCAAAGATAAAGGCCAGCAATTGTTGTACACAATTCAACATTTCTATAGTCGATTAATGTCAAACCATTACCAAACATATTCAGGTGAACATGGATATCTTTGCTAACATAATAAGTTCCACGACATTTGAGTCAGTAAAGGGAAGAATAGAATAACTGTTAATGAAGAATTTGGCTGAAACCAATTAACCAATTTTCTGCAGAAAAGAACTGCTTCATGAAGATTTAAGCATTTTTCCAGATATCTAGATAGTTGGATCCAAGTTAATCTATACTTATGTAAGCAAACAATAACACTAACATAGATTCACCACTATATCTTCTTTAGTCCTCATGGAAATGTTAGAAATGATTGTAGGCAGGAACAGGTTCACTTCAGGACAAGTGGAAGCAAATGCACAAGATAGAATAACATTATTATCTAATTTCACAGGTTATTATTCATTGTCCTTTCACAAAAAAAGAAAGTTTTTCTTTTAGTGTTAAATTGTTAACAGAATTAACTATTAACTAGTATACTATTTGTTCCCACTCAATCAAGACTCAAGGTTTATTTTAACTTCAACCCAAAAGCTTATACTGTTGGGTAAGGCCCAACAATGGGGAATGTTATTCTTAACAATAATCATTGAGAGGAAGCGCAACAAGGTGCTTCTTGAATGCAATGCTACTTGAAAAGTCAAGTCAAGACCTATGTTCTGTTCCATTTGCTCTCTCTTATTGATGTTTGGTTAATCCAATCCTCATTAATTGAACTTATTCTAAGCACTCAAGGTATCTAGTCAATGGTTCCTAGTATAAACTGAAGGCCTAAGAAGATCATTCATTCAACCATTTCATGTGGATTATATAAAGAGAGAGCAATTTGATATGCATTTGGAAGAAGAATCCCAATTTAAAAAAATAAAAATTCCAAAATCTTCATTACTGGATTACAGTGAAGCATTTCATCAACTATTTTGACTTTCTAAAATCTGTGCATATCTTCTGCGTGGAAAGCACTAATGATGCATAAGATCATTAAACCATGTGTGGAATTGTTTAGAGATGGAGTCCAATTCCATCAATATAAACACCCCCCTAATGCACCAATTAATACCCTAAAATTACTCCAGATAACATAATTCAATGTCTGCCACGAAAACTATGATCTTTTCCAGAAAGACTTCACGTTCAAGAAAGTTTTCAAGTTATATTAAGAGATTACCTCTATCATCAATATTGCACTGTCAGTGCCTGCCAGAAGTAAATCCAGTTCTGACTCTTCCATCTGCTTAGTTGTTGGATTCACAACAAACTTATCCCCAACAAGTCCAACTCGAACTCCTGCAATTGCCTTCGTATTTGGCACTTCTGAAAGAGCTCTGTAGTAATTGAGTTTCACTTTTAACTATCTAACAACAAATGGAACTCTGCAATGCTTCACAAACAGTAACTACCTTGCATTGTAACTTACACTGCTATTCCAGCTGCTGTTACTGCCAAAGAATCAGGAGGATGCAACCCATCATAGCTCAAGACCTGAGACAATGAGGAGAGAGAAACTCTTTGTAAGCTGAAATGCAAGTCTAAAGAAAAAGACAGTAATGATAGAGATACATTGTCCAGTTCCCGATTCTGACTATCAAGTATAATAATTACTAGCAGATGAGAAATGACAACATATGAAATTCATAATAGAAGATCAATCAGCTGGTACACCAAGGTCAGAAGCAACCAACACCCCCAAGCAATACTAAAATTTTTTAATAATTCAAATAGCATATCAAAATTATACCTTGATACAGATATAGATGACCATGGTTGAATGATTCTCAAATCCCAAGAAAAGAAAAACACTTCACTTAAGTTTTTGCATCCTTGTTTTCAAAATGATTAAACTACTTTCTTTCCTTAGTACAGCTGGCCAAGGTTGAATATTGCTCAAATCCCAGAACAGATTTGTAATTCAGTTCCAGAATCCTTGTAATCTTTAAACTAAGGGGGTGCTTGGTTGATACGTTTGGGAAATGGTTAATGAGTAAGGAATGAAAAGTGAGTGGTTAGTTGTTGATTATCATTATAAGGGCAATAATTTGATATCCTACTTTTGAGGAATCCTCCATACCCTCCATTTAGTAGAGGAATGAAATTCATTCTTTAGTAGTATCTTTTTTTTTTAAATATTTTTAATATTAATTAATTAATTAATTAAAATATAATTAATGACAATATTATTAATTAAAATATTATTAATAATTAATTAATTACATTATAATGAATTAAAATATAATTAATTACAATATCATTAATTAAAATATTGTTAATTAATTAATTAAATAATAATAAAATTTTATTTCTTAATATGTTTTATAAACCAACCACTATCAATGGTAATAGTAATCATTCCTTCTTCTTAACCAACCATCATAATTATAATGATAATATCCATTCTCATTACTCACTATATTCATTCTCATTCCTATTATCATTCTCCCATCTGAACCAACCGTCCCCTAAGATCACATAGCTCATGCTTTTAGAACTCACTGATGCAAAAGAGCTTTGAGTTTATAAAAGAAATAAGAAAGAAGGTAAATTATAAATTTAGTTTATGCTAGGTTTCCTTGTTAAATAGAAAGTAGTAGTGAGCTAGATATGTTATCCTAGTTAATTATGACTTAAAATTATTTAAGAATATAGAATTATTATTAGAATAGGATTCAATTTTGTTTAGGATATTTTAAACAGGAACTGTTAAAATAAATAAATATTAATTCATAATATTCTCCCTTAATTAATAGGGGCGATAGACAGTTATTAGAGGTAGTTATTATTTCAATAGCTGTAAATAGGGGTGTCAATTATCAAAGGCAGTTACCAAAGCAGTTATTTCTGCTTTGGTGAACCGTGTACATTAAAAAAGGGAAATAACCCCTGTTGTATGAAGTGAATGAATGCAGTCTCTATACCAAAAATTCTTTGTAGTTTCTTGACATGGTATCAAAGTGACAAGGAGATCAATTCGACTACAAGTTTCATCCTCTTGTGATTTGACCTTCATTGTCAGATCAGTAACTGCTACCAAATTCACTGTAATTGATCTGAGATTAATCGATTGTCAGCCATTTTTTCATCCAGCCTTGACTGCTGGAAATTCTCCCTACAATTCCAATAACTCTCTTTGTATCAGCCTTCATTGCTGGTACGATTCATTCTCCTCCTCTCCATATTATCAAATCAATTGTCCTTAATCTCAGAAGATGTCAGAAATTGAGAAAACAAGTGGAGTGCAGCAGGGAATGACAAACTCCCTAGTGCAACCTTTAGGAGATTTGCCTACCATCCAACTAGCCTTCAAACTGGATGGCAAAAACTATCTGAAATGGTCTCAATTTATTCGAACCACCTTGAAAGGAAAGGGGAGGTTGAGCCATCTGAATGGAACTAGTCCTAAGGAAGGGGACCCACGGTTTGAAGCTTGGGATGAGGAGGATGCCTTAATCATAGCATGGATGTGGAATTCCATGATTCCTGAAATTAGTGATACATGCATGTTCTTGTCAACTGCCAAGGACATTTGGGACACACTTCATCAAACATATTCAAAGGCCAAAGATGCAACCCAAATATATGAGGTGAAAGTGTAAGCAATGGCAACAAAACAGGGGAGTAAGTCAGTGACAGAATATCCCAACCAGTTGAAAACATTATGGGAGGAACTGAATCATTATCGGATGCTGCAAACTAGATGCTCTGAAGATGTTGCTCTATTGAAGAATTTTGTGGAACAAGACAGAGTATATGATTTTCTTGTGGGATTGAACCCTAAATATGATTAGGTCAGGGTCCAATTATTAGGGCGACAGGAGGTTCCATCTTTAAATGAGGTGGTAGCACTCATTCGAGGAGAAGAAAGTAGGAGGAAGGTTATGTTAGATAATCAAACACTGGAAAGTGGCGCAATGGTGGCTACTAGACAGGGCAAAATTAAAGGAGGAAGATCTGGACGGCAAAAATTTGATGAATTGTGGAGCACATTATGCAAAAAACCTAGGCACACAATGGATAAATGTTGGAAGCTACATGGCAATTCTCCAAGTCGAGACTGGGGACAGAAAGGAGAATCTCAAATAAATCAAGAGTGGAATCAGAGATGGGGACAACGTAGAAAAGGCGAACAAGCACATGCAGCTGCTATAGCAGAGCAGGAGTGCAGGAGCAGCCAACTCTAGACACAGGGAAGCTGAACTAGGGAGAAATTAACAAACTGACCCTTGCACTAGACAAACCAAGGGACTTATCTACTCCTTCAGGTAGTACCTCTCTTGCATTTTCCGGTGAGTCTATTGCTCTAGTCAATGTAAGTGCCTCAGTCCACTCCCCTTCCTAAGGTTCATGGATCATTGATTTAGGAGCTACAGATCATATGACTAATACCTCAACCATCTTCACAACCTATAAACCCTACTCTGGTAACAAAAAAAATGTCTTCTACAGATGGATCCTTAATTACTATTGCTGGTGTTGGTGACATTAACCTAACCCCTAGTCTGATTCTTAAACATGTCTTCCATATCCCTAAACTATCTACCAACCTTATTTCTGTCAAAAAACTAATTTTTGATACAAATTGCCATGTATTCTTTCATCAAGATTTCTGTTTATTTCAGGAAAGGGATTTGAGGAGGAGGATTGGACATGCTAAGGCAAAGGATGGCCCTTACTACCTTGAGACATCGGCCAAACAAGAAAAACCAGACATCATTTCTCCATCCAGCTTACTATCCGAAACCCATCTCACAAATTCAAAAAAAGTTTGGCTCTACCATTGCCGCCTGGGACATCCCTCCTTCTTTGTTATAAAAAATATGTTTCCTTCCTTGTTTTCAACCAATAGGGTAGAAGAGTTTCAATGTGAAGTGTGTGAGCTTGCTAAACACAAGCGTATGCCCTTTACAACTTCTATTAGTAAAAGTTCTCTACCCTTTGACCTTGTTCATAGTGATTGATATATGCGGTCCAGCACCCATTTCTATTGTTTCTGGTGCAAAATGATTTGTTTCATTTATTGATGATTGCACATGTATGACTTGGATATTTCTTCTCAAACACAAGTCAAATGTGAGCATGGTCCTTCCTCAGTTTTATACCATGATTCAAACCCAATTTGGAACCAAAATTAAAAGGGTCAGATTTGACGATGCTAAAGATTACTTTAAATAGACCTTATCTTCTTTCTTTCAAGTTCTTTCCGTCTCCAAACCGATGGATAAACAAAGGTGGTTAATAAAAGCTTGGTAGACTTGCTAAGATGCTTGGTTGGGGACAATGTTAATAATTAGGACCTAATTCTATGGCAGACTTTGCATACAATAGTTTTATAAATAGGTCAATTAGTATGAGTCATTTTCAAATAGTTTAAAGTATTCAACCAAGGAAGTTTATCGATTTAGTTCCTTTATTACAAAAACACAAGTTAGTGATGAAGCTGCAAGTTTTGCACAATACATAAGAAATTTCTTTGATGAGGTATAAAGAAAGATAATCAACAACTTCACTTATAAAGAACATGTTGATTAACATGATTGACTGATAGAATTGAATGAAAGAGATATGGTGATGATAAGAATTCGTCTAGAGCATTTTCAAAAGGAAGATATAAGAAATTTCATTCGCAAAGTGTTAGACCTTCTAAGATCCTCAAGAAGAAAAGTGCAAATGTATGTTTTCGGATTACCAACTGACATGGGAATTAGTCAAATCTTTAATGTTGCAGGCTTAGCTATTTATTATGGACATGATGATACCCAATCTCCTACTACAATTGTGATAACTCCAGCCATTTTTTATCTTAAAGAGGAGGAGGATGTTCTTGATGAACAAAAAGTAGTCACAAAAGCTAATGGATATCAATAGTTTCTTGTCAAACAAAAAGGAAGATCAATTTCCAATAACACTTGGATTTTAGAATTTGAATTACAAAAGTTGAATCCATACCTATATGATTAATATTTTCCAATTCTACGTCAAGGATTGGCTTCACACAAGTGAATGAGAATTGATGCAAAAAAGCTTAGATTTTACAAAAGAAATAGAAAAAAGGATGTGCGTGTGCGTGCGCGTAGCCTTTCAACAGATAGATCTTGAATTTTTTTTAATAACCTTGACTTTCGAATTAGAAGGTGTTATAATTTCTTTTAATAGTGATTACAGCCACCAAAATTTATATACTTTGCGGGTCTTAACTACTACTCTGATACAATATTCTATTCTTCCTATAGCACTCACCATACATTACCTTTCCAAACTTATACCTGGCACTTAACTAGCCAAAGTACCATACCCTATCCATATATAGCAGCTCTCCTAAAATTTCTGCCACCAAAGACTATCTAATTTCAGTCAGATCAAACTTTACTGCTTGAAGGCATCTTGCAGTCAAAGATATGCATATCTCATAATATTATGATCTGATCATAATCAGATCATTTAAAATTAGATAGCAGTATCTTGTAGACATATAGAATCCTAGGATTATATTTCCATATCTTAACAGATTTCTATCCTATTCTGTAACCCTATGCATGTATATATATACTGCAGTCTATAATACAAGAAATATATAGCAAAGAAGCTCTAATTCACATGGTATCAGAGTCACGTGATAGTGAAACCGAGGAGACAACCCCAGAAAGTCAAGAAATGACTTCCAATATTGAGGGATCCTCCACAACA
>JAOSBK010000002.1:11198877-11217115 GCA_027568895.1 Erythroxylum shatona
ATGTGAATATGATTGACTACTTGCTTTGCACATGTAATGTCTGAAATGACCTTGTTTTGTTTTAAAACTGTTGAGTCATAGTTGTGGATAAATAGGCATGCCTAGAAGGGTTTGCAGCTGCTCCTGTGACACTTCGGTGTCGAGACTTTGATCTCTCCTGGAAACTTTAGTGTCGAGACTTCGGTCTCTTCTGTATAAGTCCCGTTACTTGCCTCTGTAAATGGATTTAATAGTCATATGATTTTGTATTCTGATTTCTGTTTGACTCTGTTATAAACAAAGAAATGGTGTTCTGATTATAAAGGGTTTATACCCTCTCTTGAGACTTAGTTCTATTTTCTGTACAATCTGTTGAGATCCAATATAATATGTTGAATTGTTCGTTCTGATAAATTGTTAATGCATGCTTCTGATATATCATGATTGTGCATATTTAGTTGTCATTTTAAGTATAGATTAGTTATTACTCACTAATCTATATGCTTAGCACGGTATATTTGCCCCGTGTAGGTTCAGAGAGAAGGACATAAAGATTGGGACGAGTCAACCGTAATGGCCAATGGATCAACCGCAATGGCCAATGGAGTCTAAGTCTTGTTTTGTTAAAATTGTATTTTTGGGGTTTGTTTTTTACTTGTCTTGATGTATATGGCTTTAGATTTATTTGAAGGTTTGTTATAACCTTAATTCAGGCTGGTTTTTGAAATTATGATATGTATTATATGTTTGTTGAGATTTTGAAAATGCACGGTGAAATGTTTCGTATGTTTTTGGAAATGTTTATTTTTGAATGCTATGCTTCCACGAAATGTTTTTGGTTTGTTTGTACTGTTTTATGTGGCATCCACATATCCTCCAGGGGGTATTATGTGAGTATTATACCCATCACCTCCTAATAATCTCCTCTAGTGAAAACTCTCCCCGTTGGTTTCCATTCTTTGCCTCGTGCTTTTAGAAAGTGTTTCCATTGATATGTAACCATAAAGTTATCTTCTCTGAGAGAATGCTCTCTGCTAACCTTAGGATAGAGATGTTGTCTTTCATTTCCTTTGAAATATCCATACTTACATATAATCATGCAAATCCATACTCAGAGCAGTGTTTTCATCCATACAGATTGCTTTTCTCAAGTAACTAGCTAGCATACTCAAACCTTTAGTTGTCTAATATTCCAAAGGAATATTATAGATATTCACCCGTAGAAGAATGTTTTTCAATCTAATTTTTTCTAATTTCATGTACGGTTACCAATTTTGAAGAAATAAAGGAAGTTGAAAGATGTGCCAAGGGCCTTCTTCAATTATCTTTTGAGTTTTCGATTTTAAGGAGAAGGTAAAGATTAAGTTATCCTCCTTAGTTAGCATAACTTCCATTAGACCTCTCCTTTTTTAGTTTCTCTGGGTCCAAGCTTGTATCACTAGAAAATCATGCTTTTTATCCAAAAAAACCAACAAGCACAACTTCCTATGTCTTAGCACCTTCTTGCAGAATGTCTAGACTTTGAGTCACCCTTAGCTTTCCTTCAATCTCAACAGGTGGATTGTAAATCAAGGAACAGTCAGAATTATCACCCACAACCTATTTCTAGGTCTTTCTAGCCCCTTTAATATGTTGAAACACGCTATCAGATGAAGTAGAAGGGTTAGGAGGAAGGCAGAGGTTGAGGGAGGAATAGTTGCAAGGAGGGATGGAGAAGAAGAGTGGGCTGCCGAAAGTTGAGCAGGAGATGAGGGAGTAGAATGAAGAATCGGGGAAGTAGCGGGTAAAGTAGTAAAGGGTAGAGATGGGAAATCAGTCTCCATTTTAGCTATTTGGAAATTAATGATGTTTTGTTTTGCAGGTCATCAAAGGAAGAATAATGCTGGAAAACAAGAGGGACTCAATGGACAAGGGTACCCAAATGAAGGAAAGGAAAGGGAAGAAAGTTGAAATTGGTAGTTTAGATGGTTGAGGAAAGTTTTTGAAGAACTTTCAAGCATTAAACACTGTGTTGGAAATTGGAATGCATGTATACTTTTATAGATTTTAAGTGTTTGAATTTTTAACTCTTAAAAATTTAGATTTATGTTTATATTAATTTTCATTTTTTTCGCTTAATAGTTTCTCACTTCATGATTATTGTTGTCCATTCAATACTTAAATGTTCTTACCCTATCTATAAGTTATATATAAGCTCTTTTTTATTTTTTCCTTAAAAATTTGTTTATACTTTTAAAATATATTCAATTACATAAATGGATCTGCGTTCCTGATTAAATGGCCATTAACTTGACTCATATATACAATCACACGACCTACTTATAACACTTAATTCTATCTTGATGCTACTGACTACTGAAAAGTCTTCAAAATGCCTTGTTCGTTATTTAGACAAACTCTTACAAAACCATCAAAATCTTCAATGTCAAGCCCTCTAGCACGAGATACTTCATCAACCTCTAAACCTTTACATGTCTTGATCAGTACCCTCTTGACAAAGTTCAAACAACGGAAGTGTCATTATGACCATCACTTCACATTTCAACATTAAACTTGATGATTCGACAGTCATTATTAATTATTATTATTAAATAAATAAAATTTTTATTTTACTAAATAATATATTTTATTAGTTATAATAGTGATGATCATTAATAAATAGCAACCAAAATTTTTAAAATAAATATTCAACTTTCTTAAATCATTTGTTTTATTTTAGATAAGATTATCATCCTTGATATTTTTCTTTACATGTGTTAAAATTATTAAACCTTTAAACCAGTAGTTTATGGATTCTTTAGATGAAATAATATTATTATTCGATTTTCTTATGTTGCGTTCCTTTTCCTACTTAATTCAATGTTATTAATGCATTTTTATAACAGAAGCCTTTTATTCATATATATATATATGCAAAATTTTTCGCATAACCAGACAAATGGTATCGATAATGTACTATAATGGCTCCACTACATTATACCAATTATGATCATATTGAAGTTGAGTTTACAAGGATAAATACATGTGGTAGCTATAAAAGCTATAAATATTTTAGGATAATTGAGGATTTAAATTGGGTTTTTTACGTCATGGTTGTGTCACTGGGGGCCCGAATCTCCAAAGGACGGGGACGTGATTACGTGAATGTGAAGCCACTGGGTTAATTAACAAAAGCCGAAAAAAAGACAAACTTTGGGCAACCATACACCTTCTTTAATAAATATAAGTATAATTCAGGAAGTTTCTTGAGACAAGACATGAATAGCTAAAGCCTTTTTGTAGTCCAAACTCCATACTCCAAACTACACAACTTTCCAAGCCATGCAACTTTTAAGCATCGCTCATGCCACCCATGTCCAACTCTCCCAGTTTCCAGCCTTTATATCTCTTGTCCCAACTAATGGGAAGATTCCTCCAATGGACACATTAGAGGTACACGTTAGTTGGTTACAACCTCAGTAAGTAATCTGCTGTTCAGACTTCAGGGACTAGAATTTGTAGACTGTAGAATCAAGTAGTTCCATGCTCTTCAATCTTCATGATAGTACAACTCCTCAAGTGGGTCATTTATTATTTTTGCCCACCAACCGTACACACAGTCATTTTATCCTAATACGCTGATGCAATAAATAAATTGCTTAATGTTGCATGCTTTCCTGTTAACTTTTTTGTTTGATTTGGAGATATTGACACATCTGTTCTCAATATCTTGTCTAATTATTGTCCCATACTCTTTAGTTGCAACTGAAAATTCGTCCTCCCTTAGCATCCAGCAAGAATAATGGTTCACATTCTCCACCAGTAGTGATCTAAAGAATTAACTCATCATCGACGCCCACCTTTAGCATCTTCACTACCTGCTTTGAATGGCAAGATTCAACTCCATCTCTCAGCCCAAGAAGTTTACTCTTTTCCTCAACACCTCCTTTCTCTTCCTCTGCATTTTCTATATCCTAACCTTACACTTCGCTGATCAATCCAATGAACCAAAAACCAGCACCAGCAGTTCTTTTTTACTTGAAGAATCAATCAAAAACGGTAGATGCACTGAACTTCATAAGCATCCAGATTATAGGTCCAAGTGTATGTATGTGAAGTCGGATGTCAGCTGCAAACCTAAAGGGTACATAAACTATCTCCAGATTTATTACTGCACCTGTGGGCAATTTCCAGTTCTTGGCCAAGTTGTTTTGTTACTCTGGCTTCTTGTTATGTTCTATCTATTAGGGGACACAGCTGCAAATTTCTTCTGTTTCTCATTAGAAAGCTTGTCCAAGATCCTGAAACTCTCTCCAACAGTTGCAGGAGTCACCCTGCTTTCGCTAGGCAATGGTGCGCCTGATGTTTTCGCCAGTATTGTTGCTTTCACTCGGTCTGACAGCGAAGTTGGCCTAAATAGCATTCTGGGTGGGGCTTTTTTCGTGTCTAGTTTTGTAGTTGGTGTTATAAGTATAGTGATCAGTTCTCAAGAAATATCAGTTGACAAGTTTAGCTTCATTAGAGATGTTTGCTTCTTTCTGTTCACACTCTGTTCCCTTCTTTTGATCATCCTTAGGGGCCAAATTAATTTGTGGGGTTCCATTTCTTTTCTTTCTATATACTTCTTTTATGTCAGCGTCGTCTGTATCATGCACCTCCATTACAGAAATCAGAAGAAAGTGGATGTCCGGGACACTTTTGTGAACATGGGCATACCATTACTTGGTTATGCCGATGAGGAAAAACAAATTTCAGCAGACAAGAACAGAAGTTCAGAGCATCAGCAACAGACGCTTTTCAATGTTGATCCATCTTCTTGCTGTTCCCTGGATATGATTTTATATGTCTTGGAATTACCGCTCTCCTTGCCAAGAAAATTGACCATACCAGTGGTCAGTGAGGAGAGATGGTCCAAGCCATTAGCAGTAAGCTCTGTGACAATGGCACCACTTTTAGTGGCAGCACTAATCAACACCCAGAGCCAAAAAACTTTGCTTTCCAGGAGCTCCATTGTGACCTATATGACAGGTGTGCTGATTGGTGCTGTTCTTGGCAATCTAGCATATATGACCACCGACAAGTCCAGTCCACCAAAGAAGTGCCTACTCCCTTGGCTTGCTGGTAGTTTCTCAATGAGTGTAATATGGACGTATATAATTGCAGAAGATTTAGTTTCTTTGTTGGTTTCAATTGGTTACATACTTGGGATTAACCCTTCTGTTCTTGGGCTGACTGTTTTGGCATGGGGGAATTCGCTGGGAGACTTAATAGCCAACGGTGCAATGGCTATGCACGGTGGGTCAGATGGGACCCAAGTTGCTATATCCGGGTGCTATGCTGGTCCCCTGTTTAACACCTTAATGGGTTTAGGCACGCCACTAGTTATCAAGTCATGGTCAAAATATCCAGGATCTTACGTGATTCCTAAAGACCCTTCTCTCGTTCAGACTCTGGGGTTCTCAATTGGTGGCCTCCTCTGGGTGCTGGTGATTTTGCCAAGGAAGAACATGAAGTTAGATAGGTTTCTTGGGGTTGGCCTTTTAGCCATTTACCTCTGTTTTTTGTCTCTAAGGTTGTTGGGGGCTTTTGGTCTCTTGAAAGTGCACGGGGTTTAGTACACAAACTCCCAGAGGTCCAGAACAACAACCTGAGTGAGAATAGACTGTTGGTTTACAATTACACCCACCTGTTTTGATGCCATTATTACTTAAAACAGTAAGTTAAGTTTTCAGTAAATATGGATGCTGTAAGGTACTCTATAGCGCTCGAGTTATGTCTGCCTAACAAGTATCGTAAGGTAAATTTTCGGTAAATATGGAAGCTGTTAGGTAGTCTATAGCATTCGAGTTATGCCGGCTTAACAAGTGCCGATTCAGATAGCTCGAGTGGATAACAAGCTACTACCTATTGTCACATCCAATTTGGACATTTCTTGCAAATTGGCTTGTGGTGCTACTCATTCACAATTTCATGATTGCGTTCTTAGTACTAAATTGTCTCCGACAAATTTGTGGGGTTAGCTTGCTGCGGTTGGTTTTGGAGACGGAGAGTTATGTTTTTCTTTCAGTTTCATAGATTTGTCTTTGAATTATTTACGTAACTGAAATGAAAAGCCAGGGGGGTTATTTGCATTTCTATATAAATAAATAAATAAATTGCAGAAGGTTAATGAGCGACATCCACGATAAGGACAATTCCCATAAATCGTGTGGTCCTTGAACTTTTGATTGGTGTCAAGTTGGTCCTCTTGTCGCCCATCAACTTTGCTGGGTGGACAGACACGTGCGTACAATTTAATCAAAAAAGTTAGGTGGTCTTTTGAATTTTGATAGCTCTGTTTTCACTTTTCCAATCAATTAATAGCTTTAACTTGGGCATTGTAAAATAATATAGACATATAAATAGATAGTTGGATTTTGGTTATATTCAGGATGAAGTACTTTCCCCAGCCAACAGTTTGAAACGGATGAAAATCCTTTGTTTTCGGATTCTCTATTTTTCTTCTTTGAGGGTATTAACCAACTACTTTCTTTCTTCCTGGGTCCAAAGATTATCTTATCCTCACAAAGGACCTCCGTAAGCCTGTCACTGGAATGTTGGTCCATTATTTATTTATGAAAGCAACCAACTCGCGAACAAAAGAGTAACAATAATGATTTCTTTAATTTTCGTTCTACATGTATGTGTGTGAAGAGGGTAAAGGAGAGGTAAACTTCCAGCATAAGACTCATTTTGGTACACCAAAAGATTTATTTGTTAAATGGTGTGACATAATTTACTTGAATGCTTTTCAACATTGACGTTTCAGGTTCAGCAACTCTTGATAAAATTTCAGAGTAATTAAAGGGATTAATTTATAGAAAAATAACTATTTACCTTATTTTTGCTGGCGTGAAGCACTTGGATTTAAGAATTACTGCTGCAAAAGGCATCTTAGATTTTTTTTTTCTTCCCAAAAGTGTTATTCTACTAAAATTTTGTAGCAGGTCTTTATACTAAGTTATTTTTTGATGTCATTAAGGTATATAAGTTACTATTTCATTCAATTTTATTGAAATATAATTGACTTTTAATTTTCCACAAGTGACAAACATCTATTATGCTAAATTCAAATAATAAGATTGTAAAAAACACAAATACCATGAAGCACTTTGGTGCGGTTGACCTTAAAACTGGAGAACAAAAACCTTATCACGTGCGTCAGCTCCTGCAAATTTAAAGCAGCTGAAAAACTTAAAATGGAAAAAGCTATCCTTGACTTGGTTATTACAAGTCGAAGCAGCAGACTGTGCCGCTGGACAACATTAAAACCTTCGGTTCATTATTTTTGACGAACAATTTAGTTTTTTTTTTGATTACTTGACGAACAATTTAGTTACTGTGAATTTTAATTCCAAGTATTTTGGTTGTGTTTATATCCTGTTTTGCCATAAACTTGATTAATTGTAGTTCCATATTAGTTGGTATTACTTGTATACAGTAATTGTCAATATAGTTGGTTAAAGGATCTTCTAGAAAAAGGTATTACAAAACCATGTAATTTTCTTGGTGATAAATATCAACATTCCTCTCAATTTCATCAACGCTACATGACCATTAGTGTGTGTAATGTACCATTGAATCAACACATTCGGTTGGTTAGGAGGGAAACGTGTTTGCTTTTGTTGGGCTGCATAAAACTAGGAGATCCAAGTCGTGGCAGAAATTGTCAATGTCAAGTTGAGGCGGATTCAACGGTAACTGTAAGAAACACTTCTTAGCTATGAAGACTCGTGAAGTTGACAGCGGAAATCTCGAGGGCATGTAAACTTGGAGGACACTCTGACTAATCCAAGTATAAAACTCTCTAACATATTGCATTAAACTGCAACTGCCAAGAACATATCACGGTAGATATCGAGATTATCTAAACCAAATATACGCTGTCATGTGGATAAATCTAGGAAAGTTTCGGTGACGTCAAGGTCAGAAACAAAGCAATGCGACAAACAATATTTATGGCCATTCACTTGGGACCACCGTTTGCCGTTGGCTAACGGAATATTCTGCCAACCTATGAGACGCGAGCAGAGGTAGACCCGTATAAAACCTAGCTTCTTCCAATGTTTAGCCACAAGTGCTCAATTATGTGATTAGGAACATGTGAAAATGAACTCCGCTTTGTCATCTTTAGTTTGCTTCCAATTGCAATACATTGCAAACCTGTCATGGATTCCGTCACGTTCTCATCTCAGTGGCCTTGTCGAAAACTGGATTGGTTATTAATCCTAATCTTTCCTGATTAACATATTTGGATGTTAATTATACAGTTTAGGATGATGAAGCAACCTCCCCTCATTGGCAATGTTAATTTAAACTTTTTCTCAAGTCTTCTGTCATCTCTAATGATAAAAAGAGTTATATTCGACAGATACTTATCAGAGGCTGCACCCCATATGACAGACACGGGTGATTTGGTCAACCATATGACAACCTCACCATTGATCACAAGGAAATACCTCATTCACTGTACACGGAGACAGATCTACCGACTTTCCTAGTGTACACTTTTTTTTTTTTGGTTACAGCAGAAGAATAAACTACAGTTTAACGACTAAACAAAATCTCATGCGCAACAGCGTGTAGGTGGTGACTAAGGCCAGGAGGGGGAATAAGCCATAGGCGCTCTACAGGTACTCCAGTCGAACCCAAATGAGCTAAAAAATTCGCGCATTGATTGCCCTCGCAAAAAACATGGGTGAGTGTGTATTGAGAAATCCTGGCCAGATGGGATCTGATATCCGAAATGAGGTGGGCTAGAGGATGGAAGGCCAAAGCATCAGAAGGAAGGGAGAGACATCGCAGCGCGTCCATGGAATCGGACTCAATCAGAAGGCCGACCCAAGAATAGGCTCTAGCAAAAGCAAGTCCGTATGTGAGGGCCCGAAGTTCCGCAACCAATATAGTAGTGATCCCTATTCCACATGAGAAGCCCGCGATCCACACGCCATTACTATCCCGAAGCAATCCACCTATCCCTGCTTGACCCGGATGACCGCAGACACTCCCATCAACATTAAGTTTGAGCCATCCAGTCGAGGGAGGAGCCCATGCTATCAGTCGGGAAGGTAGGGGGGGAGACTGTGCTATCTGGTCACTATGAAATGCGGTGATGAAGTCGCGAAACAATATGTGTACCTGCTTGAGTTGATCGGGTAGGTCAGTGGGTTCGCCCTCAATGACCAATTTGTTTCTGGTTCGCCATATTACCTAGCAAGTGGAAAGAAATCGGCCCAGGAGATGGATGGACCCAGCAGATGGTTCACAATTGGCCTTTAGCCATGCAAAAGGGAGTTGCTCGCAGTAAAACAAAGCCGGTTGTGGAGGCATGACTAGGTCCTAAAGTTGCTTGGCAATCTCTGAGAAGGTGAAGGATAGTTTCCTGTTGCGCGCCACAGCGACCACTCAGGGGAAAGGCACATAAGCCCCGCTTAAATCTCATGTCATTGGTGGGGAGGCGATTCCATGTGGCTAACCATAAGAACATTTTATATTTCTGTGCCGCTCGTAACCTCCAAATCCAGCGCCAACCATTGGGCCCGTCGAGAGATGGGATCCTGGTGATAAAATCATACTCGCCCCGAGAGGTGTAGATACCGGTGGAGCTATCAAATCAGATACGGCGGTCAGGGCCATGGTGGGGGAGGGGACGCGAGAGGGCCCTTATACGGTCACAGTACTCTGATGGGAGGAAATCCTTGATAGGTGACAGCTCCCAGCCAGTGTGGGAGGAGATGAGGTCGCCTACTCGAAGGTCTCGGAGAGAGGGGGTGACATGCCCGACGACTGCGGCCAGCTTGCCATCAAAGAATCATTTGTCGTGCCAAAAACGAATGTCTCGTCCATCACCCAGTCGCCAGCCATACCCATCCTTGAGGATTAGCATAGCTTTGAGGAGACCTTTCCATACCACCGACGCATTCGATGGAGGAGGGCAAGTCAGAAGGTCCTGGCCAGATAAGTATCGAGAACTGAGGACCTGTACCCATAAACTTGGCCTGTTGATATGCAGATCCCAACACATCTTTCCCAAAAGCGCAGTATTGGTCTCGCAGGCTTGCCTAAGGCCTAAGCCCCCACAAACTTTCGGCATGGTCACCGTATGCCAAGGAAGAAGGGGAAGGCCTTTGCCATGTCTAGGGCGGCCCCACAGAAAAGCCCTCGCGAGTTTGTCAATTTCATCACACACGGCCCTAGGAAGCCAAGTGGACTGCATAGCATAGATAGGAATAGAAGAAATGGTATCCTGGATTAATGTCGCTCGGCCTGCTTTATTCAAGAGCCGACCCTGCCATCCCGCTAGTCGAGATTTAATTTTGTCAATGATGCCAATATAATCATTTTTATTCCTCCTTTGGGTACACAGAGGGATGTTCAGGTAAGAGTCCAAACGCTGGGAGGGGTGAATGTCTAAAACAGAGAAGATCCTGGCCTGTGTTTGCCGTCCGACCCGGCTAGATATAAAAGCTTTGGATTTGGCATGATTTACTTGCATGCCAGAAATGCGACAAAAGTCAGCCATGGTGCGGTACATGAGTAGAGCCTGTCGCCTCGAAGCTTGGGCAAAAAGGAGGACATCATCAGCAAACAGGAGATGGGAGATGCTTGGTCCATGCTCCGAAGGGCGAATTGGCTGCCAATCACCCGCAGCAACCTGTCTGGTGATCCGCCCCGAGAGTGTCTCCATACAGAGGACGAACAAATAAGGGGATAGTGGATCCCCCTGTCGAAGACCCCGAGTGGGCTGGAATGCCGGAAGTCGTTTGCCATTCCATAAGACGGAAAGTCTGGAGCTGGAGACACAACCCATAATCAGATTAATCAAGAGAAGAGGGAAGCCAAAGTCCAGAAGCACTTGTCGAAGGAAGGCCCAATTGACCCGATCATACGCTTTGGCCAAGTCGATTTTCACTGCCATACCACCGTCCCTGAGATTCCTGATCGTGTGAATGGTCTCCTGAGCAATGAGAATGTTGTCCGAGGCTTTACGTCCTAGAATGAAAGCGGCTTGAGCTGGATGTATCAAAGTGGCAAGAAAGGGTTGAACCCGGTTAACAATGACTTTGGTCAAGATCTTGTATATGACATTACACAAACTAATCGGGCGGTATTAAGTTATATTCACTGGGTTGTCGGTCTTTCGAATAAGCACGAGGAGTGTATCGGAAATGTCCGGTGGCACCTTACCTGTGGCAAAAGCATGCTGGACCATACGTACGACAGATGCACCCACCTCTGGCCAGAAGGACTGATAGAAAATGGATTGGAGGCCATCCGGGCCTGGACTTTTATAGGGCTTCATCGAACGGACTGCCCGAAGGACCTCCACGGGGTCCACAGGTTTAAAGAGAGCGGCACAAGCCTCTGTCGGAAGAACACCATGATCCCCCAGGTGCCAGGCCCGCGGTGTAGGCTCGGTGCTGCAGAAAAGGCCCTAGAAGAACGAAAGAACTTCTCCTTCAATAACATTGGGGTCCATGGTCCAAATACCCGTCCTGAGGCATAATTTGTCGATGCGGTTTTTGTTCCTGCGTGCAAGGGTGGTGGCATGGAAGAAGGCCGTGGCTCGGTCCCCCTCCTGAAGCCATTGGATTCTCGACTTCTGAAATCAAAAAGTTCCTCTTGTCGCAGCACAGTTCGGTATTCATCAGTCAATTGAACTTCAAGATTCACCAAGTAGGGAGAGTGACGTGACTCAAATAAAGCTGAATACCCTTGAGCCGAGCCATCAGTAGGCGCTTTCGACGAAAAAGATTACCAAAGACTTGAGAATTAAATTCTTGAGCAGCCAGAGTCACTGCCTGAATGGCCTCCGGGACACAGGATTGGTGCAGAGCCCATGCTGTCCGGACAATGTTCGGGAAGTTAGGATGGAAGAGCTAGGCAGCCTGAAAATGGAAGGGTCGTGTCGCAGGTGCTGGAATAAATTGCTGGAATTGGAGCAGGAGAGGATTATGATCCGATATAGTGCGTGGAAGATGGGATACTGAGGTGTCCGGAAATAGGGTGCGCCAAGATACATTACTAAGAGCCTTGTCCAGGCGAACGTGGGTAGTGAACATACCATGACTCTTCCTCACAAACGTGTATGGAGCACCCTGATATCCTAAATCTTGGAGGCCACAGTCCCCAATGTGATCATGGAACAGAGTTGCGCGGTGCCTGTCAAAATGACCTCCCCGTTTCTCAGAAGGATGAAGGTAGTCATTGAAGTCCCCTATAACAAGCCAGGGAAGATGAATGCTCGAGCTTAGTTCACGAAGGTAGTTCCATAAAGCAGCTTTGATTGAATTAACCGGACTCGCATAAACCACTGAGCAAACCCACTCATTAGCCTGAGGACCCTTAATAAGTAGCGTTAAACATTGACGATGGGAGTGGAGCAGAGTAAGCTGATAGGAGGAGGACTGCCACAACGCCCAGATACCTCCAGCAAAGCCAACTGGCTCCACCCTTTCTACCTTGTCAAATCCAAGAGTACGCGAAACTTGCTCAGCCCTCGACGCAGAAATATGTGTTTCAAGCACAAACAACATACCTGGGTTGTGTCGACGATTCATTTCTTTCACCACCGGAATAAAGTCTCACTTACCAGCCCCTCGGCAATTCCAACAAATAATGGGTGTATAAATCATAATAAACAATGGAAGAAAAACGAGGACATATGGCTCAAGGCAAAGAGGCGTTGTGGGGTACGACCTCGTCCCCTAATGATGTAGCAGTAGAGTCATCCATAGCTGACGCAGGAGCCAGGTCGCCTGGTGAAGGAGCATCCATGTCCATTCCTTGCTGAGCGACAGAACCAGCGAGAGGCAGCCCAGGAAAGACGGCCTCCGCCTCTGTCACGTTGATGCCTAGGTCCGGGGGTTCTGGTGGTAGGGAAGAAGCGTCCTGTTGGCGAGAAGGGTCTGAGGTGGGAGAGATGGCCGACGTAAATACCTGTTGGAGTGTCCCTGCGAGTGATTGCACCAATGTCATAGGCAACGCTTCACCAGAAGAAGAGCCAAGCGGTGGTAACGCAGATGAACTTTGGTTGGAAGTTACGTGTATGGCAGATGAAGGAACAGTACGTGCATGGGAGGTTTTAGTGTGGGCGTGGGTCCCATCGCTAGATGAAGCCTGATAAGGTGTTGGCTGGGAAGCAAACTGGGCATGAGAGGTGGATAGGGGCATGTGGGTCCCAACGTGAGAATGGTCCGAAGTTTTTTGTGGCTGTGAATGGTTCTGGGTTCGCGGGGGACGCGATTTAGAGTGTCTCTGTAGAGGGCGGTGAGAAGGTCCTGTGGGAGCCATTTGCCCCACTTGAAAGTCGGTGGTAGCCTCCACGTGATCGGGAATCTCCGCATTTAATGCAGTAAATCGATTTTGAGTCTCCCGTGGTGTAGGTGGGGGGGTTGCAGCTGTAAGTGGAGAACGAGATGACTTGCGAGGCCTTCTAGCCACAACCATCTAGTCGCCATACCGTGGGGCCTGGGCTGTCAAATCACTGGGCTGATCTACTACTGCTGATGCAGGAGCCAAGAGGTGCACCCCATCACCACCATCAGTTGGGAGGGTAATAGGCGATGGAAAGGCAGTCGGTGGAGGGGCAGAAGGACATGCCGTTTGAACATGACCATATGTCCCACACCGGTAGCAAATATTGTCCAGCTCCTCATAGACCACAGGATAACAGAAGCCATCAAACCAAATTTTGGCCACCAACGGTTTAGCTAAGTCAATCTCTACACAGACTCTGGCAAACTGTCCTCAGGTAGCAAAAGAAGTGTTAACATCCACACGGAAGGGGAGACCAACTCCTGAAGCTAACACACGAAGGACGTTATCATCATAATACATCACTGGAAGTTCCGGAAAACGGACCCAAGCAAGAACTTTGTCTGTGGTGGAAGTGGAAGGGCGAAAATCTGGGGACCATTGACGCACCGTAAGATGGTGTCCTTGAATCATCCAAGGTCCGTTGGTGATGACATGATTACGATCGTCCTCCACCGAAAATTGCACAAGAAAAAAATCATTCCCTAAATCCAGTACATCCAATTCCCCCTTTGGTTTCCATAACTGGTGAATGCGGGAATACAACACCTTATATCCAACAGTTCTATCGAGGACTTTTACGATAATCGTTTATTGCCAAGGGGTAAGTAGTTGTTGCTTAAAGTGGGGGTCAATAGAAAATTCTGGGCATAAGGGATCATTCTGGCGATAACTTAGTGTCATCACTTGCGAGGCGAGAAGGTCGATGGGGGCAGCTTTAGGAGACGACTGGTGCTGCGCCATCTTACCCAGTAACTTCTCCTGATAAGATGGAACATGCATAGAAGACTGAGGAGGAGGACTGGGAGGCGCGGGAGACGAACCGCGTTGTCGCTCTTCACCTGGAGGCTTGTCAAGAGGTCTGGATTTCTTGGGGTTTTTGGGGTTACATATCTTCACATCATATTAGAGTTCAGTTGATGGTAAAATCAATCCTGGAGGGGTAACTTTGTGGTCACAAAAGAATCCCTGACAACAGTCCTCTCCTATAAAAAGTCCAAGGCTTAGTAATCAAACAAAATCAAGAAGAAAAAAAGTCGCAGAACTTGTCGATCAATCAGATATCATTTAATTTTCTGTTTCTCCCAGCTCTGAAGCACAAGCTCTTTTCATCTGTACGATGACGTTACAACACAATATTCCTACGTTTCAACCTTGTGCAATAATGGAACAAGATAAATTACCACACAATGAATCTACAGTTCTGTACATGTTGAACTTAAACAAATCATTGCAACTATTATTGCTCAGCTACTGTACAGGCAGTAAATGATTATGTCATGAATTATTGCTTGCGCTTCGAATCAGCCTTAGAGACACAGCCATCAGGTATAGAGCCAAGAGGCCTGCTCCCAAGAACCTATCAATCTTCATTTTTCTCCAGGGCAAAACTACAAGTGCCCAAATCAAACCACCTGCTAAAAAGCCTATTGTTTCCAACAGATATGGATCTCTCGGAATAACAACAGAGGAAGGGTATACGCACCAAGAGGCACCAACCATTGACATTCCCAAACCAAAGAGTATGTTAAAAATAGGACCTGCATAGCATCCTGTAATAGCTACTTGTGCACCTTCAGGACCACCATTCAAAGCCATTGTTAGATCAGTTATCAAATCCCCGAGTGAGTTGCCCCAAGCGAGAACTGTTAGCCCCAGTATTGAAGGGCTTATACCGAAAATATAGCCGAGTGAAACTAACAACGCTACCAATTCTTGAGCTGTAATGTAACTCCACGTCATGCTCATTACAAACCCTGTTGCAAGCCAAGGAAACAAGCACTTTCTAGGTGGACTTGATTTCTCTGTTGTCACATAAGCAAAAACACCAAATGCAATCCCCAATAAGGACCCAATTCCAGAGACGACTAGCCTCGCTGAGAAATTTGCATTCTGGTCTTGAAGAATCCAAAGGCCAGACAAGAGAAGTGGTGCCAGAGTCGCTGAAACAACTCCAATTGGCTTAGACCATCTCTTCTCACAAACAACAGGGATTGTTAGTCTCCTAGGTAAATAAAGAGGCATTTGGAGGATGTAAAGAAGCATGCTACAAGGAGTTGATAATCTTTGAAACAAGCAACCTTGCTTCATTTCTTTTTCATTACTCCCTTCCAAAGCAACTTGTTCCTCAAACCCCACCTCTCCTTTTTCCATGCTACTCAATATGGGCACACTCAAGTCATTGGCACAACGTGAAAGAGCATGCCTTTCAGTATCCTTTCTGCTACCATTTTCCCAATGAATGTGAGACATATACACGAGAATCACATAAACAATATACATGGAGAAAAATCCAATGGCACCCCACAAATTGATTTCGCCTTGGAACAATATGAAAGTGAAGGATGCAAGGACTAACAGGAAAAAACAGATATCTCTAACAAAGGCCCGTTTGTGGACTTTAATCTGTTTTTTATGCACCAAAATGCTCAAGACTCCAACCACAATGCAAGTCACAAAGGAAGCACCACCTATCACCGTATTAAAGCCAATTTCTCCAGTCCCACTATCCGTAAAAGAAACTATACTAGCAAAAACATCAGGCGCACCATTGCCAAGCGAAAGAAGAGTGACCCCAGCAATCGTAGGGGACAATTTCAGTAGGCTAGATAAGTTTTCAAGGGAAGAACAAAAGTATTCAGAGGCTGTGTTTCCCAACATGTAGAAGAGTACCAGAAGCCAAAGAAATAGGAAAAAGTATCCTAAGAAGGTAAATCTTCCAAAATTGCAATAGAAAATGTGAAGATAGTCGATATAACCTTCTGAGAGGCATGACTTATGTGATTGAAGGAAAAGGCACTTGGCTTTGTAATCATCTAGACTTAGCAAACCTTTGCAGGCTCTGCCACTTGTGACATAGGAAGATGGGTAACTGTTCAGGAGAACAAAATCTGCGGAATTTACTCTTGAAACAAAGAAAGCGCAAGCTATTGAAAGAAAGGCGATGTTTAATAAAACGACACACCACTTGCGATCAGGTAGAGAGACTGAGACACCCATCAACAGAAAGCAATCAGATTGTCTCTCAAAACACAAAAATTTGTCAGGATATCATGGTTCAGGAACTGGGTTTATACACATCAAGCTGCTAGCGTGATCAATTGGAAGAACCAAAAGGGAAAGAGAGGAGAACACCAAGGAATTGGATATGATATGAGAACTCTATCAAACCGCTTCAGAAATTATGAAGATCCGATACAGCTGTTTCGATCAACTAGATATTGGCTGAAATTAGGGGAGGAAAAAAAAACTTTGATGCAGAAACCACCCGACTTCAACGTGGCTTTAGGGACCTTAAGTATGGGAATCTCCAACTTTCTGGCTGTACATGCCAAGCAAAGAATCTGATTACAAGGAAAACCAATCACAAAAGCTACGATGTGGGCATTTGCTAAACACTAATGAAACTGGAACCTATTTAACATGTTAAGGAATCATTGCATTATTACGCTTGTCCGGCAATGGATTACGAAACCAGAATAGAAAAATGGGACCTTAGGACGGAAAGTGAAACGTGGCAGATTTCCAAATGTTCCTGTTGTATGAACTTACCAGCTTTACAGTTAGCCTTACACGTGTGACATCATCAATAGTGTAAATGTCTCCTCTTGGATGTCGCTCCATTAAATTCATTTTGTTTTTGTTTGTTCTTCTTTTTTCTTATTCTTCTTCTGGTTAATCCCAGTTGGGTTCATCCTACACATCCCCAGTTAAACCGTCCCCACTCGTGGGCAAACTCCCAAAGTGATCAGACTGATCTTCGGATAAGTTTGTCCTCGCATGCCAGGTTCTTCCTCCAACGTGCAGTCTAGAGGCAGAATCTTGACCTTTTCTCAATCTTGAACCACATTATAGTTGATGGTACGTGACTTATTTTTTGAGGAATTTAGGTTAACATTTCCTACATGAAGGAAGCATCTTTAGTTTTTTTTTAATCCTCATAATTGCTTGTTGAATTAACTTTACGGAATAATTTATAAATAATATGAAATTCTATGACGAAATTATGCCTAAATAATCAATATAAATTCTAAAGAACTCTTGATACTTCTGACATGAAATCTAAAATATTATCTTGTGTCTGGGGCCAGCCCTAGGCGGTAGATTTTCAGGTTTCTTGTGAAAGTGGCAGAGTGATCCTAGTCTAGGAAATGTGTGAACTGATTCCAGGTTACTAGTGGATGGCCCACACAAACAATCTAGCATAAAAGTTAGGAAAAAAGAAGAAGATGGAATTGAAACCACTCGAATTTCGTATTGTTGTTGAACTTGAACCACCAAGAGACCGACAAAGTAACAATGGGCGTTCACATTGGAATTTGTATTATTTCAGTCAGAAAATATCATTGAACTGCGTACAAAAATGGTTCTGGTGAGTTGTTAAATCTTTACGCGACTGGGGAATCCTCCGTCCTCTTTCCTTTGGTCCTACTCTGGTCCCCTTTTATTTAGGGATGACAATTATATCCGAACCTGATGGGTATACGATAAAATTACCCGAACGAGGACGGATATGGGGAGCAAAATTTTACCCATAGGGCAGATATGAGGGGTTTGCAAAAATACCAGTCGGGTATCGGGGCGGGTATGGAGATACCACCCCCCATACCCGTTTACCCGTTATATAGTCTTTTTTTTTTAATTCACTCTTGGATTTGTACTAACTATCAATTTATAATCTTTGTTTCCTCGTTTCTTATATGTT
>JAOSBK010000002.1:11246935-11257750 GCA_027568895.1 Erythroxylum shatona
TTCTAATAACTATACATAATCTCCTAATATTTGTACACAATATCAGATCTGATACATGTTATCTGATCTGATTTATTGACTTTGAGGAGTCAATAACATCTTAGGAAATATTCAGCTGAATATTTCCCAACATAGACTATCCATTCTACCATGCATCTGTTTTCATGTGTTTGTTGTGCATCTAATGAAAACATATTATCGTGTTGACAATTTATGCTTACAAATTGAACTGGTATGAGTGCAATTGATTTACGAGGAATCATTTTTTAAGTCTCAGGCTGAGTCATGTTCACCAGGAGATAGCCGTAGACGAAGAAGTAGTCTTGAATCTCTCTTTTGTTATGATAAACCTATACCAGAGGAAAAAATAGAGAAACCAGTTGGTATTTCCTTAGATGAAAAAGCAATTGGAAATAATCTGCGATGCACTGGTTGTGAAGCTAAAGGTGCAATTCTTTGCACCACTTGCACAGGTTCAGGCTTATATGTTGACTCCATTTTGGAGAGCCAGGGAATCATTGTCAAAGTTCGCTGCTTAGGTGATTTCTGATTCTTTTTTGTTTACTCTTTTTACATGAAAGACCTTAGGGAAGCAATCATTTTGATTGAATTCTTTTGTCCAAATTCCATATGCTATCACATGCATCTATTCATTTGGCATCATATTCAAAACCCGTTAACCAGCTTTTCTGCATCCATATTCGTTTGTCATTTGTACAAGTTCTATCCAGTTTTACTATAAGATTCATTTATACCACTTTCTTTGAAATTACCTTGCCAATAGACTTGTTTTCCTTTAGATCAGTGTGCCGAGCATTCCTTGGCATGAGGTTCAGAACTTCAGCTTTCATAATTGAAACCTCTTAGTTCATGAGTCTTTCAACCCCTTTGGACTTGCATCTGAAGATATCCATTTTGAAGTTCTTTTCACCCACTTTTCTTGGAGAGCAAAAGATATTTGCTTCCGTAGGTTCTTCTAAAGGTGCCTTTTTCAAATTTCTGTCCCACCAGAACAAAAAAAATCTAATTCAATCTGCACATTTTGGTCCCGGATGCCTTTGCTGTTTTCATAAAAATTCATAGAGTGGCCAGAACTTGCTTCAGCATAAATGCAATAATTTTTAAGGACTTGGGCGACAACTTGATGAGTAAGCATTTGTCCTAACTGCAGCATTTTTCCGTCATGCTTATGGTTGATTAAGAATTTGCTTATTAAACCATTGAATGTAATCATATCGACAGTTAGTCTATGGTATATGCATCCTTGTATCTTTATTACTTAAGGAGTTTAAATAAAAATAAGAATTTGTCTTTATGAAGTGAACGTATAAACTTTTTCTTGGCAGTTTAACCATTTTGTAATCCATATTTACGTTTACAGCTCCTATTTTGTTAGTTTGGGCTCACGAAGAAGATCCTATGATGCCCCTTAATAAAATCACTTCTGCTATTCATCTTCTCATCTTTGGTGATATTTCTTTCTTCAAATTCTGTTATTTGTAGAACCGAAAATTCTTCTTTTGGCATTTGGTTTGCATCATAATTCAGCATTTATAAAAGTTATATAATTGTTGAGATAAGATTGCTCGAACAAATTCTGTTTGATGACCAGAAAATAGCCTTTCCGTGTAGGGGTTTATTTTCAGAACTTCTATCTGTGTTTTAAAACGAAATGCTGGTATTCATTTTATTTGAGTGGCTTGATTTTCTTTTGTATTTTGGATGCTTGAAGGTAATCATGTTAGGCACTGCCTTATTGTTAACAAAAGACAGTGGTTGGATCCAACTTTGTGCTATTTTGTAGGTTGCGGTGGAACGGGCAACATCATGTGCTCAAATTGTGGTGGTCGAGGCCATGTTGGACCTAAGTGAGATGAAGTGACTCCCGCGATGTGCTCTCTCTCTCACATAGAGCCTTTTTGCTGTAAATTTACGCGTGGTTGCATTGATTATACTTTTAATCTTGAAAACATTTTGTGAATTTGGCACTTCTCATTAATTCATGCTTTTCTTCCCTCGTTATTCATGCCTCGCTATCATGTTGAATGATTTTGGTTCACATCACCTTAATCAAAGGTTACATATTGATCATAACTTACCTGCCTTTGTTAACGTATGTTTAAGCTGAAAACTATAACATGGAACAAATTCATGAACTGGATTTGATGGGACCCTTTGTGCCCAAAAAAAAAAAAAGGGAAGATTTATTCAGTTGTTTCAAAGGAAAAAGAATGTTGCCGAACAACCATCTATCGCATTTACAACAGGAAGTTTCAACTACTGACAAATTCTCTTGCTTTCATAATCAATTGATTCTTTTATGTTGGTGATATGGCCATCTCCATACAACTTTCAAGCCTTGACATGGACCTTGACAATCTCTGTTCCGCCGAGTGATGCTGGCAGGTGCCCGGCAAGATTATGCTTAGGCATGAGTTAAGTGAGTAGTCAGTGAATTGACTGCGCGGAAATTAGTTTCCACCGACGGATCCATTAAGCTTGATATCTTTGTAGCTCTTGAATGCGACCTGGAATCGTTGAGTCAAACCGTGGATTCTCGGAGTTCTCTGCGTAAGCAAAGTAATAAGCCGAAACACAAGATTGTGGCCAAGCCATCGCTATCCGACACTGAAAAGCACAAACAAAAGAATACCAAACTGGTTTAAGTTTCGGATCTATAAAGACATAGCTCCATTTAGGGTAAGTTGAGCTCATACCATAAAGTAGCCTATCAAGAATGCATAGATTGACACTTCTGTACAATAGCTTTTATGTATTGCAAGTGTCCATGTTCCTCCAACCAGCGTGCAAATTGCACCTCCTGCTATGCCACAAAGGAAGCAGAATACACCTGTAAGGTCAGAGTTGATTAATTGTTCCAACCCAGCCGTCTTTATTGTCTCCCATGTATCCATTGATGCCTGCACAAACCCTTTACTTGAAACCCCTACTTGTACAAAACCCCACCTGTTCCCATAACACACAAGTGTTGAAGCAACATCAGAGTAGCAATTGGCGCAGGAGAACAAGAACTCGTCCGTGTCCCCTGCAATCAACTTAATCGATCTTGCCAAACCCCGAATGATTGTGATCACCGGGACAATAACTGAGCCAATACAGACACTGCCCATCAGGTGTTTGATCGTGTCTCGCAAAGCAACTTGAACCTCCATCTCTGCACCACAAACAAATTGTATGTATCTTATGCGAGCAACAGTAACCTGCAATGCGTTCTTGAGCACTTGCATACTCCATGCCAGGCTTATCAAAATCACAGATATGAACAAGAGGTCGATCTTCGTTCCCACAGCAGTCGCTCCACCAATGCCTGACACTAATAAGCAGGAATATAGAGTCGCTATTGTGATTGAAAGTATGACCATTACTGTAGTGTTTTTAGGAGGGGAAGCTGTGGACAATGATAAGACCCGGGTGGCATAATTGAACCTGGGATTCACCCAGCAAGCATAAAGTGACTGAATGATGGAAAAAACTACAGCAATTACTCCTAGTGCTAAACTTGCAGCGGAGCCAATTAATACAAACAGTATGCCAACTGCACATGTTAGCAGGGGGCTAACCCAGAAGGCAATTTTGATGGCTCCCGAGGGGTTGCAGAGAGTGATCCATTGCCATATAAAACTCACAAGTCCACCACATGCTGTTGCAGTCAAGAGAGGAAGGTACCACTTCCTGGGATGGAAGTGGTGCCTGTGCCCAAGGAGGAGACCACGTATGTTGAGGAAGAACACCAAGATGGCAATTGAGAGCAAGTGTGCCAAGAAAAGGATTAGGAATAACTTTTGCATGTATGGCCCCTTCTTCTTTGAAGTTCTGATCTGGGTGTTCGATTCTTGGACCTGCAAGAACGATATGTAATAACAGATTTCCCAAAAAATTTAGAAAGTCAACTCATAGTGTCGCAATTACCAATACTGACAATCCCTTTTAACTAGGAACAAGATTATAAAGAAACTGAAAAATTCTTGAATAGGAAATGAAGGTAGAAGATAGTGGAGCAGTAAGAGAGAGGTAACGAGAACCTGCTTGATGGGGGTTTGAGAATATGCAAGTATATCTTCTTGACCATGGGTGAAGAAGCTGTGTGCATTAATTGCCGTAGTAATAATATGAAAGTCTCCGCATCTCTCCATTGATGCCTTTCACTTGAATCTCCAACTCTTGACTTTTCGCTTGTGCGGCAATTTTTCTTGGTAAAATATTACAGTTTCTTGACATTCAAGATATACCAAAAACTCACAATGTGAAGAAACTTCACTTGTACACCACAGAACTTTTTTTATTATTTTATAACTAAGTTGAGATCAATCGTTCGTATTACAGTAAGTCGCTGATGATCACGACCTGGTCTCTCTCTGATATGTATATATATACACACACACACACATATAAAAGTTGTAGTAGTTCATTACGTAGAAAAATGGTTGAGTACGAGATTTGGTTTTGATGATGATATACTAATACTAATATATGGCGTTGAAGGTTAGAGAACGTGTAGAGAGACAGATCAGGTACTGTGACGTACCGAAAATGGTTTCTTACAGGTCCAACCCGTGATTGATCAGTTGTGTCTTGGACTTCTTTAATTGTTTATTTGTGGAAAAAGAATATGCAGAAGGAAAAGGTGCATTGTTTTTAAACAAAAGAGGACATGTTTTTGTTAGTTCAACTGCTAGAAAATAAAAAAGGTTCAAATCTGAAGGCTCATTGCAGCGATCAATTATGATTTCCACACAGGATTGCGCCAATCGAGCTGCTTTGTAGACTTGGGAAATACATCGTCCACTAACGTGAAAGCGCTACAGAGTTGGCAGAACTTCGTTCCTACTCCTCTACCAACATACTTTATAGTCACATACAAAACATGAAACTGCCACAACTTGCAACAGACAAAAAGCCAGAGGATTGGTTCCATTAGGTGGGATACACGGGGCGATGGGTTTGGACACCAGAAAAGCTACAAAATAACGGCTTCAGATCACCTGTTCATTACCCTGCTCCTATTCCCAAAAGAACGTTCCCTCTGCTAACTTAGTCCAAACCCAACCCAATTCATCATCCTTCCAAAGCCATCAGTTCCCCCACTCAGATATTTCCTTACGAAATTAGTAGTAGTGCATAAAATAACGTCGAATTGGTTGGAACACTATAGTTAGGACATAAAGTCTGAACTGGAACATGAGATGAGAGTCCTTAATTGGCCCTTTTCATCTGGCTCATTTAAAAGTTTTTATGTGCCAGAAATCGTACGCTGTCGTTTCAGAAGACTTTTGCCGTTTAGAAGTAATTAATAAAAAACAAAAGAAAAGGTAGCGTTGGAGCTACGCCACCGTTTCTTATACGAAGAGCTGCAACTATGCATCATGATGCTTCACACATTCAATGAGTAAGACAGAGAGGTCAAATTAAATTATTTTTTTAACAATATTTAATTTAATTCAAATATTTTATGTCGTTTAAATGAATCTTATTGTTTTGAAAAAGTTGAACTTCAAATTAAACTTAACAGATCGATTAATTCTCTTTTAAAAAATTTTAATATGATATTTTTATTACCTTTTTAACTACTTACGCATACCTACTTAGTAAAAGAATCCTATAAATTGAGCCTATGCTCTCTCCCAAATTCCCTTGTTCAAATCCATACTTCTAAGCTTATTCACAACTTTTCCATGTTTGCCTAATCCCAATCACGCTTTCATCGCCAAAACTGACAGACTTGCATGTTGCCCTCCATCATTTCTTCGTTCTCATATGCATTTGTTCATATTCTTGTATTCCAACATTTTACAAACGAATGCTCGAGATGAATCCAAGACTCTTCGACCTTCGTTCCTTGAATTCTTTCTTATTCTTGTTACACTCGATCCCTTCTTGTACAATTATAGTGCCATGTTCATGAGTTTTAATGGAAAGCCCACAAAGAAATAAAAAAGACCTACAGCCGAGCCCATTAAACCATTAAATGGAGAAGTTTAAAGAGAAGTCATCGGCTGGACAAAAAGATTAAGAACACCAACAATACCAAGGAAGCCTTCTTCTTCTTCATATTTCTCTCAACTATTTCTAGCTAGTATTAGTCTTTATGTGCCATTTTTCTTCTGCATGTGACACTTTTCTTATATATTCTCTCATTTTAGTTGTTTTGCAGTAAATTGTGAAGGTTAACAATTTCATAATCTTTTAAAATATAAATAAAATTTTAACAACTATTTTTATGTTTTTTTTGTGATTTTTTATCATCTTACGCTAGTTTATAGTTGTATTGTATGTTATGGTTATTTGAGACAAATTGAAATCATGGGAAGAGATAAGAAAATAGAAAAAAAAAAGTGGCTGAAAAATGAGAAAAGAAGAAGAGATGGGAGAAGAGGAGAGGGTGAATAAGATGATTTTTTGAATTCTTTTTACGTATTTACTCTTTTAACCTGTATCACTATTATCTTGTCATATCTGCATGTAGGTGCATGCTATCAGACTCCTTTTAGACCCCGTTTTATTTCGGGACTTCGGGATATGATGATGATGATTAAATTGCATTAAGGGGCAAAATAGGAAATGCAAATAGTTAAGAATAAATATGAAATTTATTCCAAGAAGGGTATTTTCAGTATTAATTCAATAAATGAGGGTAAAATAGGACTTAAGGGTATTTTAGTTGTTGGGATAGTAAGGATATTTTTTATAATTAAGAATAAAGTGGAAAAGAAAATAATGTTGGATTAATTGGTATAATTGAGTTGGAAATTTTCTTAAATTAGTCTAATAAAATTTTGTAATTTTTAGGCTCAAATGTCCGATTATAGAGCAAATTGGACTATAAATTAGTTGAGTATGAAATTGAGATAAGGATAACCTTAGATCTTACTCTTATAATAATATTTTTTATTATTAATAAATTATTTTTAGCAAATGATATTTTGAATTAATGATTAATAGTTGCATATATGAATTATGTTTATTTTATTTTATAAAAAATTAATGAAGAACAAGGTGTATCACTTTTATATTTTCTAAAATTTTATAAGGTGTATTACTTTTTACTTTGAAGAAAAATATGTTGATTAAATAGAGACTGACTCATAAAATGTAGTGAATCATTGTGGCTTGTCTAGGATAGGTTTTATTCGATGGTCATAGATTGATAGGTCGTTTAGAGATGAGTGAGCGATGACTAGGTATCTGTCTATGAAGCAGGTATCGATGTATCCTAAATCTCGAGCCTGTGCCGATGACTAAGCATTAGAATGGTATCGAGGATAAACTTGAGGATATCTTGTGCCAATGACTAGGTACTGGAGTAGTGTCGGAGTATCAAATTAGAATGAGAAAGTGTGGTATGTTGGATCAATTTTTATACATTTAATTATGTTTTTCACTTGGTGAGAGGTTATATTGAGTAGAGATGAGCTAGTTGACAATTAAATATAAACCTACTAGGTTAAATAAGATGTAGACAATTCAGTTAATTATGGGATAATTTATAAATGGTAGCTATATATTAATGTTTATATTAATCGTTGTTTGGTAAAATTTTGAAATGCTTGTTAATTGTTTAGATTAGACTGAGTAATGATGTGTATCTTGGTAATATATGAACATTTTAATTACTTGACTAAATTTTATTTTTATATGTTGAGTTATTTGATTTTAAAAGTACGGTCAGTTACCCTTTGCAAGTAAGCAGCTTACCTTTTGTCACTATCTTTTTAGGAGATCGAGTGATTGTCGATAATCCTATTGTACGTAATTGACAGAGTGGAGATTAAGTGGGCTAATTGATTATTTGAGTAAAGCTGTTTGAACGTATATTTTTATACGATGTAAAATATTTTTTAACAAAATATTTTTTTTCAATATTTTCAAAACAATAAGATTCTTTTCAAATTAAACTATTTTTTAACAAATATTTTACGTCGTTTAAAAAGAATCTTATTGTTTTGAAAATGTTAAACTTCAAATCTAACTTAACAGATCAATTAATACTCTTCTAAAAAATTTTTCTATGATATTTTTCTTACTTTTTTGTACGCCCCTGAACTAATTACGCATACCCACTTTAGTAAAAGGATCCTATAAATTGAGCCTATACTCTCTCCCGAATTACCTTGTAGAATTCATACTTCTAAGCTTATTCACCACTTTTCCATGTTTTCCTAATCCCAATTCTACGCTTTCATCGCCAAACCTAACAGACTTACATGTTGTCCTCCGTCATTTCTTCGTTCTCAAACCCCCTTATGCATTGTTCATATTCTTGTATTCCAACTTTTTACAAACGAATGCTCGAGATGAATCCAAGAGTCTTCGACCTTAGTTCCTTGAACTTCTTTACTTTCTTTATTATTCTTGTTACACTCAATCCCCTGTTGTACAATTATAGAGCCATGTTCAATGGTTTTTATGGAAAGCCCACAAAGAAATAAAATAAAACCCCACAGCCCAACCCATTAAACCATTAAATGGTGAAGTTTAAAGATAAGTCATCAGCTAGAAAAAAAAATAAAAATTAAAAACACCAACGCGGCCTTCTTCATCTTCACTCTCTCAACCATTTACAGCTGATACGTTTCTTAATGTGCCATTTTTCTCTTACATATGACACTTCTCTTGTGTGTTCTCTCATTTTGATTATTTTGTAGTAAATTGTGAGAAAATTGTAAAAGTTAACTACTCCAAAATCCTTTAAGCATAGAAATTTTCTTAAATTAGTCTAATAAAATTTTATAATTTTTAAGTTCAAATGTCCAATTAAAGATAAATTGTACTATCAATTAGTTGAGCTCGAAATTGAGGTAAGAATAACCTTAAACTTTACTCTTAGAATAGTGTATCATTTTGTTATTAATAAATTATTTTTATTGAATGATATTTTGAATTAATCATTAATTCAAAAATAATATTTATTTCATTTCCAAAATATTAATGAAGTACAAAGTGTATTACTTTTATATTTTTCTTACGTTTTACAAGGTGTATTGCTTGTTAATTTGATGAAAAATCTATTAATTGAATAAAGAATGGATGAAACATGTTGTGAATAATTGGTGTAAATTGAGAATTTGTGGCTTGCCTAGGATATGTTTTATTCGATTGTCATAGATATAGAGGTTGTTTAGAGAGAGTGAATGATGACTAGGTATTTGTTAATGGAGCAGGTACTGGGGCATCCTAAGTCTCGGAGATGTCCTGTGCTGATGGCTAGGTATCATAGTAGTATTGGGATATCTTGAGTCGATGGCTAGATATTAGAGTAGTACCGAGATACCAAATTAGATTGAGAAAGTGAGGTACCCTATGCTTATATTTATACATTTAATTATGTTTCCACTTGGTGAGAGAATAAGGTGAGTAAAGATGAGATAACAGATCATTAAATATAAGTGTATCAGGTTAAACAAGACTTAGACAATTCAGTTAATTATGAGATAAATCATAAATGACAATTATATATTAACATTTGTGTTAATCATTGTATGGTAAAATTTTGAGATGTCTGTTAATTATTTGGAATAGAATGAGTAATGTTGCGTATCTTCGTATTATATCAATGTTTTAATCACTTGACTAAGTTTTATATTTATATTTACATTAAGTTATTTGATTTTAAAGGTACGGTCGGATACGCTTACTGAGTAGACAACTCACCATTTGTCACTATTTTTATAGGAGATTGAGTGATTGTCGATAACCTTAGTGTACGTGATTGATAGAGTGGAGATTAGATGGTGCTAGCAAATTACTTGAGTAAAGCTATTTGAATGTATATTTCTTTTATATGACAACTCGGGTAGTTGTATATCTAGAATACTTTTGTAATCTCTCTTTTAGAACTATTAAGGATTTTGATAATTAATATTATGTTTTTGGAACGATTTAGATAATTGTGGTTAAAAAATTTATGGGAGTGTCACATTAGGTGGTATCAGAGAAAGTTTATGTTTCTAGAGACATATTGAGTACGAAAAAAACTAATGATGTTTTATTGTCTTATCTATAATGGTTTCAGAAAAGGATACTACTAGCCTAGAGCCGACTGGAGAATTGGGTAATTTGATTCATGCTCTAGATATACTAGATTATGGAGATGTCCGAACAGATAGAGTAGGAGGAAAGGTGCCAATGCCACCATAGATAATGTAGTTCTTTCATATGATGCAACAAGCTATTATTGGCTTCAACCTGAGGTGATTTTGGGGTAGATCACAACTATGAGCAGATAAGAGGGGCATAGTAGAATTTCGAGGTATTACTGATCTTGAGGAGGCTGATATATGGTGGAAACAGATTGAGTTCGTTATAGATCATTTGAAGTGTACCTTAGATAGAAGGTTACAGTACATCATTTTCTTATTCCAGACTTGGTGGAAGTCAGTAAAGAGATCTTATGAGATATGAGAGATGACTTGGCAGGAGATCTAGAGAAAGTTTAGAGATAAATACACTCTGTGAATATATCAGGATCAAATGAAGATGGAGTTTATGCGTTTAGTTGAGACAAAGGAGATGCTAATGGACGATTATGAGGCTTAATTTGCAGCATTGTCTAAGTATTCATTAGAGGCTGTGGCAAATCTAGAAGAGATATGTTACCGATTTGAGCAGGGTTAGAGGATGAAGTTCGATGTCAGTATGTAACACCCCACTCCCGCACGACCCGAACCGACATCGATGGTGATGTCCGAGTCCGTGCCCCGCGAGGGTGGCGTGCTACATCACTCGGTCAAAACTCAGTATAAACATTTTTGAAACACAAACATACATGAAGCGAAAATCAATGAACATATAATCATT
>JAOSBK010000002.1:11257850-11277372 GCA_027568895.1 Erythroxylum shatona
TGGAATGTGAAAAAATAACAATTCTAAAAAATAATTCAAAATTTTGATAAAATACAAAAATTTGAATTATTTTTATTATTTTACAATAAATTATTATATTTAGATAATTATTATATATAGATAATTATTATAGATAGAAATAATTAAAATATAATAAAGATATATATAAACTTAAATGGATAAGATATAAACAAGTCAAATTAAATAAACTACAATTATAAAATATGATAATGAACTACTTTGTAATTTTAAAATATTTAGGGACTATTTCATAAATTTAAAAATTGCCCGAAACGGTACTCGGTATGGACCGGTACCGGTACAGTTCCGTTCCAGAACTCAATCCGGTACCAAGCCTAGTACGGTATTCATAATAACTTTGGTTGGTATTATCATTTGTTTGGATCCTCAGGTACTAATTTAATTTTAAGGAAGAAATTCTTTTAAAGGGAGACATCTGTAAAGCCCATAGAGAAATAAAATAAAAGCCCATTAAACCATTAAATGGAGGAGTTTAAAGATAAATCGTTCGGTGGAGAAAACATTAAGAACACCAATGAAGCCTTCATCTTCCTTTTCATTTTTCTCTCAACCATTTACAATTGGTATGTGTCTTAATGTGTCATTTTTCTCTTGCATATGACACTTCTCTTATATGTTTTCTCATTTTGGTTGGCGAGAAAATTGTGGAGGTTAACAACCCCAAAATCCTTTATCACAAAGTTAAAATTCCAATAATTATTTTATGTCTTTTTTGTGATTTTTGATCATTTAATTTATAGTTGAATAGCATGTTGTGGTTGTTTGTGACAAATTGAAGTCATGGAAAAAGATAAGAAAATGGAGAAAAAGTGGTTGAAAATTGAGAAAAGAAGAGAACATAGGAGAAGAGGAGAGGGTGAAGAAGATGACATTTTTGGAAAATTCATGTTGCATTAAGGGACAAAATAGGAAATGCAAATAGTTAAGGGTAAATATGGAATTTATTCCAAAGAAGGGTACTTTTGGTATTAATTGAATAAATGAGGGTAAAATAGGACTTTCAATTAGTTAAGGGTATTTTAGTAATTTTGATGGTTAGGTTAGTAAGGATATTATTTTTATAATTAAGAATAAAGTGGAAAAGATAATAATGTTGGATTATTAAGTGCAATTGGGTTGGAAGTTTTCTTAAATTTATCTAATAGAATTTTGTAATTTTTAGGTCCGACTATCTGATTAGGAGTAAATTGGACAACCAATAAGTTGAGTTCGAAATTAAGGATATTGTTAGGCTTTACTCTTAGAATAGTGTACCGTGTTGTTATTAATAAATTATTTTTATCGAATGATATTTTTAATTAATTATTAATTTAATTAATGATTAATAGCTACATACATAAATTATGTTTATTTTATTTCACAAAAAATTAATGAAGAACAAGGTGTATCACTTTTATATTTTGTTACGTTTTATAAGGTGTATTGCTTGTTAGTTTGATGAAAAATGTGTTGATTAATTAGAGACTGATTGATAAAATGTTGTGACTAATTGGTATAAATTGAGAAATTGTAGCTTGCTAGGATAAATTTTATTCGATGGTCATAAATTGATAGATTGTTTAAAGATGAGTGAGTAATGGCTAAGTATACGTCTATGGAGCAAATACCGAGGCATCTTGAGTCCTGGAGATGTCTTGTATCGATGGCTAGGCACTCGAATTGACAGACCATTGAATGTAAGCCTACTAGGTTAAGCAAGACCTAGATAGTTCAATTAATTATGAGATGATTCATAAATGTTAGTCATATATTAATAATTGTGTTAATCATTGTTTGGTAAAATTTTGAGATGTTTGGTAAAATTTTGAGATGTTTGTTAATTGTTCGAATTAGTCTGAGTAATGTTGCGTATCTTCTTATTATATGAATGTTTTAATCACTTGACTAAGTTTTATATTTATATATTGAGTTATTTGATTTTAAGGGTACAGTTGGTAACCCTTACTGAGTAGACAACTCACCCTTTGCTACTTTTTTTCAGATCAAGTGATTGTCGATAACCCCAGTGTACATGATTGATAGAGTGGAGATTAGGTAGGGCTAGCAGATTACTTGAGTAAGCTGTTTAAATATATTTTTTTGATGTAACAACTTGGGTAGTTGTATATATAGAATACTTTTGTGTCTGATGAACATCTCTCTTTCAGAACTATTAAGGGTTTTGATAATTAATATCATGTTTTGGGAACGATTTCAATAATTGTGGTTTATTAATTTTTGGGAGCGTCACATTTAATCCTTTATTATTCTTCGATAACACATTCTTGACAAATGTTAGGAGTGGTCAAATAAGTCAAAAAGTAAAGATTAGGCTTTATTTAGGGTCAGGGTATGGGACAAGTTGGTAGAGATTTTTGAAGCTATGGGCTGGACAGGATGTAGAAGAATGGTGAGCAAAGAAGGAATATGTTATATGATGGAGTGTGGTTAGAGCAATTTTTGCAAGTAGAGCCTTTGACCCTAATAAGGTTACTCTTAGTGTTAGTAACTAAGAGTAGAGTTTAGGGTAGTGAGCCCAAGTGAAGAGATATAAAATATTGACTAGAATAGGAGGATTTATGTGAGATAACGAGAGGTGTAGCAGTGATAGTAGTGGTGGCGGTGATGCATTTGGTAATGGTTAGAGGAGTGGACTTCGAATAAGGTAGTGAAAGAGATTGTAACGCCACAACATATACCTTGGAAGTATTATAGCATGTCTAAGTTGTATTGAGAAGTGAACATAACAAATTAAGTACGTCTAAGTATGGTAAGAGATATAATAATACTTAATGTAAGAGACATGTGTAAATGGATAATTTGTTCGATATGGACATACATATTAATATGTGAAATATGTAAGAAAATTCTTAATATATTTTCTTGGATTTATGAATGTGATGTGAAGGTAATTGAAAAAAGAACTATTCCATAAGCAAATGAGATGTTTTAGGTTAAATTGGACGTATTTTTGTGTTGCTTCTGTATGATAAGGCCAAAGTTTGTTGATTTGGGATGTGTACCTTGCTAAATGGATAGATTCCACTACACATGTTTCTATAATTTGGCCCTATCTTGTTCTATAGACCTCCAAATTCGATAATTCCAATTGGAGATTAAACTAGAGACATAGACATAAAACTTTGATGAAGGAACCAAAATTTGATTTCTACTTCTAATAGTTTTGAATTATAGTTTGAAATTGGAGTTTTGGTTATTGTCCTTGTTTTCGAATAACCTGTAGTTTTTGGGGCATAACTCCTGATATAATGAACCAAATTGCACAAAATTTATTCCTTGAGAAAATAAGACATATAGGAATGAAATTAATTGATAAGATTGTAGGCCAATGTGGGAAGTAAAGGAAGAAGAAAGACCAATATGCAATTTTTCTAAAGTTAACACATGGACCAATTGGATTAAGGCATGTGTGACTAATAATAATAAAGCATATGCGTCCAATAGGAATTAAGCATATGTGTGATCCTTGAAATTTCTGGAATGGGCATATGGAGAGGGGAGATGTATAACATTTTGGGGGTTCTAAGTTCAGATTTTTCTCCTTTCTATTTCACTTTCTTCATCCCATCATTTTTCATGTAAGAAATCAAACTAATCTTAGGTGGAAATCGAGGTAAAAGTTAATTATTTTCTCTTCACCTTTATCTCTTCTTACTTTGCTTATGAAGAAATGAAATTATAAGGTTGGAAGTGGGGAGATGTATATTTTTGGTGTTTCTAGTTGGTGAGTCAAGCAAAGCCAAAGAGGAAGGGAAAGAAAGGCAATAGATGACCTATTTTGTCAATTTTGAGGTTTGGGACTTCACTTAGTTAATTTCTATATCTATGTATATTTGAATATGTGAAAAGATTCATTAAGATGTGGAATGGTTGTTGTGATGATGATTTGGTGATATCTTGCATAGAATTGGTTGAATATGACAAGAGAGTATCATGTAGTGGAATTCTGTCTAGGGTTTGTTGAACAGTAATATTGTTTAGGTCATAACATAGCCTATAGACCTCTAAATTGAGTGATTTTAGTTGTATATGAAACCTAAGACAGAACTAAAAATTATAGAAGAGACTTTAACTTAATTCTAGCTTTATGATGTTGGAAATTGGGATAGAAAATGGTGACCTGATACTGCCCTGTTTTGGAGTGGTGTGTGATATTTGGTCTATAGTTCATGTGTTAGAAGTACGAATGGCCTGATCTTTAGTGTTTTGGAAACTAGAGACACAAATGGACAAATTTCTAGAAGATCACAAAACCCATTTCTGACTTTTTCTGTAAAAATATTAAGGAACAACTAGACTTCGTCATATGATTTGTTTTTGGATTGATAGTTTGCCTATTTTTAGACCACTTTGGGGTTTAGCTCAAATTGCATTATTTTAAGTTTGTTTTCATTTATGATTTTTACCAAATCTTATCTGAACTTTTTTGAATTCGTATGAAACTTTTTGAACACCTAGAAATAAATGAAGTAGGACTTACCACATATAAATTGGGAGACTGAACATTGGAATATAAGATTAAACATAATGCATTTCAAAAAAAATTTACATGTACATAAATGATTTTTATGCATATTCATTATTCATATGTGTATAGTATGATTATCAAGTGTGATTTTGATGTTTTAATGGTGGTAAGCCATGACTTGCATCTATGAATGCAAATACAAATTTTATGACTTGAAATGTATATCATATGATTTGTTAATATATGAATTGTGAAGTTGCAAATGGTTAAAGGAAATATTATAAGCCTGCTCAATTGTCTTGGTGTATGCCTATAGGGTTACAGTATAACTGCTACTGTTTGACACCACTGGTGTCCATAGTTCTATACCTTCAGGTATTCACAGTTTGATACCTTCAGGTATCTACAGTTTGATACCTTCAGGTATCTATAGTTAGATACCTTCAGGTATCCACAGTTTGATATCTTCGAATATCCACAGTGCTCGTTATCCACACCCATAGAAAATATACAGGTTTAACACAGAAAGAAAACTTAACAATCATAAATAAGAAATATAGCATGACAATATGAATAATTGGTATTGATGAGCATTTGCATTGATTGTAATGATGAATTGTAATGGTATGCAGTTATATTGATAATTTGTATCAATGAGTGTTGAATATCAACATTTGGCTTATAAATGTGAATTTTCGATATATGGATAAGATGTTGAAGCATATTTGCATTATTCACTTTGTTTAAGTATGCCATTATTGTTTACATAAGCATTGAATATCAATGTTTGGTTTCATGAATATGAATTTTTGATATATGAGTTGTGATATTTCTGAATGTGTGTGTTTAGCGGATGACTGTTGTGAGTGGTCATCCAAACTGAGTGTTTTCCCCATTAAGCTTTCAAGCTTAGCATGGGTGTTAATCCATGTAGGTCCAGGTCATAGGAGTGAGGTATAGGGAACATCTACAAGGACCAAGGCTAACAGCTAGGAGTAAAATTACCTTTGGATGTGTCTTTCGATTAAAGAATGGTTGTATATGTAATAAAGAAAATTGTATGTTTTCTTTTTGGATTATCATGTCAATGTAATGATGTAATACTACTTTTCAATGATAATGTCAAATGATATAAATTTTGTGATGTGTATATGTATAACATTGAATAAAATTATATACCTGGAATATATGTACAAGAATTTGGTTGCTATCTGCGTGGATGGTTGTAAGTTCCATATAGGAGTGTTTCAGGGATTCTATGGAGCAATAGGAGTTTGAGATAGTCTTCTATAGATTTACAGAGATATGTGAATATGAAATAGCAAAGATAAGAATAAAAGAGACTGACACAATTGTTTGTTTAAGAGAGAATTTGAAATAAGGAAATACAAAGGCTGTGTGCATATGTTTGTATTTATATCTGTGATTATGACTTACAATTATCTAGAGATTTAAGTTTATTAATAGAAAACAAGTGGTTCTCTTATTAAAATTGTTAAGTTAGGTTGAAATTAAATATTTTTCAAAATGTTAGAATTAATTTTAAATGTTGTAAAATGTTTATGTTTAAACTTTTTTGAAAATGTTAAAATTCAAATTATCCCTTTTACTTAGTGAATAATAAATTAGTGTAGCAAGATTTGAGATTTCAAACATCATTTGATGGTCCTAATAAATGTATAAATTTGAATCACCTTTCTTCCTATAGATATTTATTCCCCTCCATTTTTTCTTTCCCTTCTAACCTCCACTTACCTGCGACATTTTCCAAGAATTCGAGCCTAATCACTTTATTTTGGTTCTTTACACCTTTTAATGCTTGGATCTTCTCATTTTCTTGATTATCAAATCTTGATGCTTCCTTTGTCATTCTTGGTAGGGCTTTAAGTAATAATGCTCACTTGATCAACAAGATAACTCAACCAATAATAAAATACTCAAATGATATAATGAAGACAAAAAAAAATTGGACATATGATTTTATAATCAAGAAATCCACTAAATCTAATAATAGTAAGATACAAGCATTAAAATTTCGAGCTACATATATATCAATTTATACTCAAATTTAAAGGTTAGAGAGGAGTTCTTGAGAGAGAACAACCATAGCTAAAGCTTTTCTATACGTATGCACATATACTAATACTACTCCTAAACAAATTCTAGAAATCAAACTTTATTAAAATTGTAGTTGATGAAAGCTATTTGAACTCTAAAACTCTTTTATCATTATACGTTTTTGTCCCATGAACTTCTGTCTCGCTAACTTAACTTTAAATATAAAAAATGATAGATATCATATACGTTCACCCACAACTTCATTACTTTTGATCTATGAAGACAATTAACACTTTTAAAGTCTAGATTTAGTGGAATTAAATAAATAAACATCCATAAAATAAGGTTGGACCCAAAGCTAGACTTGGGCAAAAGTAAGAAGGGCACTTGCTAAGGACCCATATTTATAAGGTGCCCATTTATTAAATTAGTTGAAAATTAAAAAATTAAAAGAGTTAAGACTTTAAAATTTAATAAATCTATTCTTTAAAAAGGGGTAGAAATTGACAAGTCAATAAATCTGTTTCAAGATATTTATATATACACCAAAAAGTTTCTTGGAACTTTACCTTATAAAAATTGAAAAGAAAAAATTTGTAATTATGTTTCTTTTTCTAAATTTCAGGCTTTATTGAATTGAGCTAAAGAAGAATTTAGTCCCAACCATCAATTGAATGGGCTAATGATTTTGTTTCAATCTTGTTAAGGAAAAGAAAAGAACAAGTTCTTTTTATATTTCTCTTTTGAATTTTTTTACTTGCATTTATTTTAGATGTGTACATTTACTTAAATTAAAGGATGATATATATAGATGCAAGCACATTAAACTTAGAAAAAAGGAAAATTTTGAGATCAATTTGTTAGAGATATATGCTAATATCTTTATTTACAACTATACATTTTATTAATATAATAATAAAATATAATGTTATTGATTTTTATTTTAATATAATTTATTAATAAAATATTTTATTAATATCAATGACATATTTTATTAATATTTACAATGACATATTGATCTTGATACTATTATTAATGATTTTGTATCTAAAAATGTGCAGAAAAATTATTTTTCATAATCATTTGTATGCTTGTTAATGCAATTCTCTTAGTTTTTTGCAATTTGATATTGTTGTTTGATTGCTGCTATTGCTATTTTGTTGTTGATGCTACTATTTTTAATGATTATATTGTTGTTGACATTTGCAAGATGTTAGTTGTTAAAATCATTTAGTATTTTGTTGAATATGTGGATTTATGACTTGAGTCACTTATGTATAGATATTAAATTTTAAAAACATATTAAATTTTAATAACAAAAATATGTTTTTAAAATTTACATATTTGTATATTGTCAATTCATTAGGGCCTTTCTTTTTACTTTACCCCAGGCCTATAAAACGTTAGGAATGGGCTTGGTTGGACTCATAATAATCTCCCCCTCTAGCCCATTTTGGAGGAGAATTAAAACTTAAAAGTCATCTCGGTGAGCTTGCTACACAACTCAAACTTATTTTTGGAAACCACTTTTGTTAACATGTTGACATAATTCTTGCCCATAAACTTCTTCAACTTTATTAGTTACTTCTTAAAAGCAAACTACAACTAATGATACCTCACATTAATGTACTTAGTGTGAGAATGATACATGGAATTTTTGCTTAAATTTATAGCATTTTCACTGTTATAGTAAACTATGTACTTAATTTATTTCACATCCAATTCTTGAAGAAATAGCTTCAACCAAACCATCTCCTTTTGAGCTTCCACGACAGTAATATTCTGCATTAGTAGTAGACAAAACCATACACTTTTTCAACTTAGATTGCCAAGAAATAGTTTCCCAACAAGTTTGAACAAATATCATAAGGTTGATTTTCTATTATCGATATCACTAACCATAGCTGCATTTCTGTACTCTTCTAGAATTGGCTCACCACCTTTAAAAATTGAATACAATCTAGAAGTGTCCTGTAAGTAATTAAAGATTCACTTTACTACTTCCCAATGTACTTTTCCTAGATTAGTTAAAATTATACTCATTAATCCAACAATGTGTGCAATATCTGATTTAGTGCACACCATGACATACCTTAATGAATCAACAATAAAGGAATACAAAATAGAGGAAAAACACTCTTTCTTCTTTTTGGTGGTATGATAAGCTCTCTTGCTCAAGTTGAAATGAGCAGCTAAAGGTGTACTTACTGGCTTGGAATTCTTTATATTGAACCTTTCAAGCAACCATTTAATATATTTATCTTGTGATAAACACAATTTTTTGACCTTCCTATCCAATAACCTCTATTCCTAAAATATGTTTTGTAGAACCTAAATTTTTCTTATCAAAGGATTTGGATAAGTCCTCCTTTAACCTGTAAATCATGCTAACATCTTATCCAAATATTACATATCATCCACATACAAGCAAAGGATGATGAAGTTACAACTAAGGAATTTTATAAAATAGATACAAAGATTAACTAATGTTCACTTATAACTACTATTTGTTATACAATCAAACTTTTTGTATCGCTGCTTTGGTGCCTATTTAAGCTATAATGACTCTTCTTCATCTTGCATATAAAGTCCTCTTTCCTTTTGAATTTGAACCCTACTGGTTGCTCCAAGTAAATCTTCTAATGTAAATCAACATGTAAGAAGCAGTCTTCGTATTAAGCTACTCAAGTTCAAGATCAAGATTAGTTATTAAGCCTAATACAATACGTGTCGATGTCATCTTAACCACAAGTAAGAAAATCTCATTGAAATCGATACCCTTCTTTTGATTATAACCCTTTACTACCAGCCTTACCTTGTGCTTCACTAGCTTGTCACCATCTTTCTTAATCTTGAACATCCACTTATTCTTCAAAGCATTCTTACTTTTAGGAAGCTTCACTAATTTATAGGTCTCATTCCTCTTTAATAAGTCCATCTTCTATTGTATTTCCATGAGTTATTTATCTTTGAGCAATTGCACTTCTTCGAAACTCTCTGGCTCCCCCTTAGTAGTGACTAGAAGATATTTCAAACTAGGATATCTTTTTAAAGGCTTTTTCTCTCTTATTTTTGAAGTTGGACATCTTCCAACACTTGAGTAGATTACTCCCCTTATACATAATGCTCGTTGACCCCTTATTCATCATTTACAAGATGTGACTCATATGAATCATCACCATCAGGTTGCCTCTGGTCATTATCATCCTGCATAAGCTCATGCTCACCTTCTTCAATTGTAAGTGGATCAATGAGTAAAAACATAAGTCATATCTTCATTTTCAAAGGACCTGCTAGTTGTAATTTCATTTTCATTAATAAGAATTACGCCCATCTTATGTTTATTAAAGGCTAGGTCCTTACTTTTAACAACCTTTTACTTTTTCAGATTGTAGAGCCTATAGTCAAACTCCTCATCACCATATCCATTAACCATATAAAGTAGTATTTAAATCCAATTTTGATCTATGCTCCTTTGGTATGTGATTGAAATCTTTGCATCCAAACACCTTAGATGTGAATAAATTGGATCCTTCCTTTTTTACACTTTCTCAGGAATGTCAAGATCTAAAGGGACTGAAGGAGTTCTTTTAATCACATACATTATGGTTTTGAAAGGACTTTGATAATTTTGACTTTTGAGGCATATACGAAACCTTCCCTATAATGGTTATACTCATCCTCTATAAAACATTAATGTGTTGTGGGGTACTAGGTTTTATGTTCTTATGTCTTATGCCATGTCTTGCACAATACTCTTAAAACTTGTTGCGGGGTTGCCTCTATTATCAATTCAGAGACACTTTAACTTCCTTTTTGTCTTCCTTTCCACTATAGCTTGAAATCTCCAAAAGGTATATAGCTTTTGGATTTTTTTTTAGCATGTAGACCAAAGTCTTATTTGTAGTACCATTGATAAATGTAACAAAATACTTATTTTCTCCCAAGGACTCAAACTCTATGTGAGCACACACGTTGAAGTGCACTAGCTCTAACTTTGTATTCCTCCTCATAGAATCCTTGCAAATTTGAGACTCATGTTGCTTTCTAGCCACGTAATGACATATAGGTCAAAATAAACAATATCTTTGCAAGGATACGTGATTTTTCAGTTAGTATCTTGATCTCCTTCTAGCTAATGTGTCCTAATTTGTAGGGCCATAATTCTAATGAAGTGTTTTCTTGAACGACATGTGATTATCTAGTACATACCTTCAAGTGTATCTTATTTAAGGTGCAACACAATACACCACGAGCAACCATCAATGCTCTTTTAAACAATTTCCACTTGCCATCATAAAAAATGTCATACCCATTTTAGTCAAACACATTAACAGACAATAAATTGAGATGCAAGTTTTGGATGCCCCTTTTCAATATGATGGTGTTACACCTCACTCGAGATTGCACAACAAAGGACAAGTGATAAGTATCCTGCAGTGTACAAGTTCATGATGGAAAAGCAAGCGTTATTAAATGAGGCGAGGGATAGCCTTCAAAAGACTTATCAACGAATGAAGAAGCAAATGGACTTAAGAAGGAGATCGTTAAGTTAGACATGGGAGATAAGATATTGCTGAAACTTCCATAGATTGGGAAGAAGATCTCAATCAAGTAAGTGCATTGTGGATTGGTGCCAAAGTACAATGGACCATTTGAAGTGCTGAATAAAGTGGAGAACATGGCATATAGATTGAAATTGGTTGAGAGACTAAAGGTACACTTTACTTTTCATATTAGTTTTCTAAAACCTTACCATCAGGATGGATTAGATCTGAATAGGAGTTAAGTGAAGAGTGCTCCACGGGTTGTGAGAAAACAATTCGAGGATCAAGTAGAGAAGATATTGGATCACTAAACAATAGGGCATTATAAAAAGAGTTGATGGATTGAGTTTTTAATTTAGTGGAAGGGAAGGTCGATCATGGAAGCTACGTAGGAGAAACATATGACCTTGTGCTAGTTTGAGGATAAGGTGAACACTTATGTTCCGACTAGTTGGATAAGCGCATCGAATTCATTTGGTGGGGATTTGTTAGGCCTTTAGCACATGTAGGCACTTCATAGCTAGCTGGAGGTGGACATTGGGTGAAAGGTTAGCTGGATCACACGTATGATGTTGGCATGCAAAAGCTCCAAGTTGACTTAGCTAGTTAGATCGAGCATGGTACGAGTTTTAGTAGAGTTTCAGACCTTGTACGAGTTGACATGACTAAAGATAAGTTCTTGATGGACTAAGGACTTAGTGTATACTCAAATGAATGGACCATGGCTCATGAACTTTACATGGGAAAGTATTCAATCAGACCAGTATGCTATAAACAGATTTGACTTGGATGACTCATCAACGGATAGAGATTATGGGGAGATCTTGGATGATGTGGCAGATAAGATCATGGAGGATAAACATCAGTTCTATAGGATAGGGATAGATCATGTGTAATCTTTTATCTTGTTAGTTGGGATGTAGATAGACCTTATCAGATAGAGTCTTATTTAGATGGAGATGTTATCTTATTGGATAATGATGTAATCTGATAGGATAAGATGTGATCTTCGATAGTAAAGTTTTGTTAGGATTCTAACTTGGCCCTCAAGCCTTGATGCCTATATATAGCTCATTTGAGCCTTGCTCCTCATATAGAGTGGCACTCAAAGATTAAGAAAGCATTCTTTGTATACTTTAAGGGAAGTAATAACGGTTGACATTATTATTGTGTCTTTTCTTTCTTTTATTGTTACCTTTGATATTCTATAGCTTCTATGGTTTTCTTACAAGTGTAAGAGTTAAACACTACGAGGTCTTTTGTGGCGCGTCAATACCTCCTGGGAGGATACGAGAGTTTCACATCAGACTCACAAACAAAAACAAACAATAGACTGATGTGGAAGCATTTCAAAACATACTAAACATTCATTATATAAACTTTCAGAAATTGAAGCAAACATACATTACATATCATTATAAACTTGTTCAAAACATACAAACATTATAACACATTAACTTAAAACAAATTTGTCCCAAAAATTGAAACCATCCTGAAACATAGTTATTACAAAACTTATAACAATTCAGAGTCATACACTTTAAATACAAGTCAAAATAAACTCAAAATACATTTTTATCGAAACAAGAATCAGACTCTATTGACCATTGCGAGTGACTTGTCAGTCTTTATAATCCTCGCTCTGAACCTACATAGGCAAATCCACCGTGCTAAGCATATAGCTTAGTGAGTAATAACTAATCAATGTTTAACTATAACAGATACAAAATAATGTGATATGATAATCATCTTAACATAATGAATTTCGGAAACTTAGTATGATTTATTAAAGAAAACTCTTTGCATGCTAAAGTCAATCACTTTAATAGTAGAATAGAACATACATAATACATAACTAATTTTCAGAATAGGGTATTAACTCATCATATCAATTATGGTTTGTTTCGTATCAAAACTTATTAGAGATTAGAATACAAAATCAGATGATTGTTAATCCATTTACAGAAGCAGGTAAAGGGACTTATACAGGAGAGATTGAAGTCTCGACACCAAAGTATCTAGGAGAGACCAAAGTCTCGACATCGATGTGTCTAGAAGAGACCGAAGTCTCGACACCGAAGTGTCACAGGAGAGACAAAAGTCTCAGCACCGAAGTGTCACAGGAGCAACTGCAGACCCTTTTAGGCATGCCTATTTACCCACAACTAGGACTTAACAGATTCAAAAATAGAAATGTCTGAAATTCAATACATATTTCATTCATTGGTTTCATGCCAAATATTCAAACATATCAATCTGACAGCTTTGTAAATCATTCAATGGCTCAAAATCAATAGCAAACAAAACAATCACAGTAACACCATCAAAGTTACTTACAAATGAGTTCATCTAAATTACTTAAAGAAGAGACCATCTAAATTACTTACAAAAGCTCTCTTATTGCTTATTGCCTCGAAGTCCTGACAATATCTAGAAATGGTCGCTCTACGCGTTGCTCTATAACATTTAATACAAACATATATTACTATTATGCATGATTAAGAATTCATTAATGCACATTCATGTATACTGAATATGTATGATGCATTTTCATGACAAGTTCCAAGTTTCTTATCCTTAATCTTGTCACATTATCAATCATGTGAAACCATACTCAATTTCTCAATCCAGATTTATATCACAACCAACTTTTAGGTCCACTTTGCTCAATTATTCTCATCAGGAAGATGAGGTAATTTAATGCTTCCTTCTAGAAAGTTGTTCTCCCATTTCTTAAGTTTCTAATGAAACCAAGATCATTTCATTTGGTTCTATATATTGAAAGTTATACTCAAAAGATCTCAGACCATGCTTAAGCTTCAACAGAATTCTTTTCTCAACTTCCAATCAAATTCTGAAATTCTTAGAGGCAGAATTTGAATTCAATCTCCTTAGAAAAATTGTGGCTTTATGTCTCTAGTTCAATTCAAATCAAGAATCACTCCATTTGGAAATCTGCAGATCCAGATATAAGTAATATACCAAAGTATTTTTAGTAAAATCATCCCAGTTCATACTATTCCAACAGATTCCCTCACTTTCATTCAATCAGTCTTTTTCAAATCAATTCAAAAGCCTATAAATGTTTTTGGAGAGGTAGAAAATATATTGGTTTAAGTCTCATGTCATTTGGATATTTAGAGAAGAAGTTATAGGCAAAATAAGGAAAGATGTTCAGTGTGTAACAACTCTCGGGTGCACATCGTGCACTAACCAAATTAAGAAAAATTGAGTCACAATTGTGCAATATTTGTGCACAACTATGCACTCCACATTAATCCAATCACAGGTGTGCAACCATTAGTCACGCCTGAGCATTCCAATTAAAAATAGTCACGGTTGTGCAACCTTCACTCACGACTATACACACCCATTCAGTTCTAGTCCCAATTTTATCATTCAATATTTCTTAATTGAATTCAGATGGATAATATTTTTGGTGGAGATGTAGAGCAATATGTTTTGAGTTCAATGGTTTAAGAATCAAGTCATTTAGAGATCGGATGACAAAGTTATGACAAAATGATCAAAGTATGTTCAAAAAATAACCTCCTTCAGATAAACAGGGAAGTTGTAATCGTGCCCATGCATGACCGCGACACTCCAGGTGGACCTGTGAAGTCGCGATTGTGCTGAAGCACGATTGTGATTCACCAACGTCTTCAGTAAAGTCTTCTTCACCATCAGTTTTTTTTCTTCTTCTTATTTGATTCATTCTCTAGATTTTCTCACTTTCTTTCTTCCATCTTCATTAATTCTTACTATTCATTTAAATCATTTATAACTAATTTTCACTATATATCCACTCCATTCTAACTCACCTTACTCTAGAGTAACTCAAAATCAAGATTCAATATACATATTAGAAATTTGAACTACACGTTCACTTTCTCTCACTACTGTGTGTTTTCATTCTTACTACTGTACTTTATTTTTAGACCACAACCAATGTAGAATCTATAGCCTTACGGTTCTTTACCACATTTGTTTGTGTTTAACTAAATCATAATGAACTTCCATTCCCACAATCTCAAATTCATAATCTGCACATTCTCAAAGTCACATCGAGTTTAAATAAAACATCCTGACATTACCGAAGTTATACTACTTAAAGTTCTCATACATGTGCTCATTTCTAGTACTACAACAACATCAAATTCATTTACAAATTATCTAGAAAGCTATAACACAACTTATTTGCTTCTTTAGTCAAATCCCAACTTTGATAGTGAAGAACAGGGTTTCGGTGTATAATACAGAACAAAGCAAAATTGAAGAACAACCAAGCTACATGATTTTGCCTTTCAAAACCACGTGCTTACATGTTTCCTTAATCCATTGACACATGGCTCCATTGCATGTAAGCCATTTGTCACACACTTATAAGTGTTACATGTCATAATGCCATTTGCCTATGTTTCCTAATATCCCAAAATTTCCAGAAAAATTCCTAAAATTTCCAAACATTTCGAAATAGTACTAATAATCTTCAAATAAATTTTCCACAATTTAATTGCATTCATAAATCCATTTTACCCTAAAAATGTCAATACATGAATGTACATTTATTTTGTATGTATCAAAAATACATTTGCACATTTCAATGAATACTCGATATGCAAAGCATATAATGCACTATATTTCCTCAATTTTCTAACCCCTAACATGGGGTGTTTCATTTTTGGTGTTCAAGAACAAAGTTGTTGGTCAACGATCACGTGAGGAAGGCTAAGCCTTGTTTAAACTGATATAAGTAAGATTATCATGCAAAGGAATAGGCGTGACTTACAGATAAGTTCAGTTTTTATGAAGACCTTGGTAACACAAGGCATCATGTTTTATACTTTTATCCACGTCGATTGGATCATATAGATCTTTGTAATAGATGAAATCTTTCATTATTGGTCTTTATATCAAGCAGTTGGTCGATGTCAAGTTTATCTTAGAGCTACTGCCACTCTCCATATTTAAGGCTGTGATACCACTTATTGGGATTCTAAGCAATAATGCTTATATAATCAATGAAATGATTTAAACAATAACAAGCTATTCAAATGATATAAACGACGATAAGAAGAATTCGACACAAGATTTTACCGATAAAAAATCCACTAAATTCAATAATAACAAGATTTAAGCGTTAAAGTTTTGAGTAAATTACACCTTACAAAACAACGATACCTAAAGCTTTTCTAACTATCTCTCAAAAACTCCTCTCTAAAATCTATAATTGAGTACAAATTGGTACACATACAGACATATAGACACACACACTAATACTACTCCTAAACAAATTCTAGAAATCAAACTTTAATAAAATTGTAGTTGGTGAAAGCTATTTCTACTCCAAAACTCTTTTATCCCATGTATTTCTGTTCCATGTAATTTCTATCTCTCAAACTTATCTTTAAATATCGAAAGGATAAGATTTTATGCAGCATATAGTCACCCGTAACTTTCATTTCTTTTGATCCAAGAAGATAGTTAACACTTTCAAAGTCCAGATTTAGTGAAATTAAACAACTAAACTTCTATAGAATGAGGTTGTACTAAAAAAAATCCTTCCTTATAATAAATGTTTATACCATTAGTGTTAATAAAAGGGTTGTGAAATTAATTAGGATTTTAGGTTTGTTTTGCTTTAAGAATTAGGGTTTGCTGGATTTTATTCTTTAAGAATTAGGATTTTAGGAATTTTAAGTTTTATTAATTATGCTTTTATAATTTTGTTGTATCTTTCTAATGATTAAAAAAAGGGTAAACTAATGGCATTTGAAGGGATTTAAAATGAAAAATTATGTTTCTTGTCTTATCAAAACATGCATTTTCTATTTCATGCTTCAAATTCTTTTAATGTTGTATGATCTAATCAATATTGGTATATTTTTTGAAATTTCAGTTTGTTGATCTCGTTTGACCTCTGGTTAAAATTTTCAAGAATCTAAACTTGAAGAAACTAAAGAGTGTGAAAATATCAAATAATTTTTATAGAAAATCAAATATGGTTTCTTGTCTAAGACCCATGATTATAAGATCCAGTGCTACATTTCTTTTTTTTTTCACAAGTTTAAGCTTAATTAATTTCTTGTTGATTCTTCACGAAAAATATTAGTAGTATGAGTTGGTTGAAAAACTCCCATAGTTATCTTGGAGGCAATTGGTACTGTTCTCTTTCATTTAATAGGTGATCTTAAATGATGAGTATAAACAATTTAATTCTTTTAGTTTTCGAGGATAGTCATCTATAAATATGATAAAGTATATAGCCTCACCTTATGGCCTTAAATTAATTGGACCATAAATATTTGAATGAATAAATTGCAATGGATAAAAAGCTCGTGTTCCCTTTCTAAACAACTTTTGCATCATTTTACCTGCCAAACAAAGTTTATGAATAGGTAAATCTAATTGATGTAAATCACCTAAGAGGCCTTCTTTAGCTGATTAACTTATTCAATTTTAACCAATATGACATAGACTAGCATGTCATAAAACTGCACCATTATTAGAATTAATAAATTTTGTAAACAAAAAATAAATTATATTAGTATTAGAATAAACAACATCTAGAATAATAAATCCAAGACAGAGATAAGATTCCATCGAATCTTTAAAGCATACAACACTTTATATAGGATTAAGGATCAATTACCACACATATCTAATTTATAAATTCCAATCCCTTGCACAACAACCTTTGATTTGTCCCCTATATAAATCCAACATGTTATATATGGGATTTTCTAAAATTCCATGATGGCATCTTAATCATTTGATGCATGTTTGGTTGCTCCTAAATTTGTAATCTGCAAAAGGATGTGATAGAAAAACATAACATAAGACATTCACAAAACAAATCTTTTTACATAAGATTGTACCTTTTTGGGCTTGCTATAATCATAAACAAAGTGACCCTTATTATCATAATTAAAGCACTCGACTCTTTTCATATTTTGTTTCCTAAAATGACCTTTTCCTTTTCTATAGTGGTTCTGTTTTTTCCTTCTTTGAGTCCTAAGTATAACGGGTATATTTCTTACAATTTTTCCATTTAGATCCACCATGATCCTTATACTTCTAGTTCACAACTCCATGTGAGCTAGAATCAATTGTATATACCTCAGAGGACATCTTAGAAGCTTCAAGAGATTCTTCTTCTAGTATTAGAAGCCTGTAGCATCGTTCATCATTTTGATACTTGCATTATAAGTTAAATGCACCTTCATATGTTCCCATCTTTGAGGTATGTCTCCAAAATGTTTAGTTAAAGTGGACCAATGCCCTTAGCAGTTTCATTTTGTGGAACTCATGTATGATATCATTATCCATATTACGTAGTAATGTATCATACGTACACATATTGGATAGTTGAATTTTAATTGTTTATAAAAATGAAAGAGAACCTACATTCTCAACCATCATTCATATGAGAATTAAATACCAATTTTCATACTCAATAAGAAGTTTTGAATGTAAAAATTCATATAACATATATTATGATAAAGCTGAATAATATCAAACTTAAACTTATTTTAATGAACATAATTCATAAGATTCGTTATAACTTAGTTCAGTTTATAATAATGAACCACACATGAAATAGAGTCTATGAATTCATATGATAAAGTCCTAGGAGCTCGACATGCTACTACTTTAATAATTTCAACTGATAATAGTCCAAATCAATTATTTTCTTAAAACTTCTCTCATAAAGTTTATCACTAACCATTTATATAATTTCAGAGTAGGCTATTATAAGTTCCAAAACATGCTTAACAGTTCACTTTCTAATTGTGGCAAAGTTGGGAGTAAAGTCTTGTACTTCACTTTAGCTTTAATGAAAGCCAGATAACCTCTAAAATATAACTCTTGCATTAAGTTATTAACAGTAATAACATGTTATGTTAAATCTTTTGTAAGAAGATATCGCATCAGAAGTAACTACATTATAGTTTGCATCAATCTGGGTAACCTCTTTATAATTGACATATTTATAAAAATACATTTTCAAAAATTAGAAGCTGCTCACAAAACCTAAAAATCATAAAATGAATAATTTAACACAATGATGAAACTCATCCTCATAATTTACTCAAAATTACAATTTCAATTGATATATGACAAATCATATTTAAATTATAATTATTTTATTTTAATTAGAAATGTGGAACCAATCAAATTAAAATTCAAATTGAAAACTTATTTCCAATTTTTTATTACAATAATAATGCCAATTTAATTAGAATATTATTTCTAATTATATATCTTGTTTGATTTATTAATTTATTCAATTAGAAACATATTCATAATTTATTATTAAACTTAATGACTTTAAATTTAATTCAAAACTTATGTCTAATTAAAATTGAACAAATCAATTTTTAAATTTATAGTTTTAGTTTAGAAG
>JAOSBK010000002.1:11313608-11328054 GCA_027568895.1 Erythroxylum shatona
AACAAAAAGTAAATTAAAATTTCATATTGCAGTTCATTAATCACGTCTTAATATATGCTTTAATCTAAAGATAAAACTTCTAAAAGAACTCTAATAGAGGAAGAATAGGTGGATCCAAACCATTTTTAAACGCATCCTAAACCACAATTTTAGTCCCATAAACGTTTCTTAGGTCAAACTCATTAGAATGGGCACGATGGACAAATTTTGTTCTTGTCTAATGAAAGAGCTTCTAATTTCTTTTTGATTTTTCAATTTTGAAAAAAGTTTTTAATTACGAAACTTTTAATTATTAAGTAAATGAAGTTTATTGCAGTGGCTATCCATCTAGTCGACTAAAAATTCAACCAAAGATTGAAAAAGTTGAGAAAAAGAAGTGAATGCTTCATCCAAAATGCTGGACATATATGGTACATACTTGAAAACAAAAACATGAGCTTTATTAAGAATATCTAGAAATTCAATGAATAAGGTTGAACAAAATTATGAAACATTTGACATCAGTTAGTACATATATATAGTTTGTCCCAACATTAAATATTAATGGGACGTTTAAAACTTCGATTAGGCTTTTCTTTTGTACAAGTGACAGCTTGGAAGAAGCCCAACGTACAGTTTATGTGCTTCAATAAATCTGAGTCGTGTTCCATGATATGCAGACACATAAGCTCACATGATACCAGCCACCCACCCACAAACAAAATATTAAGTCGAGCTTCATTCCTTTCACGTAAAGCGGAAAAAAGCAAAAGTCTTTGTTTATATGTATATTTGCCACCATGTATTATATATGTAACCATGACAGCAATTATAGGACCAAAAATATAATAAATTCAGCACTACCCCACATTTGGAGATCTAGTGAATCCCCACCATCCAAAGAATATAATTAGAGGAACTCTTCTGAGAGGGAGCAACAAAACAGATAATAATAGAACATTCTTTTAGCAGTTATCACAAGACATAAAGGATAAGATTTGTAGAGATTTTTCAACAATGGCGCCACTCATATTTGTGTCTTGCTCTAATACGGAAGATGGATACAAGTGTGGACTTGCTCGGAATTCGCAATTGAAAGGAACAATTTTATTTATTTTGGACCTGGAAAATGGACGAAGGAAAAGAAAACTTGAACAGATTAATGATGCAATGTGTGGACAAAGATGACCTAATCTTAGAAAAGATGCAAGTCCACTAACATGTGGGAGGAATAATAGGACAAAACTTAGGTGCTGACTAGGGAAGTCTAGCCATGGAGTCTACTATAATATGAAGGCCCTTTAATTTTCTGGACACCTTTTTGCTTTATTATTGTTTGGTTAATCTCATTTGAACTTTTGTTAATAAATAATATATGCTGATGTTGGTATAGGTGGAGGATCAAAGCATAAGGGATATTTGAAGGGAATTAAAGAAAGGAGATATGTGAATTTAGAGTAAGTTTTTACTTAATACGTTAATGCCAGAAGTTAGTGGATCGTTCAACCACAACATCACTAGCAAATGAAAAATGACACGAAAGCACTCACTATACACCATTCTTGTTTGGTCCATATCACATATCCGGAAAAGGACCGTGTTATTAGTGGTTATCACCAAAACCACACCTGTCTTTGAGATGATTTTATCATGCTGAAGTGGGGGAGAAATTGACATAGCTATCGTGCTATGCTCTTTATGATTTTGGAAACTGCTGAGTCTAGATGATTTGCCGTAGCGAGGTGGGCTCAAACTTCTCATGAATTACGATCACCATTAATTTATCTATTAATGTGGTACATGTTAATAATTAGGACATGTCATCACACATTCACGCATCAAAGAGTTCCTGTCCCTTAAGATGCCTTCAGCATCCAACTAGAATTGATCAGTATATACTATTTAATTGCTACCCTGAAACAGCATCATGCCATCAAGCTTGTGTTTGATAATTAATGTGTTACCCTTTTCCCCACCATTCTTTTTCGTGTACTCCTTGGATTAAAGAAATGACAAGTGTATCACATGTATCAATTTGCAAGGACAATAAGCTACAAATTCTTGTTAGTTAATGAAGATGGACATAATTGTGCTAATTAATCTCAATTATTTGTAAAAGTGGTCCTAACTAATCTTATATTAATTCAATCTCAAGCAAGACAGGAAAATACAAGATTGATTTAGTGAGGAAGAAATGATGTCTACTTAGAGTTTCTATGAATTATAATGTTTGTATCTTCAGTACTCTAAGTTTAACCCAGAACAATAATTTATTGAACGGGGTATTCTTGTTCTGTGCTGAGTACTAAAGCGATGCAAATGTCTAAAGGCTTATACCTTGTTTATGTAAATAAATTAATACATGTTATTAATTTGTATATAAGTCATTCGTCTCTAAATTGAGAAAGGAGAAATATAATCTGCAAAACAAGAATTTTCAAGAACATTTGGAACATTTCATTTCTGAACAGAAGAGTCGTTTTCTTTTTCAAGTAGTGTTCGATCGATTACATATTAATCAATATTCGATTGATTGGTCTGAGGTTATCGATAAAAAAATATTTGTCTAAGTCACTTCCCTTCTTTTTGTCTTCATAATTAATAGATTTATATAATAAAAGATTATATCTATAATTTTTTTTAAATTCTCTTTTTGACGAAAGGAGAAATATAATCTGCAAACCTTATGTGTTCAATTCATAAATAGAACCAATTGTTCAAATTAGAGGTAATACATCATACCGTATACACTACATAGGTTCTCAAAAATAAATGTAATGGTTTGGAAAAGAAGTGAGTACCAAAGTTATATTGAATTACACATGAGTCACATTTTGATTGACATTAGCTTTATGGGTAGAAAGTGTCCCCCAAGCTATCACAAGTTCTAGTTTTGAAAAAAAAAAGTGATTTTTATGCTGTCAATAATGGCAAATAATATAAACGATTTGAGTAATATTAATTAGAGTATTTTAATTGTTGAAAAATAATTGGAAAAAGAAAGAAAAATAACTTCTCTCAACTTTTTTCTGTCCAAGTGGTGTGGTCAGTACTTGTCACTAATTAACAATTACAATTTTTTTTATAAAATTAAACGAATCTTGTTAATCTAATGAATGTAGCTTATATGCATGGCCTCATCACTTAATAAATGGTTGCATATTATAGATGCATGCGTCAATGAATGAACCGTTACGCATATTTTTCTATGAAATAGTGATCAATTGATACCATCAGTCAATGCACGGTATCCTTCAATCATCTAATCTACATGTGTTGAACAACAATAAATGCTTCTCTTGTTACCTCATCTGCTATTCTTTGCGATACTTGCAATAGTACCGGAAGACCAACTATTGATTCTCGCGATGAATTTCGTATATTATTGTAATCTTGCTATAAATTAAGGATATTCTTATTTGAGAGTTTATTAATAAAATAGAATGGAATATAATATTATTACATCTTTTTCTATCCTAAATTGTAAAAATGAGAAATCTTCAATTTGAAAAATTTAGGATAAAATATAAAATAAAAAATAACATTTTACTATGCTACATTATAAATCCTTCTTCTAAACAATATTTCACTTTATTACATTTTAAATCCTTCTTCCAAATAACATTTTATTATATTATATTATGAATCCTTCCATCCTTCTCAAATAATAATTTTCTAATATTTTATTCATTTACATTCTATTTCATTTTATTAAAAACTTTATCCCAAGACATCTAACCGATAAAGCTACGTATTTTGAATCTAATTCGTGAACAACCTCATTAAAATTAGAAGGCAATGACCAAGGAAAACAAAACAAAAAAAGAGCCCGCTTTTGGAGGGGTTAAAACTTCATCCAGATAAGAAATAAAGTTGTACACTGACTCCTAGAACATATAGAAATATCACAAAAGAAAAAAGAAGTGAAAAACAGGTTGTCGCTGTTTAATAATGATGATAAGACAATAGCCATCTTGCGGCAATTACATCGAGTTCTCTTGTTAAGACTTCCATTGCATCACAAAGAGATGGGGACTATGGAGACAAAGGATATCTTCTTGTCTCAATCTCTTTGCCTTGCAAATTTATATTGACTTTAGAATAGCTATGTATAACAAATCTGGTTGCTAAGCCAATAAACAAATACATCAGAGAAACCCAAAGCAGATGATGCATTCATCAAGAAGTCACAAACCAAATTAACCTTTAGATGTCAGATTTTCGGTCAAACCTTACTTACCTCATATGCATATGGTCCATTTAATTATGACCCGTAACTCCCGCACTTTTTTGTCGACCACTTCTGCGACCTTCCTTCTTTGTGATGGGCAATAGGTATAGAAGTGTCGTTTTAAATCCAAGGTTGGTTTGGGTTTGATCCCTATCTTCACCCACGCATCTGATGCCATCGCTTGTGCTAAGGAAGAGGATAGAAGATCTAAACTTCTCAGACCTTCGGTAGAAGACAATAGCTAGAGGTATTTCAGTTAAATTTCCGCTGCTTGCTACATATATATGTATGATCCATATGTATGTATATTTACATTAACGTTGTTGTGTAAGGTGCATGCTACTGCTAGGTTTCATTAACATTAGAACAAATAAATTTAGGTGGAATCTTCAGCTTCATAGTGGTGCAAGAACATGTTATATAATTGTGTTACATAGAATAATGGAATAAGAAAGGCATCAAGATTCCTTCTTTGCATTATTATTATCGTAAGAGAATTCGAATAGAAGCCCGCACGGGTAGCCCAGTTGGTCATTGGGAAGGAAAGTGAGTCCAAAGTCTTGGGTTCGAGTCTCGGCAGCGGCAGTATGGGAGTTCATCCAATGTGGTGACTCCTTATGCGCACCGAGCATTGGGCTGCCTTTCCGAGAAGCTGACTGGGATCAAACCGTGATTTACCTCCCTCACACAATATCGAGCCGGAGTGTGGGGGCGCCTAAGATAGGCGTTCCACCTTTTGAGTCCAAGAATTCAAATAGAAGTTGATAATGCATGACATTTGATTGAAGTTATTTAGTCAAAGACATTGACATATCTCAAGTGTACAAGTGGTAGTTATCCCAAATTCTTATAAAGATTTTCATCCGAAATGAGATGAATTGATGCATTAACTGCAGAAGATTGCGTAATTATGATGAAAAATGGTAATATCCCATTAAAGAAAAGAAGAAATGGAGTGGATAATAAACTAAAAAGTTGCTAACTTGGACATTTTTATGCTAACGAACATAAAGATAAGACTTATATGACTGTCCCTATGCCTAGCAATGGATACATACACTGATCGTTACGTAACCTGACTCTCAGCTGGGCCACCGTTAGTCATCCCCCTGTCTGGGAAGTAACCCTAAAGACAAAGTAGCTTTTACATAATAATAACAATATGACAAATGAGAATGTCATAATTTGTCCGTCCACCGGCCAAAATCAATTGTGTGACACCAGTTTTGAAAAGTCTTCCATCAATTATTATATCTTAAGATTAATCTGGTATAGATAACTTAAAGGCATTTTTTCATAATTAAAACTTCTTAAGATATCTCGTGAACAAACTAAAAAAAAAATCTAATCTTTTAAGTTTTTTTTAATTTAATACTAAATTTTGTAAAATTTTTAATTTAGTAATTAAAATTTGTAAAAATAAATTAAAACATAATTTTTGTTGGTATGGTTAATACGTGGACATCTACATAGTATTTAGTGGATACAGTACATTAATAAAAGCAATCTTTTGATCTATTTGTATAAAATTTAAAAGAATAGTTACTAAACTTAAAATTTTAAAAAGTTTGATATTGAAAAGAAAAAATTTAAAATTTTAGATACTTTTAAATCTGTTATATTTTAAAATGTGTCTCAATGATGAATGTTATTATAAATTTTCTCGTTTTAATTTTTAGATATCAAATAAATATTGAGATTATTATTATTATTTAATCTTTTTCAATATTGACAAATCCGAAAAACATAGTCAATACTCAATACTAGTTTTATTTAATGCTTGTTCGCTATGTGAAACTTATACCAATAGGAGAACAGATTGGCAAGCTCTTCCTCTTTCTCATATTAGAACATCTTAAATTAAAAGTGCCACCAAATCTGAATCCAAGATCTCACACAAACAAATTGCATGTTTTTTATGTCATCAGAATGAAAAATTCAGCACGATTAAAGTGGACTTTAGTGCATAAGCTAGCTATGACATACAGCTGTAGAAATCACATAATATGATATTAGTTTTGTTCATTTTAAATTAATGTATTCATTAAACGTGTGGGTTGTGGACAGTTCAAAACGACTCATGACATGCAGTTTTATGTATCGAGTTTCATCGATTTACTGAATAGCTACGTATACCAGCACAGGTACTTCCGTTTAGATTCAGGAGTTTCGATCTGATTGGGTACATTAAAAGACGTCTAAGTAAAAGATACAAAACTTAGTTGGTTTTATCAATTTTAAAAAGTATTTATTTATAATATTCTATAATATCAAAAAAAATAAAGAAGATATTTTATTAATTTTTATAACACGTAACGTAGACCTTATTAGGTACTCCGGATTGTTCATAAAAGAGTTAAAAATGAAGGAAATGTGGAATATCTAATTTCGGTTTCATCTCAATTTTCGAGGCCAAAACAAACTCCAATTACCTAAGACCTTCACGAAAAGTGATCACTGATACTTGATTAATGTCTTTCTACAGTTTTTTCAAAACATAAGCGCTCTTAACGGATCAAAAGATTTATATGTTTACGAATAATATGAGTAACTGCAGGAGATCTTAACCTTTATATATAGCATCTATATCAGGTTTTCCCATCACAAGACCGATATGGGCCTACACTGATTAGCATTTGTTTTCTACACAGGCTTCGACCTATTGATTTGGATCATTTATTGAGTCACTTAATTATCTTGATTTGAATCATAACTTAACTAAAACGTTATTGAAAAATCAAAAAATGCAATTAATAGTTGTCCAACTTTATAAGAAATGACAAAAATGTCCAACAATTTTCTCTCATGTTAGTTTAAGTGATATAAACTTTACAATATGATCAGTAATAAAATAATATTTTGAGTCAAAATAATTCAACATAAACTTAATAATTTTAACTATTAAAAAAAACATTTAAAAAATAAGTAATAAAATTATTTGTTTAACTCCACGCTCAATTATATGTTCTTGGTATTATTCTTATAATTTCAAGTACCTGGTTTGGTGACAACGAGGGGTGGACCAATTGGTTCAGATTCCTCACTTAAGGCTCTCCTCTCTAAGGAGGTCTTGAGTTCGAGTCACGCCAAGGAGGGGAAATAGGCATGTTTCCTATTAATGATCCTCTAGCCCTCTGAGCAAAGCTCTTTGATCGGATCAATTACGGACGCCTCGCTTCCAGCGGCAGTGTGGGAGTTGGAGCTGCTAGGGAACCTGGGGGCTGATGGGAACCTGATGCTGAGCAGAGGGGAGCCAGTGATCAATCATCAGCTGAACAATCTAGAGTGTGTGAAGACTCCTTGTGCGCAGAAGTGTACAGGCTACGTAAGAACCTGAGAGATCTTGAGGTCCCAGATTTACATCCTCTAAATTCTTGGAATGGGATCGTAGGAGCTTAAGATTAGTCTGACTAAATCAGGATATCTAATGTAATAAAAAAAAATACCTGATTTGGTGCTTGATAAAGAAAAACAGCCTGCCTTTGATCACACGACGTGGCAGAATGGGTTTTTGTGGAGTGCTCATTATTGTATAATTTTTGCTTTTTGTTCGAAGCACAATTAATTGTACTTGCTGCAATAAGGATAGGCAACAATTATTGTGACGTAATTATTCTCAACTTTACAGTGCATTCGTTCCTAGATAACAAAGGAACTCCATCTCTCCTCTTTTAAGAACGACACTTGGGAGCATGAATGATGAACCTTTGAGGCTTTCGTGTACAATCACATTAAGTATATAAGTGGAACCCCAAGTGTTGTGAGACAACGTTTCCTTTCCTTTTTCGATTTTTTACAAAGTAAAATTACAAAAGTAAATAATTTACAGAAGAAATATATAAAGGAGAATCAGTTATCTTTTGATAAATGATAAACCAAAACTAAAAATTTGAGTACAAAAAAAAAATTGTTTAGATTACTATTACTCAAATTATAACAGAATCCTAAGAAAAGTTAAAAACCAAATTATATGACAACGCGGGTACTGTGGAAAGGAACTGATCACATCATGGTCATTGACATACAGAAGCTTCACTCATGCCAAAATCATTTCTAAATTTTGGCCACGTAATAACTACCCAACATTTGGTTTGATTTGATGATAAGGAGTTAAAGACTATCTTTTAACCCATTAATCATAAGTATAGGATGATAGATGTACATTTAGGCTAAAATACCTATTTATCAGATAATATATTGCTTAATTCAGCTCTTGAGCTATTTGGCACTGAATTTAACCTTTGTGGATTTTAGACACTTTCACTTTTTAAGTGTCTCCTCCACTCTTTTTAATCTAAATTTAAATTTTTTCTTTATTTTTTAGTTATGTTATTTTCTGCTTTCAAGTATCAATTTTAAGTTTTAAACCTAAACTGATGAAGTGATCTTTTGTTGCACCCTTTGTTGATCTACAAATAGTGCTTTGCCTGTCTAGCCGATGCTCCAGGTCATAGAAACACCAATTATTTTAGCAAGCACAACGTAAACCTATTAATCATTTTATCAAAGGAAGTAAGTAACAGTTGGAGTTGTTCAATGATAAAAACCCTACATAAGCATAATTTAATGACTTCCGAATTGTTCAACTATTAAAAAAGAAGGATAATTGCAAATGACTGTCTTTTGTGATAATTGATTATTTTGTATGTTTTATTTATTAAATAGAAAGTGAATTTAGGTGAAAATAAATTAAGAAAAAAGTCCGACAAAACTTAATTTCAACCGGACAATTTATGACAAAATCTATTTTTTGACAGGAAGTCCCAAACTTGATTGAAGATGAACGAGGAACAAAATTGACTTGAAGATGAATAGTACGCAAAGCACTATTTTGTGAAGTTGATATCTAAAAAAAATTGATCTTTTCTTCTGATTTATAAAATGGCTTCAAGGTAAAAGGGCCGACAGGAATGCGATAATAGGGTTTAGATTGGATGAAATTTCATTAAAAAACAAAATAGTGTCTTGGTACAAGACACGAAATCTCATGAATCTTCATCGCCCTTTTCTCCCCATTTTGTATGGTTGTGGATTTTTTTTAGTGAAGATACAGTCACTTCAGTATATGTAGGAACAGAGTTATAAAAATTTTTTTGGGGCGCAAAATAAGCAGTCGATGTGAAAGCGACAGCCACACCACACCACAGGGGATAGAGTTAGGCAATAAGTGGGAACTCACCAAAAAGATGAAAGAGTTTATATAAAGAAAATGATATATGAGAATAGAAATAAAAATAGAAGGGTAAGTTGACTTTGTGGAAGGTGTATGGACCTTTCTTTTTTATACTCAAAAGTAATTTGTCAGGGTGTTCTATATAAAGCACCACCACCCACATGCCTTGTATTGCCATATTCATTTCTTTGATCTTCGCATCTAATATATCTTTCTATTGACTATTGTGTTGGTGTTGTCGTCTTCTTCTTTCATCAAACTTCAACAATGGTGCACAAAGGCTCTTATCATCTTGGATTGCTTCTGCTACTCTTCCTGGGCTTCTGTCTTGTCCTTTCTTCCACTCTTGCAGTTCCCACAAGTAGTGAGTTCCATGTTAAAGAGAGAATCTTATTCCTGTGTTTGCATTTGATGTTAGTGCTGTTAATCATTTTTCGGCTTTTATGGTGAGTGGTATATACAGGAAGCCTCAAGTCAAGTACTGAAGAGAAGGCATCGGCGGTGCAGGATTTTTTGGTTCAGGTGACCCTCTCCCTCTCTCTTCTGCAGCGTGTGCGAGTGATTGATTCTAGATTGAAGGATCCAATGATTGAAACAAATTAATAACAATTGAAGACTTAGCCATGATTTGCCATATATAGCCATTGTTATTTTAGGTTATGATCATTCCTGTTCTTTTTGTAATGTGAAACTTCATTCTCATTAAGAGGAAGGAAGCCCTCTTTAATACATCAGCAGTCAAAAACATAATCGCTGAAAATTCTTTGGTTCCTATAACTTTCTAGTTTTGAGGTAAGCAACTGATTGCTTTAATTGATCTGCTAAGCAACACAGGTGAACGAGACGTATTTTCCTAACTATTTAATTATGTGAGCAAAAGAAGGGTACTTCTCTTCTTGGCTCCTATCAAGTTGCACTTCTATGGTGTTAAGCTCTATCCTTTCACAGTTTATCACATCCAATAGCAAATGATTTAATTACCATGAGATGTGCATACTCTCTGATTATGTTCAGGATGAGATATTTGGCATGGAAGAAAGGTATGTTGAAGGAAGGATGGATTTGGAAAGCACAGATTATCCAGGAACTGGAGCAAACAATCACCATGATCCAAGAACCCCAGGAAGAGGATGAAATCCGGAAGGAAGATGCACTTAAACCAAAAATATGTTTCTGGGTCATGGGTTTGGGTTTGCGTTTGTGTTTGTGTTTGCGTTTGTGGATATGCAGAGTGTGTGGACTGTCTACTGAAGGATGTTTGCATGTGTATGGCCTAACTTAATTGGAGAGTAATGGAAGGAATGATTGTTTTGTGGGCATGAAGATAAGTATAATTACGGGTATTTAATTGATGTATGTAGTGTGATGTTGTGTTGGAAATTGTGGTCTACTGAAAATGTCTATTGGATTTGAACTCCACACTGAAAAGCATATGCTACAAAAAGTTCTTTTGAGTTCGGAAAGAACATAATTAATGCAAACCGGCCCTATCCCGTGACTCTAAATTAGAGATTCAAAACTTTTAGTCTCCAAATCATAATTTATTTTAGTCATATGTCTCGTCACTTTTATCGAGTTAGTAGAGTGAGAGATGAGGCCAAAGATACTGTGTTTAAATATCCTATTTACGCTGTTTTGATTGAATATATTGTATAAGGTTTGTCTAGTATGGAATATCCGGTTGACATAATTTATAGGTTATTGTGTCAATTTAAAAATTTTCTAATACAAATATAAAAATAGCACGTTAATAAAAATTAATTAAATAAAAATACTTTATTCTAATCCAATGAATACTATTAAAGCGTAGTGCACCGTGCATCAAGTACTTATTAATGGTCAGGGCCAGCAAATTTAGCATCCATTCTTGGATAATTTCACTCAAAATCTCCGAGAAGGTTTAAATTATTGTAACTTGTATTTCCTTTTTCAAAATTCATTTTCTTTCCTCTTAGGTCCTTAATATTTTTGAGATTATTAATTTTGATAATATTCTTTGTGGTTTACAAAAAGAGTTTATGTCTTTTATCTCCTCAATACAAGAGTGGGCAACTCAGTCAATCATTTAGTTAGAAAATTTGCTTCTGAATTAGGAACTTTGGTGAAATGAGTGGGTAATAACGACAAGTTTCTTTCTCAAACAGAGGACGTTCTTTATTTAAAGGATAAAATGTTCCTCCCAATCCATACACTGACATAAAAAACGTGTTTGAACTGACACAGGTTCCTACATGTTACACTGGATTTTGAGATAAACTGTTGAGCTACTGTCCAGAGTCTCATGTACAGTTTACTCATGATAATCTTCTATGGAAAAATCCAGACTTTTTCATAAGTTTGTCATTTAAGAAGAATGAGGATATCAATCATACGAAAGCCACACATCCAGGAATGAACCCTGATGATTTGAAGCTCGCACAAGATGAGTATGTCGTGTTATTGTAGCAAGGCTTAACAGAGCCCACAAAGTCAGATTGGGCTTGCCAAGCATTCTATGTCAATAAGCGTTCAAAACAGAAACGTGGAAAGAAACGTCCAGTGATAAACTACAAACCTTTGAATGTATTTCTGCAAGATGATAAGTTTCCATTACCTAAAATCAATACTCAGGGACTATTCCTTAAGGAAGCTTCTATCTTTTCAAAGTTTGATCTTAAAGCAGGTTTTTGGCAACTGAGTATTCAACCAGAAGAACGTTACAAGATTACATTTTGCATTCCTACTGCACAGTACCATTGGACTGTGATGTCTTTTGGATTAAAGGTTGAACCATCACTGTTTCAAAAGTCCATTACGAAAATCTAACCTAAAAGTAAAGATTAGTACAAGGGAATTAAAAAAAGCTTAAGGATTAGTGCAAGGGAATTAAAAAAAAGTTTTTTATCAGTGTGGAAATTTGGGACATTATCATATGTAATTACTGGGTGATAGTCGTGTATGATTTATATGGCAAATCAAGCCATATCCAAATGAATTATCATATCAAGTTACATGCAATAAGAGAAAATGTTTCATATGGAAGTGGTTGGATAGAGCAACCGAATTACGAACAGTGTTTATTTACTGAAGCAATTAATCAACCGAAAATTATAGCATATATTTTTCACCAACACACTTATATATGTCACTACTACCATTAACTATGATAAAGAATGGAATTTTGATCTGAGATGCTTTCACCATGTAATGGGAAATGTTGCACTTTCATCTGACGTTCATTCGCATCGTGAAAGAAAGTTCATTTTGATAGTTGATAATTCTTTTCATCATGTAATGGTTAAAGGCAAGGTTGGGTAAGGGTAGTCAGGACATCCGTTTAGGGCTCATCCTTATAAATAGTAAAATATGGCTCATTTTTATTTTTATAAAAAATTAAAATGAAACAAAATAAGGCCTATGTTTGACCTTATAAAGAACAATAAAAAATGTTCATATTTTGCTTTTTTTTATTCTTTATGAGATTCCAAAAATAAGTAAAAATAGGAGCCTTTTTATACTTTGCTCAGCGCTTATAAAATATTAGAAATTACTAAGGTTAAAGGGTATTTAAAAAAAACTTTACTGATGGAGTTTTTCCCAAAGATATTTATCATATTTAAAGTTTGAAAAATAATATTTATTTTGTATCTCATATTATAGATTCAGGAAAGTATGTTTTCTTTGGTCCAAATAATGTTTCTAACATGAAGTATATTGCTGCTAAGAAATTGTTTATTAAAAAAGGGGAAAGATCCATTATATGTCCTCGGTACAAGTGCTACAAATGTTGAAAAGGCAAGTTAGAATACAAATTCATCACTTTGGCATACTTGTCTGGGCCTTGATAGTTGTCAATTATTAGAGAAAATCTCTTAATGGTATTCCTATTTTTAAAGATATTTTTCATGATGTTCAAAAAGCAAGGGGGGGTGGGGGGAGGGGGGACTTATTAGTGGGGAAGAATTGGGTATGACTTTAAAAATTTTGCATAACAGATAGAGCTCAGTTAAAGATTTAAAAAAAAGGGTCCTATTAGACAATAAAAGCCTGTTAAGCAACAGGAGCATATTAGACAATAAATCATGTTAAAATAGTTTTAAATAGAAGGAGCTTGTTAAACTGAAAGAAATCTCTTGCGAAGTTAAAAATAGAAGAAGTCTATTTTAAAAATGAAGGAGCCTCTTGCAAAATGAAAACGCAAAAAATATAATGGGAAAATTTAAAAGTTAAGAGGAGAGGAAGAATGACAAAATTAATTTATACTGGTTCAGCTTATAACCCAAGCCTATGTCCAGTCCCTAAGTATCTAACTTGAGTATTACACTATAAAAAAATCGAGTAGTAAATTTGATGAGCCTCTCCAAGCTCACAAGTGAATATTTTTCAAGATTCTTCAACCTTCTATATTAGTAGGATTTAACTAGCCTCTACAAGCTCTCAACAAATGACAAAATAATTTGCTCGATATGAGCTTTAATGGTCTCTCTCTCAAAAGAATTGTCACTTTCTAAAGCACAAAAGATTTGATAAAGGTATGATGCGATTTGCTTGGTATAAGCTTCAATGATTTCTCTCAAGAAGAATTTTCACTTTCCAAACACAAGAATTTTGATAAAGATATGACTTTTAAGAGTATTGTTGTCTTTGATGTATTTCAAAAATCTAGCTTCCTTCACTTCTCGTTCGTAACTGCAGTGACTCTTTTTTAAATAGACATTTTCTTCAACTAGCCGTTGCTTCAATTTTGTTCTGAGTTGACTTCGTATTTAACAAATTTTTGATATCATCTCTATTGGAATCTTCCAATTTTTAGACGTTAGAAATATATCACGGAGCTAACTGCTGAAATATTTGATTAGAAAGATCCTATACAAGGAAACAAATCCAATGAGATTAACAAGATCCTTCCAGATATTGTGAAATAAATAAGGTAAGTTCATTAGGAAGGTTCTTGTAAGAAATGAAACATTTATTGTATAATTTTATTTCCATTTAAGAATTATATCATTATTTATAAGGAAATAAATCTAATTTGGATTTTGAAATATTATAATGCTATCATCGAAACATTAATAATAAATCTT
>JAOSBK010000002.1:11342044-11368663 GCA_027568895.1 Erythroxylum shatona
GTACATCTTGATCGTATTATTGCTCAATATATTAACGTGTGATTCACTTCAAGGATGTCTACAAGAGTATTATTAGATGATTTTATATAATTAATTTGAAATGTAAACTGATTTAATTCAATTTGCCATCTAATCAATCTGCCTTGATTATGGCTAGCTTTAATATTGTATTTTGTAAATCTGCATAAATACTTTGAATCAGTTTCTACTTAAAATTCACTAGGTAATAAATCAACTCTCCATTTTCGTAGAGTTTTGATACATGCAAGTGTTTCTTTCTCATAAATAGGATATTTACTTTCAATGGAAATAAAATTCGCATTGATATATTTACATAAAACATATTTCCTTAAAGTGGATGGTTGTGCCAAAAGACAGTTTGCCCATGTATCTATACTTGCATTAATTTGTACTACCAATTTATCTTTAGCACTATAATTATATAATACTAGTAATTTTTTACAAAGTTATTTTAGTGACTTAACAGCTTGGGTATCTTCTTCAGTTCATATCCATTGAGATTTGGTATTGCACTTAAGTTGTAATTGTTTTCGTGCTTTGGCTAAATCTTTTAAAAATCCTTAGTTTTATATATAATTTAATAATCCTAAAATTTTTTGAATTTTTTTAACATTTTTTAATACTTCAGGAAATTCATGTAATTTTTCAAGGATATTAGGTTGTAATTTTAGAAATCGATTGAAATTCTATTCCTAAATATTCAATATTCGTTTGAGCTAATTTTATTTTCTTTTAACCTAAATATTCAATATGTCCTTTTAACTTACTAAAAATATAATCTTTTCGAGGTAATTTATAAGCATCACCTATTGTTGCGTTATTTAATTCTTTATAATTAATTACCAATCCTCATTTTTCCTATTTTTTGTTCAGAGTGATTGTTGACATAAAATGTTGGTGCTGAATGTTTGTTTGTACTAGGGGAAATTAACCGTTTTCTAATAAATCAGAACATTTAGTAATAAATTCTTTTATATCTTGTTGAGTATATGGTATATTATTTTTAATATTTATTTCTTTTAAAGGGTATTTTAATTTGATTTCGATTAATTGATTATTAGTATTTTTGAAAGGATGAAGTGGATTTTCACTACATACTTTGCTAATTAATGTCTCAATTTCATTTTGTAGGGTAAGATTATTTTGAAGAAAAAACTATAATTGATTAAGTTTTTCAGTTATAAGTTTTAGAGTTTGATAATAACTTGTATGGTAAATAGGAATTTTCAAAATAATAGATTTTTTATTTAATGAATTAATTATTAGGGTTTTTAATGTTATATAATGTAAATATTGATAGAATGGATTATATAATTTCAGAAAGTTGTTTCCTAAGATTATAAACCTGATTCTTGTTGATATATTGATGTTATTGTAACCGTATAATTTTTTATAATAATATTATTATAGTAACTTACATACCAAATATGTTTTATATTACTGTCGACTATTCTAGTTTGTAATGATTTGTTTAACTTTTTATAATTAGTTAATAATGTTTTAGTAACTATGCTCCTGTATCTGTATATGCATTAACTTTTTTATTCTGAATAATCACCTCAATAAAGGTTGTATTCGGATTTATTTGTTGATTCTGAACTTTGAAGTTCATATTGATATAATGAAGAAATTGGTGAATCTATTTCGTAATCTGATTCTATAGGTTCTAATTTATATTGTAATGTTGATTTGATTTTTTCTTTTAATTTATTTTGGTTTCTTTTTGGGCAATTATTTACATAATGACCTTCTTCTTTACATAACCAGCATCTACATTGTTTTATTTTGGGGATAACAATTCTTTTTTGATTTGTATTTTCGATAAGCTTGTTTCTTAAAAAACTTTCTATAAGTTCTAAATGGGGATTTATATTTTTTTAGGATATCATTTCTGCCTATAATTTTTAAATTTTGTGGTGTTGAATGAGTCCGTTGTTGCTTTTTATTAGTAAAATCACATCCATATTATTGTGGTACTTCTTAAAATTTAAAACAACATAATTGAGTTTCTTTATGTCTTATTTTTTTTAATGTAATTTTGCTTTTAAACATTTCCGAGATAATACTTCTTTTGTAATGGAAATCACTCTGCCTCAGTTAGAAGCAACTAAATTAGCATTTTGTTTAATTAAAAAATATTTCTTCTACAAATCTATTTATTGGATAAGGTAATTTTTGAATAAATATTTGAATATATATTTCTTGTTCAGTACGAGTTAATTTATAATAATAGATTTGCATATCTATTTGACCTGTACTTTTTTTCCTCTACATTGGAAGGCTTTCTACATAAATCTTGGTGTTTGCTTCTTTATTAAGTTTTTATTCTCATACTGATATTTGCTAGTTAAATTAGAAGAGTGCTTTGTTGGTGCTCTTTGGTTGATTTTTTTTAGAGTTGTGTTTTTGTCTCTTAACAAACACTTGTCACTTTATTTTGGCTAAAGGTACTTGTAATGTAGCCTTTTCTAACTTGAAAGGACGGATTATGATGCCTAAGGATTTGAACTTTTTAAAAACTATAAACTTCAGAAGTAAAATTTTCTTATAGAGACCTTTAGTGGATGCCCGCGCTACCAAATGTCAAGTGAGGAAGAAGGGTATAAATTTGAAAGAATCAATCTACCCTTTATGTTGGAATAAGAGAAGACCATTTTTCATCTTCTTAAAGAATGTTATCACCAAAAAGTATCTAGTTTTCGTCTCCTCTTGATATTATTATCGACTTTGATTTGGAAAACTTATTATTGGTAATAGGTGGAGCCAAGATTGACTAGGACATGCGAGCAAAATTAGGCTTCGACAACTCGAATTTCGATTAGGCTTACGTTGGGCTTTTTTAAATTATATATTATTTTATTAAATTTTAAATTAAATAATTTTTAATAAAATTTTCATCTAAATTTCAAACAATTGAAATTAAGAATAACATTTAGCATGAATATTACCTACTTTTTAAAAATAATTTGTTAATATTACGAACACTATCACTAATTATTTTACATATATTAATAGACTTCTCCATATAAAATTTAAATATATGACAAAATATATTATGTCAATTTGTAAATGTGTTTATTAAAAGAAAAAATATTGTTTGAAAAGCAACATAATTTGTTATCTTAGAAGTCATTTTAATAAAAAAGTTAATATGTTTTGTAACTCATTAATTTTTCTAAAGAAATCTAATATTACAAGCCTTAAGTGCAATTTTTAAATATAGTCCTGAATGTTCTAAATTGCTTTTTTTTCAAATTATCTTAGCTCTAATAAGTAATCTATATTTATTTTATTTTTATTAAATTAATATTGTCAAGTTTAATGTCTTGTTTCTAATAAAAAATTAATTTTATTTTCTTATTTTTTGAATTAATGTTGCTTCAATCTATTATCTCTTTTATGTTACTAACCGTTATTCTTTTATCTAAATTTAACAGTAAAATGGTACTTGGTCCATTCAAAATATGAAAGAAAAATATTAATTCATGAGTCTGCTTATGTAACAAGTTTCATGATCCTATCATGAAAAGTATTATTTTAAAAACAAAGTGAATCATGGTATTATTACTTTCCAAATAATAAAATATACAAAAGGAAATTATCAATTATAACTGGAGACTAAAGTTGAACTAACAAGCAGAGACAATAGTACATAATTGTCTTTGTTAACTTGCATAAACCCAAGCAAGTGAAGATTTATATCTTTAAATGTAAAAACCCAAAGTAATCAAATACAAAATATTCAATCGAGAAGTAAGATTAAAGAAAACAAACTCACAATAGAAAACAGAGGTTAGTTAATCATTGTAATTAGGATTATTAATAATTCAAACCAGTTAATCTACATATAAAATATTATTATATAAAGTATACCCAATTATACAACAATTGTATTAAATGAAGATTCAACATACGATAATTAACAATTAAATATGCCTTTATCGTCAAATATTTGTTTGAAGATATTTTTTTGTTGAAAGGTTGATCTTCGTACTTATATCAATATAAAATAGACAATAAAAGATAATATAATATATGATTGTTAAAATTATTAAGGTAAACAAAATTAATATATCATAAAAATATTTATCCTAAACATCTTGATCAACTAACCAACTTAAGACATATAAAGGCTTTCATAGTATTAAGATGAAGTTGAGCATTACGAGGACTAATTATTTGACTGTTAGTACTAAAAGTAGACTACAAAGCAGTAGTAAATATTGGAATTATTAAGAGGTCTCATGCAATTGTTTGCATGATCAAAAAGGCACTTCCATATGTCTTCCACCCTATCAATACATCAAACTGCACATTTTAACTCCAATCACAACACCTTCCTCAAAATAGTTACCTAACCCCATCCTAATGTAAAAAGTCCTAGTCTTGTTTTTTTAAGAGTTATGCAAATTTAGGACACATACTAGTCTTACGAAACACCAAATGAAGTTGAAACTGAAGCTGATAACAAACTATCATAATCCTTATCTTTATCCAATCTTAGTTAATAAACATTAAACAAATCCTACTATAATTATTTAATGATATCACCATACTCTTTAGCATGATCACCAGGCAACTTCTGATAATAAGAATGTAGCCCTCCATCTTATATCTCAGGTCTAACATATAAATGACTGCCATAGTTTGTCTGACCATATACTAATGAGAGTTGAGTTTCTCTATCATCGACTTTGTCATGACTTGGATCACCTTATTGGAATCAATTATCAAACAATATAAAGATTCCTCAATTTTGCATACGGTGCTAAAGCAAATGTGTAAATTTGAATATTTTATTCTTGAGAACAACAAAGTAGTATTATAAAATATCTCCAAATTTGTATAAAGTCCTTTAATGAACTCCTATTACTCTTTTATTTGTAGGAAAGTATACTAATAATCTATTTGTCTTAGCCTATTAAACTTCTAAACATGCTTGGTTATAAACTCCGACATCTTGAATGTTTTTTTTTGTATAGTAGGACAATCCAAAACTAACTTCTTCCTGTATAGAATACATAGTTATTGTGTAATTTCTTTAAATTGTTCATTCTTTTGGGTGTTGCACTTTAACATACTATGTTATTCTAGATTAACTCTAGTACTTTCTTTATCAATTCCAACCTATCCTTTATAATTCAATCATGATATGTGCAAAAAAACACATATGGAATAACTTTTGACCATTCAATAAGCTCCTAATAATTCGTAACTTGTTCTTTAACTTTTCTATCATTGCATCTTTTATGGTACAATTATTAAGAATTATGGTTGATATCTTTGTGTCGACGTTTCAATCCATTAAGAAATCTACTAATATGGTTGTTAACCTTTCACTTATATATAACATCGAGACATAAATAAATCTACCATTTAAAAATATGAACATATCAATTATAATATAGTTAATAAATAAATGATAACAATATTAAAATATAATTAACCTATGTAGACAATTGCATAGAGTCCACTCATTGTCAATGTAGTGTTCTATCATTGCTATATAACCCTTCTTTTAGTTTTCAGTTGTCCATATGTTTAATATAAATGTAATGGCTACTTATCCATAATACTCGACATTGTTTTTAATATTTCTTTCTTTTGATGATCTTAAAGCTTAAAATTTTCTTTCTTCATAGTATGAGTTGGGATCTTAAAGGTTAGTTAGACTAAGTTGAACCCCATCTTGAAGTTTTTATTATTGACAATAAAGAGTGGTTGTTCTTCACTAATGATCATCTTAGTTATCAAAAACTTTGTTTTGTTGCTATTATAACTTGTTACAATCATTTTAGTCTTCCCTCTTATTATGCTAGGCATAAAAAATGTTTGAACTCTTGATATGATCGTTCTATTACATAACTCTATGTAAAAAAATGTTTGTCTACTTCTTCTAATTCATTTAAATTAAGTTAATGATATATTTGAAAAGGGATTTCGATGACCAACATTTTTAGCTCCTAGTAGTGTAATTTTATCTCAGCTTCTAAAGAATCCTTGGTAAAAGCATTGAAGATATAGGAAATACTTTTATAGCTTATGACATAACATTGCAATTCTTATCTTTTAATATAGGCTAGTTGTTGTTGTTGTTACCTATATGCATTAAATATGAAGTAATTGAAATAAGAATGATTATTTACATGGATAAGGCACGATTTCTCTCTTTATCATGCAAGGAAACTACTAAACATGTAGAAGTTTATTATTAATTCTAAATGGAGAAGGAAAAATGTTTAGTCTAGAAATTATGTAAAATTAATATGGCATATATTGTTTATGTCAACAGTCCACTGTAGTAAAAAAATAAAGATGCAATTATTTCCCAGTGGTGCTTCATGGTAAAAAAGAATTCAATCCTTGTGCTTGGTCCATTCAAAACATGAAAGAATAATAACATTGATATAGTTAATTCAAAATTTTGCTTATGTAAGGAGTTTCATAGTGCTATTATTGAAATTATGTTATTTTCAAAACTAAAGAGAATCAAAGTGTTATAATCTAAATAAGATAAAGATTAAAAGGAATTAGTTGAAGCTAGAGAGTAAAGTTGAGTTAACGAGTATAGACATCAGTATGTAATTTTTTTTTGTCAACCTTCATAAATCCACATAAGTAAAGATTTACATCATCAATTGCAAAAAACTAAAGAAATTACATAACAAAATAGTTTTTAGTCCCTAATGGTACCCAAGAGGAGAGGGATCAAATTGGGTGTTTATAAAATTTAACAAACTTTTATAACTAATATACTCAATTAGCAATAATCAATATAAATAATGATAAGAAAAATGACTTACTATAAATTAATCAAACAATTAAACAATAAGTTAATGAGGATTATAATGATTTGGAGAATAATCCTTACCTACATTTATTCCTAAAACTCTTCTTAGAATTTCATTATAATTCTTCTTTTAAAGAAAAAAATAATCTTTGTACAATCTTTCTTGACAAAAAGTAATCCTTTACAATCTTCTTATAAGGTGAACAGGAACCTAAATCTCACTTAGATTACCCCCAAATATAATAATATATTGCTCCAACCAAATCTTACAACTCAAAATACGCCACTTTATCGCTTTATAACTCCAGAGAGTCTCACTCATTCAACTATGAGACAATGATGCTTAAATGATTGAAAAATATTTAAAAATATATGTAATGAAACTCAAATTCTTCTTAATGCATGACCGAGTTTGAATCCAATTTAAAGTCTAAAATTTAAAAAAAAAACCTTACTTGGTTTGATGCCCAAACAAATCAGGTTGAATATATTAACTTCAGCTCAGGCCAAGTGAGGCTTAGACAAAATTGTCAAGCCTAGAAATACTACTTTGGTGAATGGATTTTACCATTCGTTAATTATTTTTCTATACAAGACATTCAATTTATTCATTGTAATATGCAAATTATTATAGTTAGGGATAACCTTGGCAAGTTATAAGGACCTAAACTCGACTTAAGGACTGAACGAGTTTGGGACTCATAATCTAGCTAGAGCTCGATCAGGTTGCCAACTACCTAAAGCCCCTTCAAATTTAGGCCAAACTTGATTCTTTTTTCAAAGTTAAATTTAAATTTTAAATTATTTCATTTAATTAGTAATTCTTTACTAATGTTGTCTTAAAAGAAATAATTAATTTATTTACATGTCATCTTAAAAGGTTTACACATCTCATTCATTAGTATTTTATTTCCTAAAACTTGAAATTTTACTATCATTCTTTTATAATTAATAACTTTATTTAGGAATAGTAATATTTTCTCATTTAATATTTATATAAAATTGAGGATAATTAATAAATAATACTTAAATTAGTGTAATAAAAAATTTTATTGATGTGATAAACAAAAAACCTTATTATTTTGTTGTTGTTATTATTCTTATTATTATTATTATGCGAATCATTTGAAAACAACCTTTTTATTATTTAGAGATAAGGCTACATATTATCGGACCTCCCTTAACCCCTGTTTTAGTGAGATTTTTACTAAGTCATTATTGTTGTTGTTACCTATATACATTAAATATGAAGGAATTGAATGATGAATGATTATTTATTTGGATAGGGCATGATTTTTATCTTCATCATGCAAGGAAACTACTAAACATGGAGATGTTTATTATTAATTCTAATATAGGACTAAGATGTATAGAAATGGAAATGGAAAAGGAAAAATGTCTAGCCTAGAAATTATGTAAAATCAATATGGCATATTGTTTATGTCAACAGTCCACCGTATTAAACAAAAATTTAAAGATGCAATTATTTCCCAGTGGTGCTTCATGGGAAAAAAGAATCCCATCCTTGTACTTGGTCTATTTAAAACATGAATGAATAATAAGGTTGATATAGTTAATCCAAAATTCTACTTACGCAAGGAATATCATAGTGCTATTACTTAAATTATGTGACATTCTAAACTAATCAGAATCAAATTGTTATAGTCTAAATAAAAAAAAAAGATAAAAAGAAATCAATTGAAGCTAGAGAGTAAAGTTCAGCTAATGGGCATAGACATTAGTATTCAATTTTTTTTGTCAACCTTCATAAATCCACATAAGTAAAGATTTACATCATCAATTAAAAAAACTAAAGAAATTACATAATAAGATAGTTTTTGGTCCTTAATTGCCTGATTGGGTGTTTATAAAATTTAGCAAACTTGTATACTAATATACTCAATTAGCAATAATCAATATATAAGGATAAGAAAAATAACTTAATATAAATTAATCAAAAAATTCAGCAATAATTTAATGAGGATTATAATGATTTGCAATATAATCCTTGCTTATATTTATTCCTAAAACTCTTTTTAAGATTTCATTATAATTCTTTTAAAGCAAAAAAAAAAATCTTTGTACAATCTTTCTTGCCAAATCGTAGTCCTCTTACAATCTCTGTGTAAGGTGAAGAGGAAACTCAATCTTATTTAGATTACCCCCAAGTATAATAATATAACGCTCCAACCAAATCTTACAACTCAAAATAAGTCACTTTACTGCTTCGTAATTCTAGAGAGTCTCACTCATTCAAATATATGACAACGATACTTAAATGATTGAAAAATATTTAGAAATATGTGTAAATGACACTAAAATTCTTTTTTAATGGAATTAACAAAGAATAATAGATTAAGTTGTGGAAGTTAAAGTAGAAATACAATTAGCGTACATGTTAGGAGATTAAACAAAAATCTTGAATTGAGTTAAAATTGAAAATATAGTTTTAATGCCTTATTTTTATTTTAGAAATAAATGCCAAAATGAAGTTCGATTTGTGTAGGTAAAGGAGAGGCACAAAATGCATGATTGTGTTTGGTGATAAATTTACAAAATAGTGAGTGTATTTTAATTGTTTTATATGAATAAATTCTTCACAAAAGAATTGATGACATGTGATTTTAAATTACATATTGAATTGTATGATTATAAGTCTTATTGGTATTGTTATTAATGTAAAATCCTCCCATAATTGATTTCGAAAGTGATATAAGTTGTAAATGTATGAGTTGCTCTTTATTTACTAAGTATATAAATTATATGCTAAAAGTTAAGGTACTAAGAGAAAGGATTTTTTAACCTATAATATACGGTTAGGTTTTCTACTTGTTATTATATTGATTAGAGTATTTTGATCATGCATGGCAGTGTTTGGGGGGCATCAGTTACTAATAGCAGGTGGTATTATGTCCATCAATATTCCAATGAGTCGCCCTTTGCACGTATGGAGTATATATAATGCTAGTAAAAATTGATACGAGTAACTGATGTAGAACTAGTTTGGTAACTACCAGTGTATAACGGTTAACCTAGTGCAAGAAAGCAATGTAGAACCAACTCCATAACTACTGGTTAACTAGTCAAGAGTAAGCAATGTAGAACTAGCTCCATGACTTTATGCCTTAAGGGTATCGTATGACAAAGAAATTAATGGTAGGCTATGTTGTGTAAGAAAGTTCATGACAATAATAATGCCGCCATTATTTTCTTTAAAAGCAATTTGGGAAATTTGGTTTTAAGAAACATATATGATTTATATTAGCATTGTATTATATGAAATCAAATGTATTTGTTTTAGGGAGATTTAAATTGCTAATCATGATTTGAATAGAAATTCTTACACTCACTGACCTTGATTTAACTCACACTCTATTTTTTTGTTTACAAAATGAAACCTCCCAATTACACGCTTAGAGGCTACAGCATCAAGGACTCCATCACCCCTGTATTAGCTTTATCATATGCTATGTCGGCATTATTGCCTTATAAATACTTTTTAAGAACTGTTACATATCCATGAATATGTTTTGAATGTATTTTTATGTAAAGAACACATGTATTTGAAGGTTTTTAAATTAAATCCATAAACATGTTTTAGCATTTTTAAAATCAATTGATTAATTGTTTGAGATTGCCTGTGAGTGGATTTGAAGTCCAAATTTTGTATTGGAGAATTTGGTGTGAATATATAAGTGATATGAACTTTTAGAAGGACTTTGGAAGTTTTAGGGAAGTCAAAATGCAATTGTTATGCTGCAGAAATTTTTAATAAAATGATTTTTAAAAAATCACTTTTTATATTTCTTAATATTGAGTTAAGGCTTTTCAAAAAAAAGGGCAACATGCTTAAATCCGTAAGAACTTTGATCAGATATTGATTGGAGGGCCACCGTAGGGTACCAGGTAGGTCGCCTAGTCATTTAAAGAGAGGGGCCTATCAACTTTAGTTTTTCTATTTGAAACCTTAATAAGATTTCTTAAATACACCTTTTCTATGAAATAAATAGTCTACCTATGAATTGAAAAAATTATATGCTAAGGACATAATATAATAGACTAAAACTAGACATATCAAATCCAGACATCATATAATTTTTAATTGCTCATTCATCACCTCATTATTGTTAGTATGAATCAATTCATCCACATATAAGCAAACTATCATCATTTTTCCATTACCTTTAAATTGCATAAAAAAAGGTTTATTTTCATAAGTAAACTTGGAAATCCTACCTTTAATTAAGAAATATTTTTGGTATGACTATACCAAGACTTTAGGGTTTGTTTTAGTTCATATAAAGTTTTCTTTTATTTATACACTTTTCTTTCTTATCTAAATTTAACATAGCAAAGGGGTTGATCAACAAATACCCACTCCTTTAAGGTTCCATGTAAGAGAACTTATTTGACATCTATAATAGACCATGAATTATATATTTCCAACACAAAATTTAATTTTGTTAAGTAATGTAACTAGAGCAAAGACTTCCTTGTAATTGACATTGGATTCTTATTTTTAGCCTTTTTCTATTAAGCATGCCTTAAGATAAGGTAGAGTTTTGGAGTCTTTCTATTGATTGGTCATGTCATGTAGGCCTGAGTCGAGCATCTAATTGCTTATATTTGATTTATTTAAAAGATACCTTATATATATTATTATATCCAATTTTTAAAAAAATGGAAAATCAAACTCATTTCTAGATTCAATTGAAGCCCAAAGAGGTGAATAGAATAGGGTCTCAAATAATGAGATATATGTGTAAAAATAGGAAAGTCAAGTCCAAATTAGGCCTCTCCACCTACGGGTCAGAACTTGCTTGATAAGGAATTTTTCTACCTTAGGACCGCTATTGTAATGTCGAACTATACTCGGAGAAACTATTGTATATTGATATATACATGGTTGTCTTTGAGTTCAAAAATGTATTGGAATCCTCTCAGTATATATACCAGTAATATATAATGTTATATGCCCTTATATGAACTTAGAGTTTATCAGTATGTGAAATCTTGGAGATTTCTAACATATAAGTTTCTAAGTATGTAAAACTGAGTCCATTGGATGGATATGACCATGGTAGCTGAGTTAAATATGTTCTAATGCCTTATAAGTGATTAGACATGATTTAAGACTTACTGGATACTTAGAAAGCTTAATTGAAATAGTCGAGGTACATAAGGACTTATTTGCAAATTGTTAAAAGTTAAGAGACTTAAATGTAAATTTATAAAGCTAAGGGGCTTAATTATAATTTTCAAAAGTCTGCGGCCCAAAATGAAAATAAAAGTTTTGTCATTTTTAGACTTAATTGCAATTTTAGGAAAAGTTTGGAGGGTATAACGATAATTTCACATAAGCTAAGGGTAAAATAGTAATTATATCATGATTGGTCAAAGAGAGTCAACATTCTAGACCATTATGTCTTATGTGGCCATGTATCCCACTATTAAATATTAAAAACACTTTGTTTTAATTGAAAGAAAGGAGGAGAAGAACATCATTCGACCATCACCAAATTTCCACCATTTTTTTATTCTCCAACCCAAACCAAGGCGTTCTAAGTTAATTTGGGATCAAGGATCTTAAATATATCATTATATTTGAGAAATTCTCAGAGGATTTTAAGATATCATTAAAGGAAAGTTTAGGTAAATTTCATCTCATCTCTCTCCACATTATGATTTTGAGTTTGATGTTAAGATATGTTGTTCTTCATGCTTGAATATGCATGAAACATTGTTTAGATAAATGAAATGAGTCATGGAGAAGTCTCCTTAAGCCAAACCGAGATGCCCTCTCTTTGGCGAAATTTTGTGAAAATTTGAATGTCTTTTGAAAATGGTGGTTTAAATGAATTCTATGGTGTTAATTGTGTATGCATAATGTGAATCGATGATGAAAAATGAGGAAAATGTATATTGGATAAGGCTTGACCGAAATGATGGGGGAAGAAATAGACTAATGTAATTAGTTGTATAATTATGATGAATATGACTTAAAAGAAGGGAATTGGATTGAATAGAGTGGCGAAATGTGTTATTGTTTAGAAGTGCTTGTTATATAACAAGATAGGAGCATGAATTACTGTGATAAAATCTTGAAAATATGACTTAAAAGTCATGCACATTAGGTGTTTGATAAAATGCCTAAGTGAACTTGGCTTAGGATTTAAGGATATGTAATGGTATGCATCGGAAAGAGGCCTTAATGTTTACTTAGAGTAAATTTGAATTTTTACTTAGATTGATGAGTAATGGCCTAATGTGCTTAATTATGCTTTGAAATGTGTAAGTATTAGATCAAAGGCATTAAATGCCTTGGAAAATGCAAAAGAAAACTTATGTGAATAATAAGGGAAGTAACCATGTGAGAAGCTTAATGACCAAATCTTATAGCTTAAAGATAGTGATATTGTTTTTTATAAACTTATGTGGTGGTGTATGAACATGAGATACATGTTTAAGTAGTAAATACATCGTATGTTTGTATGTATAAAGGCTCGAGAGTTGTAAATCAAGGAGCTCATGCTGAGAATCGTTGAATTCAAGGGAGTGTACACCTTCTTTTGAGGTGAGTTGGGGAAACCATATCTGTTAAATGAGATTAGGATATCCCAAGACATGCATGATGACTTGTATGTAAATTTTAAACCTAGGTAATACATAGTAGAATTGAATCTTTAATAGATGCTAGTATACTTCTATATTTAATAAACAACATTATTTTGAATAACTCTTTGCACTTGGAGTGCAACTAATCTTTTATTACATATTTTGAGAAATGATATTGTTTTCAACAAACCTGAACTTGAAGTGTAAGGGACAATGTTTTATTTTCTGAAGCTACATTTTGAACAACTTTGCACTTGGAGTGCAAAATTGTTTTACATGAAATAATGTTTTGGAACTTATATATACATAACCAAGTCATGTATGCTGCATGTATGTGTTCTCTTTTGGCTTAGAGTCATTGGCAAGGTTCCATTTTATTGGTTGGACTGATAAAATAAAGCAAGGTACCTTACTTGATTTTAGTAGTTAATATTTGTATATGGTTTTTATGATTAGTGACGTAACGATTGGCCATTCGTGTGCTAGGCACAATATATTAAGCGACCCTTGTATCCTTAATGTTGGTACATAAAAGTCAAGTCCTCGTATTGAAACCTTTCAATGGGACTTGTGGGTGATTGCACACCTAAAGATCTGGTCACCAACGAGGTCATCACCTAGGGTCATGACGCTCTTGTCAACCATATTATGGACTCACCACAGATGAAAATCGAGCCAACACTGGGAATCCAGGGGTGTGCACACTAGTTTGATAGACTAGTGGCAGCATACATAACTATTTTGGCCTATTATGAGATTTAGGTTCCTGATGAGATTTGATTTATACATGTGAGGCTTTTCTGCTCTTGTGTACTAGAACTGGAACCAGAACCTATGTTCATTGGATAAGTGATTAATAGGCTAGGCCTACATGGTTCCTAACCAATATATGTTGAGTCATAGGCTAGGCCTATATGTTTCTATGTCATGTATATTCATTTCATAGGAGGTTATATGCATGCTAGATGCATGAAAAAACCTGTCCTTAGGTTATCTAGACCATCTTAGTGTGTATCGGGTTCTATTTGTGATATATATTTTTCTTTCTCATTAAGTACGTAGTGTACTCAACCCCTCATCGTTCTAACCATGTAGGTTAATTTGGTGAGGTTGAAGCTCTAAGTGGATCATACGGTCTTTTGACATTTTGCAAGCATTACTGCACGTAAGTAGTCTCTGTTTTGTACTTTTGTTCTATAGTAGCTCATGAACTGTTTTTTTAATGTTGGTTATGTAGATATGCTTTATGATTTTGTAAATTAACTCTTGACTATCTTGTAGTTTGTAAATGACCTTATGTATAAACCTTTTGTACTATTATTGAGATTGCTCTTAAGTGGACTTAAAAGTTCAGAAGCTGTGGTAGAGTTTTAAATGTAAATATAAAAGTGCGTTTAAAACTGATTTACAGGTGTTTTAATTGAGTTTTGGGGTTTTCAAAATATAGCCATTGTTCTATCCAAATGTTTCTAGGGCATATTCAGTTAACCTTGCATAGTCAGGTTAAGGGTACCATGAGTATCCTTAGCCCAAGTATGCGGCAGTTGTCATGTGCCCAATGTGGTTCTAGGTCATGATATTTATAGTTATGATTGTCATTCATTAGAGCTTCAATCACCGGCTCCCTTGTCATCAGGTCACCAACTAGTCAAGTTCACTATTTTGGCTTAATTTTGCCTTATAGACCTATTTCACACCAATGGTCTTCTCTCCTTTTTGAAGTTCAATTAACTCTCAAACATTACTTTTTTGTCTATGGATGAAATTTCATCATCTATTACTTTCCTTCATTTTGAATGTTGAGCAACTTTGTCAAAGGTTATAGGATCACAATTTGAAAAAAAAGCAAAGTGTATGAGTGAAGCTTCACTTTGATCAGATTTTGTTACTTTATAGTCAGTCGTCTATGTATACATTCTTCTAATCCTTTATGAATGTTATTTAATTATAAGTATAGATAATTCTGCCACTGTTTCTTCTTCAAGTTGCTAACATGGTTGCTTTTCATTTTTTAGTTCAAAAATTATTTATTATTAAATACCATCATCATTATATTCCTATAATTTGCTTCAACGAAGATTACATTACAAATTATGAAAATCTTTATAGAGTGAGGATTGTATAACTTGTAAGCTTTAGAATAATTAACTACTTTGACGGAAATAAATTTCTCACCTTTGCCATCTAACATCTTCTTTTTCTCATTTGGGTTATGGGAATAAGCTATACATTTAAAAATTATGAAGTGACTAGTTGCTTGTTGACAATCACTTAATTCTTTTTATGGTATTATATTCTGAAATGTTAGACTTATATTCAAAATGTAAAATTTCTAATTAACATCTTTAGTCTAAAAACTCTTTCGCACCTCATTCATTTCTAATAGACTTCTCCATTTTTTATTTTTCTTTATTTTTCACACATCATATTATTGTGGTGTATAGGTTGTTGTTAATTGACTTGTAATGCAATATATGTCACAAAAATCTACAAATTCATCCTAAGTATATTCTTCGCCACAGTTCATAAGCAACACCTGAATTAGACATCTTACTTCTTTCCAATAATTGGTCTAAACCTTTTTAAAGTAATTAAAGCTTTATATTTTCTCCTAAAATACAAGCTCAAATTTTTTATTTAAATCACCAATTAAAGTGATAATATAATGTTTACCTCTATTAGAAGTAGGATTGATCGACCCATAAAGGTTAGAGTGCACAATTTCTCATAAATTTATTTCTCTTTTTGTTTTTTTGGGAGTAGATCCCTGTGTTGTTTATCAATAACAAATTCTTCACATCTTTTTGTTGTAGTTTAGTATACTGGAAGATTAATAACCATTTTCTTTTGTTAGAGTGTAACATCCTGGATTTCTAGCTTTTAAATACTTAACTTGTGGACTTGCTCATTCTCTTTTACATGTTATGTGTTAGTGCTCTTGGTATTCCATAAATGTTTCAGGTGTCTTTATAAGTGTTTTAGATGTTTCATAGTTGTTGGTTTAGGTTAGGATATGTTTTCAAGTTGAGAAGCGTAAAGATTGTACACTCATTTTTAAGACTATATTGTAAGGTTGTTTTATTTAATGTTTTTTATGGTGTTAAAAGTTATATTTTAAAAAAGTATAAAAAAGTTTTAGCTTTATGTTTCTAGTTTAATCAAGTCATTATAACGTTAGTAGATGAAATTATGGCTATTTTAATATATAAAGGTTAAAGTAGGTTGACACTTTTTTTTTACTTTATAAGTCTCACTTAAATATGCTGATTGAGTTTTAAGCAAATACCTCTTAAATGACCCTTACTTAACTTCTAAAGCATTAAAAGTGCATAGGTTTTTTTTTAATCTTTCCCTAACTCTCTCAAGTTCCTTTTAAAGGGTTTAAAATTTTATTGTGGAATTTAGGTTTCTTTTATTCCTTTCTTGTTTTTTATATTCCTACCTCTTTTTATGGTTAGCTTACCTAGTTTTCTTTGTGTTTTTATGTTGATAAGAACCTGTAGAGCTTGCTTGAGGTGTTTGTATTGATTTTGAGAATATGGGGGTTTAATTTTTACTTGATTTCTTCTTGTTTATGAGCGTTTTGAAATAAGTAAATCATACTACTTTCATGGTTTCAAAATTAATGCAACATATTGAGATCAATTTATGATTTATGGATCTTCTATATAATTTGATTTAAATGTAAATTATATATTTTTAATGAATTATTTATACGTTAAAATGGTGATAAGCATGTGAGTTTGAATATAATAAAAAAATAAGGTTGCTTTTGGGATAAGTTAAGATTTTGGAAGTTTTTTGGTTGAATTATATATATGTGTAAATGATGAAATTGATTTAAGAAGTATTCTTAAATTAAGATAGTGATTGTAAAATATGAAAAATGAATTTGAAATGTTCAAAATTTGAGAAAGATATGAGAAATGGATTTAAAATGTTCATAATTTGAGAAAGTTGATGAATGTTAGATATATTTATATTGTGATATGATATATGAGAATGGTTCTAACTATGAAAAACTTGGCTTGGAATTATGTGCAATATTGGTTTTACCTATGCATAGATGTTGGCCCCCAAAATGTTTTCTTGATGAATAAGCATGATTTAACTAATATTGAGGTTTTGATAGATTAATTATATTGGAATTATTTGATTTTGTTAAAGCTAATAAGATTTATTGAATGGGTAAGTGGAATTAAAGTGTAAAGGTTATAAGATGTTCAAGGGTATTTTTGGCAAGACACTTAAGGTTAAAATAGCATAAGCCTATAAGGAAGGGTAAAATAGACTTTTTGGACTCATTAAGGGTAGAAATGGAAGAAGAAATGTTAGCTTGCTATTTTAAGGAGGGGAAAAACGTGAATTGAAGAGGAAAAAGCGAGAGTGCCATAAAGAAGAGAGAGAAATACGAAGAGAAGAAGAGAAGGAGAAAGAAGAGAAAACAAGTTAGGGTTTTAATTTTCTTAGCTTTCAAGAGAGATTTTGAGGTTGTTCAAGAAAGAAAAAAGGAAGAGGAAGAGAAGAGCTTCCATTTGAGCCAAAGATCTCTTCATTCGGTAAAGAATCAAGGTAAGATCATTTTAAATCTTTTGAATTTTTAAAAGGATTATAGTTCATGGAGTTTAGAAAATATATAGGTTTAATTATTATAGAACCAATTTTAGTGATTGTGCTTTGGGAGATTTTCAATTGAATACCCTATTGAGTGAAATTTTTGTTATTATATAAAGGGGGTCAAAATAGGCATAAAGAACAAGGGAAGAGGCGTTTTGAGCAAGTCTACAAGCAAGGAAATCAAGGCCGGTTATATGTTAATAAAAGAGTTGTGAGCCACTAATGTTTTTCCAAATCAAGAAAATAAAATGAATTCAACTACTTCATAAATGTTGCTTTTAATGTTTTTGAGTGATTTGAGAAAATGCTACATGTTGGTGTATGAATTTTGATGATGAAATGGAAAATGGTTTTGAAATATTTATGTTATGCCTTGAAATATGTCATAGCATTTTGTATTAATGAAAAGATGAGAAAGCATAAAAGTATGTTCGTATGATAAAATGATTTGAGCATGATTATGTGCTTTATTTGGGCGAGAGTAGAATCATTCTGTTTGTCAGATGCACGTTGACAAGAGCCTTCTCCCGGCTGTCCGTTTGTGGCACATGAGCTCTAAAAAGTGGACTCATTCTGTTCATGGGGTAAACTTTGGTTTCTTCATTCTGTTTTCCATAGAACCCTCTAGCTATTTGTTTATGCATTGCATCTTTGAATTGTCAAGTTTGTTGCATAATTTGAGTGTTTTGCAATGATGATATTTGACTATGAGTTTTGAGCTAAAATTGTGAATTTGATTAAGAATTTGAGATAAAGCATTTTATGAATTCAAAATGACTTTTATAAGATAAGGAACATTTCAACGGTTTTGCTTATTCTTTGTTATAAACTTGTTACCCTCGAACTTTCAAGCTCACCCCCTTTTATCCCATCTTCAGGTGATAGCTAAGAGATCAAGTGATCAAGAGGCTAAGAAAATTACTCCAAATTTGTTTATTTTCTATTTTGAGTTGGTTTCGAGAAAGCACAATGTTTTAGTTGCATTTCAAGTTTATTTGTTCAAGAATCTTTTGTAAATTGAGAGTTTGAGATGATGATGTAATGTAGCTTGGAAAGCTATTAAAGATTTGTAGAACTTTATTCTGTTGATGGTAATGAAATATAAATGGTGTATACATGATGTGAGTTGAAATTAGATATACGTGAAGAAGTTATCAACTTGAGTTGATGATTTTGAACATGAATTGTTGATATATATATATATATATATATATATATATATAGAAAGGAATGATAAGAATTATGACTTATCATATGTAGTTGAATGTGATGAGACAAAAGAGTTGAGATTTGAGAATTTAATGAAGTCAATTTGGTAGCTAAATGGTTATGCTCAGGACATTCCAAGTTGCACAGTACAAAATTTCAAGTCTTCTATAGGAATAAAATTTGTGTTCTGACTTTAGGGAAAATTTTGGATTAAACTTGGTTGAATTAGACAAAGTTAGCTTCTAGAAAGTTGTAGCTTATCTTTCTAGCTTTCCAACAGTATATAGTATGAATATTTTGGACATTAGAGTCAAAAATTATGATCCTTATAAGTGGAGATGCTCAGCAGTATAGGCTACATCTTCTGGTGATGACGTGTATCTTCTGGGGATGACGTGTATCTTCTAGTGATGACATGTATCTTTTGTGATGACATGTATCTTCTGATGATGATGTATATATTCTGTGATGACGTGTATCTTCTGTGATGACTTGTATCTTCTATGCACTGTTTATATTACACATTCTAGTCCAATTTTGACCTTATAGATGACAGGATCTATCTTCAAGGTCTTCATGAAAGTTGTAGATCTTGAAGTCCTCTTTCTAACCATCTAAGAACAACCTTGATCTGATATCTCTAGAGCAAGTTACGCTAATTATTCCAAATAGGTCTTGGACTGAAACTTCTTCTAGTCACTGTTCATCTTACATCGTCTAGTCCAATTTTGACCCTATAGATGATAGAATCTATCTTTAAGGTCTTCATGAAAGTTGTAGATCTTTAAGTCCTATTTCAAAAAATCTAAGAATGAGTTTTATCCTATATCTTTAGGAAAAATTATGCTAATTGTAAAACATCTTTCATGTATTGTTTGTAAGCTTCTTCTGGGTACTGTTCATCTTGTATCGTCTGCCCCAATTCTGACCCTTTTAATGACAAAATCTCACTTTGATGTCTTCATAAAAGTTGTAGATCTTGATTTTTTCTTTCAAACCATCAAGAATGACCTTGATCTGATACCTCTAGAGAAAGTTATGCCAATTGTAAAATATCTTCTATGTACTGTTCGTAAACTTCTTCTAGATACTGTTCATCTTACATCTTCTAGTCCAAGTTTGACCCTTTAGATGATAGAATATACCTTCAAGTCTTCATAAAAGTTGTAGATCTCGAATTCCTATTCAAAACTATCCTAAGATGACCTTAATTCGACATCTATGGAGAAAGTTATGCCAATTGTTCCCGATGCAAGTTCAATATGATTGAGGACAAAATCTTGTTGGATTCTTTCGGCCATAACTGCGTCATCCAACCTCTAAATGAGATTATTCTTGTTTCTAAATAAACAAGAGACATAGAGAAAATGATCTAAAGGAATATAATTTTAAGTCAGTCCTTAAGACTTACAAATTTCTGGACAGAAGTTGCGCATAGTGCATTGTCCTAGTTTAATAACAGTCTGAAAAGGTTTTGACCCTAAATCTTAGATTTATCAACTAATTTGAATAATTTTGGTGTCATTAGAAACTTAAGACAATGGGGAAAAGTTTTTCTAAAGAAGTTAAATTGTAATTCCAGTTTGAGTTTTCCCAAAAATCTGTTATGAAATAGGAAAAATGAGTTTGTTTTGGATGTTAACTGGTGTGGGCACCACCCTTGTAGGATGAGGACTAATGAGGGTTCCTTGCAATAACCCTATAGAATATTTGCTTCTGTATAGGAAATAATTCAAGAAATGGGGCCCAACAATTGTGGTATCAAAGTAAGAAGATGGATCGATGATGGCTAAGGAGACTACATTGGAATAAGCTCACGTTTTATGGTTTCAATGTTGGGCTTCAAAATCGGGGTCCAACATATAGGTTGTTAATGCATCAGCTTCAGGGAAGATGATTGCTTTGGGTCCACATCTTCCTCTATTTTGTGGATAATATTGAAATATTTTTGGATCATCTGTCCATTCATTAAGTGCTTGGAAACAATCACAAAACATTTCTGACACAATTTTTTACATTTCATCCTTTAAAACTTTGGGCCTTAGGCCTATACTTGAGCTCTGATACCACTTTGCTACCCAAAACTCAAGTTGAACGTAAGGAGGAATCAAATTACTTCTTTGGACAATTATTAGAATAATGTCCTTCTTCTTTACATAGCCAACACTTACATGAATTTTTATTTTGGGGACAATATTGCCTTTTAGGTTTAAACTGTCTATAATTTTTTTGTCTAAAAAACTTTTTATAAGGTCTGAAAGGTTGTTTTTTATAATATTTATGAGGATAATTTTTCCATTTATAACTTCGAGGTCTAAATCGTGGGTGATTTTTTCTAGGATTCTTATAAGATCATGTGTTCGAATCTTAGCACCAACTAAGAATGGAATTGTAGTGAAACCATTATCACATATACGGGGGGAGCTCAACAAACCAGCGGATGCGTGGTGGACTTAAGTAATTTGATTCCTCCCTACCTTCAACTAAAGTTTGGGTAGCAAAGGCCCTTACCTAAGCTCTGATACCATTTTTGTTTTGATCAACATAGACTTCTTGATCTGATTCATATCTATAGATAATTTCATCTATTGGTAATAGGATTGATTTTTTAAGCGATGGGATAAGAGTTAATTTGTTGACTAAATGAGTAATTTCTTCTAATTGAGATTTAATATCTTTTTCTATATCCTCCATGGTTGTACTAACATTGTTACTTGCCTTTTTATAGGCTCTTATACCACTTTGCTACCAAAACTCGGGTTGAAGGTAGGGCGGAACCAAATTAGTTAAATCCACCACGTTTCTACTTTGCAACCTAGTTCGTTGCGCTGGGAATCGAACCTGCGACATGGGGCTAAGCCTCAGGCCCATACCTGAGCTCTCATATTATTTTTGGTTGACGTAATTTTTCTACAAGTTTTTCAAGTCTGTCTATAAGTTTTACTAAATCTTCTTGTATTGTATTTATAGTTTCTTGATTCTGTGTATTTTCTTTTACTAATTGTTGTATTATCTGTAAAATATTTGTTTGATTTTTTAACAGTTCATTTACCTATATTTCGATCTATAATTGTTTTTCTATTATTTTCATAATATATTTTGTTACACTCATAAGGTATTTTTAATGTGTGTGGTTAATTCGTGTAATTGATTTTTTATTGTTACTAGTTCCTTGTCCAGGTTCAGTAAACCTTATTGGTTGTTATAGATGTAATGATTGTGATCTAAAAAGATTAGGCTTATTAAAAAGCTTAGTGCTAGTATTAAAAAAGAGTGTCTAGGACTTATATTTGGATTTAATTGAATTGGATATTAAATTTCAGTTAGAGTCCCTAAATTTGTTCATATATTGGTTCCTACTTTAGCAACATAACTAAATAATTGATCAACATAAATTTATTAGTATTTCTAAATTCGATGCTATGATGTGAATTAGTTAAAGCATAACTGATTTGATATGTAATAGAGAATGGATATTGTCCTAAAGTCATTAAATTTTCTTTATAAAATTTATATGCGATTGTTATTGTTTCATTTAAGTTATGTGATTGTAAAGGAATTCCTAATTTTAAATGAGTGTTAAATTTGATTTTTTCATAAGCTAAATTTTCGTTCATTATTCCTATTATTTGATCATTTAAATTGGTCATTCTTTCATCAATAATGGCCATTCTCATAGGTGAATCTATTCCTTCTTGAAAAGTTGATTTTAGGAGAATTTGTATTGTTGATAAATGAATATAATCGATTTTATATCTTTTATCTTCTTGTATTTTTTGTAGTTGTCTAGAAATCTGTTCTTGATTAATTAAATTGATTCGAAAATGTCCATTACACTGGTCTATCCTGATAGGTGTTTCATGCACAATTTTGCCGAAATAAATAATATTTTTTCTATTTATAAAATTTTTAAATAGGGAATATTGTATGTCTTGTCTTGCTTTCAAATTTAATTGGGCTTTAGAAATTTGTTTTTGTTTTTCATTTGATAATAAAATATTTATATGAAAGGTACCGGTTGATTCTGTGAGATCTAAATTGTCTATTTCTAATATATTTTGGTCTTCTATTAAAGTTTCTTGATCTGTCATTTTTAATGGGAATTATTTGTTTGATGTTAAAATAGGATAAACTGCAAATAAATTAATTCTTGAACATAGAAAGGATACATATTTTGGGCAAACTTTAATTTTTCTTGTATTGGTCTTAATGCATTAGTATTATTAACTACAAATTGGACATAATTATATCAGTTTTCATAATATTCTTTTTCTTCTTGATAATGTGGAATTAATTGTTCAATATATTAGATATGATTACGTAGTTGACTACAAATAGTATAACTATTGGGTTCCATTTAGAAGTAGTTGATAATGTTCGCTAAAACATCTATGTAATTCTTGAAGTTCTAGTAGTTCTTGATTATATATAACTATGTTACTACTGATTCTGTCTTGACAGTTTTGAAAGTCAAGAGAGAATAGGTCGGTAGTTTGTAATAATTGGAGTCTTTGAGTTTTCTGAAATTGAATAATTTGTTTAGTAACATTTGCTTTTTCAGTGGCAAGTTTTATAACGGTATAAAAAGATTTATAATTCCAACAATTTGATTTTAAAGACATGTTATTATGCTATGATATTTTCAAATACTAAGTTGAATAAATCTAGATAGATAGCTACATATTAGTATAAGCTTCACCTAGTTGCGAATAAAATGGTAATTGAGTCTGTTAGTATTTCGATGATATGCATAATCTAATAAATAATGTAAGAGATAAGAAGGGAATTGATATTTAAAACATTTCCATAAAATAAATTAATACAATATGGATCTAAATATGTAAAACAGATAGATAGAAATGTAAAAAGAGGTAGATATGCATAGATGATAAGATAATAAACATATGTAATAATTGATGAAACAAAAAATACTATTAACTTTATACCTTCTTTGTGTTCTTCCATCTGAAAGACAACGTCAGGTAAGAGGGGAATGAGCAAAAGGAGTGACGAAAATAGTAGTAGTTTATTTCATGTTCGAGCAAATGCTCAGACTCTACATTATATAAATAGAAAAGAGAAGAAAAGGCCAAAAGCACTTATGGTTTATAAAAGGAAAAGAGATTCCTGCGAAAAGCAAAGGAATCTTTAAAGTAAAAACTAAAGACATTAAAGAAAGGGCATGGAGGGCCTACATCCTTAGGAATCTTTGCTTTCGGTGGTGCTTTAGCCTTTATTCTTCAATAATGGCTTCAATAGAATAGCTGTCGTCTTTGTCATTTTTGGAAGTGGAAGGACAATAACTGCAACTATATTGAGAATGATTGCGAAGTTGATTACAGATGGCATATTTCAATGATTCTGACAAGTCAGTAAGGCTGTCTAGTTTGGATAATGGTTCTTCGAATTGTCGTAGTATTTGCAGTGCTTCTAGAGAGATAGGTGATTTATAGGTAGAAACCACGATCATGTTTGGTCCTTTATAATTTACTTTAAGTAGTGAGTTTGTATTGATTCGAATGCATTGTTGGTAGATACCTTCTAGACAACTAAGATTGAAATGGTTGATAGTTTCCCATTCAAACTGATGTCGAGGAGGTTCGTTAATGGGAGGATACATTCCATTGCTGATTCCAATTTGAATAAAATCTACTCTGGATACTTTGATTTCAACTTCCTTAAGATTTTTGGTTTCTTTGAAAATTAGATAGCTGCTAAAAACTTTGATAAAGATTTCTCTTTCCTTAGCAAATTTGTCCTTATAAGTTTTAACTGCTTGGACAAATCCTGTAAGAAACTCTGACAAAATTTGTAAGCTTTTAAGATAAACAGTGTTGGGTCCCGTTTCCAGAACCCAACTCTTGAAGAAAACCATAACTATTATCGCTTCATTTTCTTGCTCTGATACCAAAACATGTTGGGCACCATTTCTAGAACCCAACCTCTTACTCCGATAATCAAAAATTTGCATACTTTAAATCGTTGGAAAGGTAGAAATCAACTTAGTCAAATTCCTCATAGATCAATACCAAATTTATCCCAACTTCACTTCCTTTATTACAACATCATTCAAAGCAATTCAACTTCCAATTGGAATTCATCCCACACCCAAACCTCAATTCATATGATTCTTCATATTCAAAAACATCTTATCACTCACCACAAATCCTACCTTTCTTTTCCATAATTCACTTATTAATAAATCGCAACAATTTATATTCAAAGTTCATCAACTCAACTCTTACCATTCATACACAATTCATATTTCATCAACATCATAAGATAAATGTTTACAAACTTTAATGGCATTCCAAGCCATATTACAACATCAATATCAAAAATCCGAATACAAAAGATACAAAACCCCAAAATTCTCAAATATATGTCTAAGGTCTTATTCTTACAACAATCTAACTTAAAATACAACATGTGCATAACCAAACAAATGCCTTTACTTTCTTTCACCCGATCTCTTTCTCATCACCTGGGGATGGGAATGAAAGGGGGTGAGCTTTAAGCTCGTGGGTAACATGCTTATAACCGAGAAACAAGCAAAAATCATTGAAATATTTATGACATTGAAAAATTCACATTGAAAGCCATGCAATATAGGTTTCCCAAAATTCAAAACTTATTAAGCACTTCATACATCAAACATAACAGATGCATCGAAATGATCACAAATCATAAACACATAAGCACATCGGAAATGGTTTGGGTGGGTCCAAAATAGATCGTACTACACATTTCTGCGTAACGGTCATGTGTAGCCATGAACTTAGGGGAGTCCGTGAGGAGCTCCATGCCACTAGCGGACAGGCAAAAAAAGCCTATAGACAAGTGCAGTTGACTTTCTTAAGGGACCACCACAAACCCATATAAGCATGCATTTCACATTTTTCAAACATATTGCCCAAAATGGCACATTTCCGATAAGCAATGCATTCTTTCAAAAATCATTTTTTTGCATTCTTTTACAAGTCATCATAACAATATGAAAACAGTTCCAAAATTCATTCACAAGAAAAGATATATGACATAACATAATCATACACAATTTAATCATTTATCACAATGTCATATATCATAATGAAATTTTCACAACAAAACATATAGCAATTTCGCCATAATTATAAAGCAACAAATGCCACAATTATAAAGCGATTTAGAAATCATTTTATTCCTTTGACAAAAGATAGTTCATCATTAAATTATAAACATGAAACCCACCTTATTTCCTTGCTTGCACACCTTGCACAAAAATCTCTCTCCTAGCTTCCATCACCCCTTTTAATTTCCTTCATCCAAGGCAAAATTCCCAAATCAATAGAAGTCTAAAATTGGACAACTCATAACCATAATCACAA
>JAOSBK010000002.1:11397196-11420788 GCA_027568895.1 Erythroxylum shatona
AATAAGAGGGGGTGGGAATGTCAAAAGACGAAAGATACAGTAAATTCTAAACTATATAAAAAAAAAATCAGTAATTTTATTCAACAACTGTTTAAACTTTCTATCCACATTCAAAGAGATAAACAACAACTGGATATTTAACATGTGAGGAGTACCAAAAAGTGAATCAATGAAGCTCTGTGACCCTATTAAATAAAACTTTAGTTTTGTGGAACCCCAGCATGTGAACTGGTAATATAAAACTACGACTTGATTTCAACTGCGCATTGTTCGTATTATATTTTTTATAGGGGACTTAAATTATTTTATTCTTAAATATAATTAAATGTCTAATTATAAAAGTAACTGAAGATAAAATCTTAGCAATATAAAATCATCACCATTTATAATAATTAAGCAAAAGATATGGACTCTTGGTTTAAGCTTATACTGAATCAATTACAATATTATCTTACCCAATCTCCAATCTTATAAATTCTTAAGGAATTAGGAGAAATAGCACAATTAGTATTGTCATAGTCATTATACTTTCAAGTAGGCAATAAAGAACAACGGAAGTTAGGGGGAGGACAAAATTCTAAGTAGGTAATCTAGACTAGCAGTATACAGTTCGATATTATTAGCACACCCAACCTTTTAGTTATTTTGCATTTTGCATTGATTATGTTAAAAACAAAGGTTCCTGAATTTCAATTAGTTATTCTTAAAGTTTCAAACCAAAGAGGTCCAAGTCTTGTCAACTCCAAATCAAGAATGTGGCAATCCTTGAAAAAAATTTGCGCAGGGCCTTCATTCGTTATGAAAAACGATCGTTCCCTAAATTGCAGATAGACCCGCCCATTTAGCACCAGCGGCGATAAGAAGAATGACAACAATAAAAGAGAAAAGCGGAAAAGAGAAAGAAGAAAAAGAATTGTTGACTTGGAACTTTTTCTTGTTGTTAGAGATATGTGGGGCCCTAAGGCCTGTGAGGACTTAGGAGCAATCTGCAAAGACATTGAAGGCGGCGTGAAAAGCTCTCACTCTACCCTCTCTCTCTATTCTATTTTTTAATGTTTTCATCTTTTTCTGAAAAGAAAGTGGATCCCAGTGGGTCCCATAACCGTCTTTTTAGTACTAACTTTTGCTTTTTGGTCGTCTTTCTTGCGTCAGATCCATCCTTAGCCACTACACTCTTGGTCACCATATCAGTCCTTTTGCTGATTTGGATGCCAGCTGGCACCAAATCTTTTTCTCTTTTTGTCGACTTTTGCATATCCAAATTAACCTTCTTCCTTTCTTTGCCCCCTTTTGTACGAAACAGGTGTTGAATTTCTGCCTCTATGGATGGGTTTAGGTTACGCTTCTGCAATTGTTTAATCATTTTTGGTGGAAATGTGCGTTATCCGCATCAAAATCATTAACTAAGTGAATAAATATTATGTTTTAGTTTTAGAAGCCCAAATATCAGAAATATAATGAGAAGTAATTTATAATGCTCATGTTTGTCTCCGCTCTCCACTCTCCACACCCACATGATGTGAGTTATGACCCCCAAAAAGAGTTTCTAATTGTATAATATTAAAGAATTTCCAATGACCACTTTGGCAGTTTTGCTTTGCCAACCAATTATTTTAAACAAATGGACATTTTGATTTAGTTCTTGGGAAAAGGAAGGACAAAAGGTTTGGAAAACAATTTAAAAAAAACTCTGATCCCTGGCCTTCTTTATGCTTTATCACCTGCTGCTTTTTTTGTTTGTGGGAGACTTTCCTCCCGGAGGGTTTTGAGGGAGAAAAGAGAAGAGAAAAATGTTAACTTTATAAAGCCTCTTTTCTTTCTCTTTCTCTTTCTCTTTCTCTTTCACTTTTAACATTCTTTTTGTTATTTTTGTATGCGTTTTGGTGTCTGCCCTCTTCAAATTTTGCGGCCAATCACTTTGACACAGAAATGAACGGTGCAGATATGCCTCAGTCCAAGGATCCAGCTTTCAAGCTCTTTGGCAGAAAGATTCCGGTACCCGATGCTCAGGTTCCGGCTGACTCTGAATCCAAGGTGCTCATTCATATTTGTGTTTGTATCAGTGTATTCTTGCCTATTCGATGCGTCTCTTTCTGCTTATTGACTTTATTCCTTTTCTCAGATAACCCATTTTTGTTTTATGTGTTTTGAGGAGTTAGATTTCATTTGTTTGCGGTTTTATTAAAAAAAGATTTGAACTTTGAAGCTGGGTCTTTAAGTTCAATGTTAAGCTGGTATCAGAGTCCTTTCAGGTTGTTCTTGACGTCTCTCGGTTCTTGTCTTTCTGTTGGTTTGGTTCAAAACAAGTTTTGACAAAGACAGACTTTTACTCGGACGTTTCTTTAGGTGAATACTAACTTCAAGTGTTACTGGGTTTCTTCCTAAATATAGTGTTTTTCAGCCTGTCTGAATCTTGAAATTACTGAGATGACGTTATGTTTCATGTTATTCAGTTTTTGGTTCACAAAATCTGACATGAAAACCTGAAGATTAATTTGCTTTTTAAGTTTTCTTACTAAAGTGCAAAGGTAATTGGACGCATCTTGTTAAAAATAATTTTACTGTCGTAATCAGAGAGGTGTGTATGTTCTGTTAAACGTGAAAAGGTACTGCTTTTATGGATTTCTTAGAAATAGTACTGTACTTGAATCTTTTGGTAGCAACTAGGACCAGTTGTTAGCTCTTGTTGATTCCTTTTTCCTTGTCCGTTCCATGTAGTAATTTGTTCTTGCAAATCTTATCAATATGCATAACATGATATTCAAATGGCCTCTCTTAAATTTCTTCCTTTTACCTGGGATTATCTGTAGAAAGATGTATCTACTTTTAGTTTTCTAAAATTCTACTTGTTTTCACTTAAAAATCTATTTAGTAACTCCTGAATATTCCGTAATTTATCCAAATTGGACACTGTTTAATTGGCCTGTTTCCAATCTTGTGTTAAGACGATAAACATCATGAGTTTGTAACCAATAATCAGTACTTCAAGTATTTCAATTGATCAAAGAGAATCATTCTGCTAATAAAAAGGTTATTTGTTACCACAGACTGGTGAATTGGTGATTAATTATGGGAATGACAGTATGAAGAGTTTTGAAAAAAACTCCCATAGATTATGAGTTAAATAATCTTATAGTTCGAAAGTATTTTTGTTCTTGAATTTGCACAGTCTCTATTGTTCATGATATTGTTGGTTAGAGAATCAATGGTTCTGTAGCATCTCTCATCTTTTGTTATGCTTTCAAGTTTTCAGTATTTGATGGAATTTTATCATCTTGGATTTTGATTGCAGGAAAGCAACTGCATAGTAACAAAAGTAGAAACTGAGGGTGTAAATGAAGATAACACCGGAGATCTGGATAAGTCTTCTGCTTCGGGGCAAGAGAAGGAAGAAAACCAAAATCCAATATTAAATGAGGCACAGGTAACTTCTAAGCCAAAGGAAGGGCAGGTGGACACTAGCAGCTCAGATCAAGACAAGGTATTCAAGAAGCCGGACAAGATTCTACCTTGTCCACGATGCAACAGTTTGGACACAAAATTTTGTTACTTCAACAATTACAATGTCAACCAACCAAGGCATTTCTGCAAGAATTGCCAGAGATATTGGACAGCTGGTGGAACGATGAGGAATGTCCCTATTGGTGCAGGTCGGAGGAAAAATAAGCATTTAGCCTCTCAATACCATCAGATATTAGTTTCTTCTGATGGGATGCCCATGACCGGGATTGAAACCACTGATTCAGCCAACCATCAACTGGTATCATCCCTTGAATCTGGAACCGCCTTGAAACCTACTGCAGGAAATGGAATGCTTCTTAAGTTTGGTCCAGAAGCACCTCTTTGCGAATCCATGGAGACTGTGCTTAACCTTGGAGACCAAAAAAGATATGTAGAGACGAGTTCAGTCACTCTTCAAGATAATGGGGAGGAACTGTCCTCGTGTGCGTCCTCCATGACAGCATCCACCATTCATGGATTCAAATTGCCTGAAAATGCCATACCAAAAGAGCGTCTGAATGTCTCTAATGAGCTCAGTGCATCACATCCTATGCTCTGTTACTCTGTTCCTCCAGTAGTTTTCCCTTGGAATCCAGGATGGAACAACATGACTTCCACAACACCAAGCCAGGACTCCTCTGGACAGGTTTGTATGCCAAATTGCTACAGCTCCAATCCAGTTAAATGGTGCCCAACGCCAGTACTAACAGTTCCTGGGTTTTGTCCACCAAACATCCCGTTACAATTTGTACCTGCATCATATTGGGGTTGCATGCCTGTTTGGGCTTCAGGAACAGAAAATAGGTCAGCTAGTGCTTCCAGTGGTTGTCTTTCTCCATCATCCTCTAACAACACTAGTTGCTGCTCAGGAAATGTCTCGCCAACATTAGGTAAGCATTCTAGAGATCCAGGTTCTGTGGAAGAAGGAAAAGCACAAAAGTGCACATTGGTTCCAAAAGCATTGAGAATCGAGCACCCACAGGAAGCTTCAAAGAGTTCGTCGTGGGCTACCCCTGGTCTCAAACCAGACAAGGATGCGATGCCACAAGCTATTATCTTCAAAACATTTGGCACCAAAGCAGAAGAGAAACGCCATGATTCAGATGCTACTTATATCCTTGAAGCAAACCCTGCTGCCCTTTCTCGGTCTCATTTGTTCCAGGAGCGCAGCTGAAGGTCGGATTTCATAGATTTTGATCTTGTGATCTTTTCCATGTGAATGTGGCACTGGCACTCTGCGTTAGCATAATGTTCTCACTCCAGATGTCTGAACAAGCAAGTTCTTGGACAGGAACTAGCTTGCTATTATTAGTAGTATTTGATGTTTTTATCCCTGTAAGAGTTGGCTTTGTAAATAGCAGAGGATGGTGATTGGTGATAGTATTTAATGGTCTGCGGCCTTGTAGGTTTCAGTTCATTCAACGATGCATTATGCATCTCTTCTCTACCAAGTTCAGTGGAAGAATAAGAGTAAGCTCCACCGAATGATTTTATGTATATCAATTAAAGAGCTAACACATGCTTTATAAATTGGAGCTTATATTTTTAATTCTTCTGTTCAGTTCCTGGTGGCTTCAATCCTTCATTATATTTTAAACTGGTTGATTGTCACGAAATGCCATTTTGATATGAGTAATTTTCTATATAAATGTACATTAATTTCTTAGAAACAATACATTGAGTAAATCTAACCATTATATATAAATTAAAAATTCAATTAATTTGATTTTTTAATATTAAAGTTTTAAAATTTCAAGCACTGAAGCTGCTTGAAACAAAAGATATTGAATATGACCCAAAATTTAAAATCGTCTGTTTAACTGCTTAATTTTCAAGCATAGAAGATTAACGTAACTTAAATGTAAAATAAAAAGGACTTATTTTGATACTTAAATCATGTGTTTATCAAAAATTAGTGATAACAAACTCAAATAAACGCCCTGTGCCTGTAGCTTCAAATCTTTGTGCTTGTTGTGGTTAGCTGAAGAGTAAAGAAACGATTGGTGCAAGAGCAACATAAAAGAAAATTGGCTTGGTGGGACTAGAAATTGACTACTATGAATCAAGTGCCATAATATTTGAATCAGAGGCCAGAGACCAAAGGTAAACCCCGGCAAGAAGTAATAGCAATTGTTTCAGCTATAAATAACGTAGGCCAAGCCTGCGTCAGTTCTTCCATGCAAGTTCAAAATGCAGCATTGTACACGTGGACTTAAGGAAAGGAATCGGATGCATTTAAATTTTTAAATTTTAAGTAGTAACGACCCTTCACAACAAGGTGCGTTTGTAGTCCAACGGTTAGGATAATTGCCTTCCAAGCAATAGACCCGGGTGGGTTCGACTCCCGGCAAACGCATTTGTTTATAATTTTTCTCTGGCTAGCTGCCTGCCCAGTGCCTACCGTTGGGTTTTAGCAATAATTGTCCAATGCTTCCAGGAATAAAGGGTTCTAAATTCTAATATCTGAATGCCAATGTGCAATGTTATAACATCTCTTATCAGTTATCACAATAATAATGTAGATTTTGTTAAAAAATTAAATCAGATTTGAGAGATTGGTTATATGAATAATTAAAAACCAAATTTATAAGGTGTTTCTTAGCAAGACGACAAAATTTTAATATATTTGACATATTTTTGTGAAGCTTTGGTAGTCAATTAATTTGAGGTCGAATTAGAACGGTTACGAGAATATATACTATAAGGACTCAACAAAGATAAAGAAGTTTCACACACACGATTCTCTACATCTACATGAGTAATTTTTATTAAATTTTTGATTTTGATTGATAATACATGCTTTACACTATTAGGCAAATTAGGTACAAACAAATTAGACGATAAATGAACTGAATTTAAAGAAGTTTTTATAATTCTTATGCAACTTTCTTCTTATTCACTTTCTAACTTGAAATCAATGTTCCCTGTCTGACAAAGATACGAAAGTTGGTTATATTTTCAAGGCTAACCACAAGCAGTAGTGAAAAACCCTCTGTAACTATTAAGCTAACAGGATATAAGGTGATAAATATTAAGAGATATGTAAGTTTCTTCCGCAGAACTGACTATACCTGACCATAGGGCAAATTTATAAAGTATTTTTTAGCAAAAAGACAAAATTTTAATATATTTGGACACATTTTTGTGAAACTTGATTCGTAGTCATTCAATTTGAGGTCGAATTAAAGTTTTTATTTTCAATTTTTGTAATTAAAGCGGTATCACCTAAATTGGTTGTAAAGTAAATATTTACCTGTAAAATGGAAAGGAGCTATATTTTAATAGGAAAAAAGAAAATACAGGTTGACCCCAGAGGCACACCGACCATTGAGAAGACTTTGATGGGTTCAAGTAGTTGGATCCGCACACATTTTAGCTGTATGGACTGTTGGTCCACCGGAACATCGGTACTCACGAACCCAATAAATATAACAAAAAAATTGGGACGGTGAGGAAAGAGGGAGGTTGAGGTCGGCTGGACGAGGTTGTGCAATGTGGACAAGCCATAAGCTTTTGCTGCGTCAAATCAATCTAAGCTACAAACACAGCACATATGCTGGGTGGAGTGACAGTCAGTAGTAGTGCTAAAATCTACAGTAATACCAAAACTTGTTGAGAAAATAAAAACAAAAAGCCTGACACGACCAGTACTACCACAGTGAAGATTCTCGTCACTGTTAATTACTTAATTGAGTAGGCAGTTTTCCATTTGTAGCTAAAGTCCAAAGGCCTAGAAAACCTTGTAAAGTTGACAGAAGTGGTAACCTACCAAACTCCCACTCACCCATGTTGCATAATCATCCTCTCATTGTTTATTTACCTTCTTCTCTTCGTACATTTTTTCTGGGGTTTCTTTGTTTTTTTGCTTTTCTGGTTGTGGCAGATTGTTGAAGACGTATCTTTTGAGAGACAGTGACCAACATCTGGTACTGCTTTTAGGGCACATGTGTTAAGCAATTTCACTTTCACTTGCTCGATCTTTGAGGTCTGTGTTTTTCATCAAAACTAATGAAGCTACTCCGTGCGGTTCCTATGCTTAATTTCTTTACATATACTTTGGCAGCAGACAGAATATATGCGTGTAACACTCCACATGTGTTGACCTGCAAAAGCATCGAACAAAGCTTATAATGACAGTGCTTCTGCGGGGAAAGGGTGGTTGAAATTCAAGACACATCGTATAATGACTGTTCTTGCTTAACCAGCATGCACACCTTAGAATCCATCTTCTTGTTGATTTTAAAATATCATTTGGCCTTGGAATTTCCAATCTGCATGATAGTGGAAGACAGAGCGAGATGTTGGTAAAAGCGCGACTGAGTTTTGCTCAGCGTTATATATGTTGTGATTTAATTATTTAAAACATGGTTTTTATTCAAGCAATAAGGTTTCCGAGTTGCTTTGGTACATTAAGTGAGGAATTATTGCTTTTTTAGTATAAAAAAATGAAAACAATAGGGCTTACTTGTGAACTTCAAACAATACCATTTTTCTTCATTTGTTTATTTCTAACATCATCACCAGGTTACGTTGTTTACACCAGTGAATAAAAAAAGACTCTTCTTGATATGATTTTTAGGTTCGTGGAATTAATATTTCACTTATAAGTCTTACTAGAGCTAAATCACAAGTTTTTAACCTCTATATTAATCAACTGAGTTATAGAACAGATCATCCATAAGAGATCAAGGATTAAAAAAAGTTGACTGTAGTATAAATTTTAAGTATGCTAGATGAAACACAAGCCCTTTTTCCTCAACGAACATCAACTCTCAAGGCTTGCCTTTTAGGAATTTAGACTCTCCAATCTTTCCCAATTAATAACGACCTCAAATAGGATTTATAGTCTAAGATTTTCTGATACATAAAATCCTCATAAAGCAACACGTGTAAAGCATACTTATCTTTTTGTATGATCAGGACTACATTACTCAAGAATCAAGCTTTTACGAGAGAAAAACTTAGAAAGAAGCTATAAGATGATAAACACACAATATTTTTATTTCCTAGCCTTTCGAGTCTAAGACAAGATATATATTATGGATATAAAATATCTGACACATTAAAAGACTGATAAAAATTAATTTAAAGTTGTTGCTTACCAACTTGTTTCACTTTATTCCATAAATAAACAGATGCAATGGAGCATATGTACGTTAGTTATAGTGCATATGTAGGCCAAGATGAGATATAGATGTACAAAGTAAATACTTCATACTCATGAAGCTTATAACTAGTCCATTGTAGAGTGACCAATAACATTTAGGAGGTTGTCACTCATATAGTTTGTTCTGTGTATAATTACCACATGTAAGGAGAAAGCTTATATCAATAAAAGAAAAATTAATAATCACTAAATTTTAAATTAAGATAAAAATAATAGACCAAACTTTAAGAATCTAAAAACATTTATGGTTAATTAATTAGAATTTGTTGTGAGGTTCTTATGTTACATTAAATGGATACATAAATGTTTACCTATTCATAACATTTGAACCTTATAGCTGAAGGAAATATACTGGAGTATTAAATATTGTTACGATTTATAGCTAGACAAATTAAATAGCTAGATACCATGACCATATGACTGTAGCTATTTTTTATTTTATTTTTTTGAAATATGGCTCATGAAAATACCCTTATATCACACAACATAAAGAGAATAGTTGAATTTATTTAATTATATAGTTGAAAAGCACTTAAACATATGTAGACAAGAGTCGACCTCGAAAGACTGGTAAATATTTCCATCTTATCCCCCCAAAAGAAAAGAATAAAGACCAATTTATTTTTGATGATTAACCACAATGAATCGTGAATCCCATGACCAACTAGAATCTTTGAAATTGAAAGCAAAAGGAAAAAATTATAAAAGGGACAGAGAACCGCGTCTGAGACTGCAGAGTTGTTCTTGTTTCGTACACACATGAAATATATATATATAAGGCATATAATATACTGCAGATTAGCTATTAGCCTATTAATACGTACTGCATAACATTACACATATACAAATGTAGATACACGTAAAAAGTGTTGGGAGTTTAAGCCAGCCTTTAGCTCCTCCGGTTTAGGTATAAGAATTGAGAGTGAGAGAGAAGAAAAAGGTGGGGGCAGTGCCACTCGAAGCCATGTTTCCTTGTACGTCACTGTTAATAAATAATTGCACGGTTTCTTGACCTTATATTTGGATTCTTTCTCTCATTTACATCATTCTTTATTCTTTATATTTACTTGACTCATCTTTCCATGCAGCCCTTCACATGCATTTCCCCCCTCAAGCCGAAAACCCTAGCCAACTTTGTTTTCTCCATCTTTCACATTACCATTTTTGACCACCCCCCTTTGTGTTTTTTTCCCCATGCAACCTTCTTCTTTTGTTGTTAATTTTCATTAGTATTTAATCCAAAAGTGGGGGAGCTTTGGCGTGCGTGTGGTGCGTTAGTTTATTCTTATCCTTTGTTGATTTCATACACAAGAGTTTTGGTAGACAGGTAAACTTTGAGAATAATCCTTTCTTTCTTTCTTTCCTTAAAGAAGTCAAAATTAGACACTCAATCAATGAGAATTCCCTATATTAAACTAGCTAGTTCATATTACCATGTTTCAAGTTGGTGATAGAGTCGTAGCTAGTTCATATTACCAAGCTAGTTTCAAGTTGGTGATAGAGTCTTATTAACTTCCATACCATTAGAGAGAACTGTAATGTTTCAGTGACGCAAACTTATCTTTTACCAAGCATAAGAATCACTTATAGTAATAGCTTGCCAGCATAAGTTACTCATAAATCAATAAATTACGGTGTTAGTTTCCCATTTTTCTTATGTCAAAAAGAAAATATTATTGTCAATTATTTTTTTCAATTATCTAGACCGTAAACACTACTGCTTGTAATAATCACCTATAAGCCTACAAATACATAGGCTATGCTCCAATCATATACAGGTTGTCGGCTTCCAAGTTACTGACATGGTTTTATCACTTATTTTTTTCCTTTACTAATCATGCAAGAGGGCAGTACTAGGACTCGAATCCGGACTTCTGCCCATGCCCATTTTCAGCTTGATTTTTTTTCTTTATAGAAGCTCCTAATGATGATTTAGAATGTAACCTATGTCTAGTGGCCTTAAGGTTCTAGCTGACTAATAATGTTCCCCTAAACTAACAGGCCAGGTGTAAGGCGGTTGACTTCTAAGAGAAAATTAATGATAGATAGGTGAAAAGGTAATTTCAATGAAAGTACCTCGCCCACTACTAGGGTTTCTTTAGTAATTGCACAAATAACATTCCTCCACCACTTTATATGCATGTGGCTCACCTCTTCAATGCATTCTGGCTTGTGTACATTCATGCTTTTGTTTATCTTCCTTATATTATTTTAAAACCCAGCAACAGCATTTCTTTTGTTTTCCTTCACAGTAATGGAAGATAATCAAGGCCAAGACCCCAATAGTCCAAGCAACCCTGGCACTGAGAGAAGTGAACCGGTGAGGTCGAGGTGGACTCCAAAGCCTGAGCAAATCTTGATACTCGAGTCCATCTTCAACAGTGGTATGGTAAATCCACCAAAAGATGAGACTGTGAGAATAAGGAAACTCCTTGAGAAATTTGGGTCTGTTGGTGATGCAAATGTCTTCTACTGGTTCCAAAACCGGCGGTCAAGATCACGCCGCCGTCAAAGGCAGTTACAGGCTAGCCTCGCAGGAGAGCAAAGAAATCAACAAATAGCATCAGCTAGCTCTGGTGCAATTCAGTATGAAAGTGGAAGCAATAGTAATCCTGTTGGGTTTGATAGTTCTCATGCTTTTTGTGCACCTCCATCTTCTTACATTCTGGCTCCAGCTTCCTCTAGTTGTTCTTCTTCCTGTGGAATTGTCGGTGACGATGGCGTAGAGGGCCTGATTTCCATCTCTACCCAAATGGGTTTTCAAGAACTGGGGCAGAGCTCTGGCATGTCTTCAGTTTTGTGCCCATCAGACCCTTCTAACTTGCACTACCAAACTGGTGAGTGCATGGCTAGATAGCTAAGTTGATCTCTTTAATTAATCAATGCCTTTCCTTACGGTAATATTCCTTGCACCTATTTGTTTTACCTGAAGATGGTTTTGAGGTTTTGATTCTACATATACTATCACCTGAGACGCTGGACGCTGAATTCTCCTGATATCCACCCTAAGTGCTCTCTCTCTCTCTCTCTCTCCCCTGTAACAAATCTCAGCTAGTTGTGCGTCCTAAGTAGGTTTATTAAGAATAATAGTTTCTGGAGCAAGAGTACTAGAGAATAAACTGGCTGGTCAACTTTTTAATGATGTGACTGTAGTTGTGTTTTATTATGTTTTAAGTCGTACTTTTCACTGGCAAACAATGGTCCCCCCTCTCATTCTCTAACACCACCTAGGAAAATTCCAAAACAAATCTACACCCTCCAGGACCACAACATTTTAATTACTTTTACTTCATGGAAAATATTGAGAAATGACAACTTCTGAAGTTTCAGGAAGTCAAAATTTTAGATCTAAGTAGGATCTAACTGCAAGAAAGTGGTCCTTCCCTTTCCATAGATCTTCTTTTTGTTGCTTCCGGCATTTTGCAGATCACTCTCTCTCACACACACACACTCACTCACTCACTCATCAAGGTAATCAGAAAGAAATTAACGGTCATATAAGCTGTTCCAGCAGGTGCATGGCAAAGCTAGAATACAAGAAAAAGATGCCATCTGTTGGGTCTGGGTCTAACATAATCTTCTCTATGGAACATGTTGTGTAGGATTCATCACAGTTTTCATTAATGGGGTGCCAACAGAAGTTCCAAGAGGGCCACTTGACTTGAAAGCCATGTGTGGTCAGGATGTTGTATTGGTTCATTCGTCCGGGGTTCCAGTTCCAACTAATGAATTCGGGTTTCTAATGCAAAGCTTGCAGCACGGTGAAAGCTATTACCTGGTAACCATCTATTCACAACCCAAAATCTTTCTTAGAGACTAGCAATTCGCAACTCAAAGCACTACTATGAGATCAACATCTCTATAGTCTTCTTCTTCATCCAGACTGTATTCTTCTTCTTCTGTCTTGTATTTAATTAGTGGTAGTTAGTTTTCATTTCTTAGTTAATATTTTCCTTAACATGCCAATTTCTCTTGTTCAAATTTAGTTTGTGGTACTGGTCCTTTTTGCTTAAACCTGATATGAACGAAATTTTCTCCTCAACTTCTTTTATGTAATTGGGGAAATCCTGTGCTGATATACTTTACTGGATTCAAGATTCCAGGAGATTAAGTACTGTTTACAGTTAGCAGTTTCACAAAAATTTTGGTTTAATAAGAAAGTTTAGATTTTCAAAGCACAGTTAAGCAAATATTCAACTGAGTAATCTCTCTTTCCCTTTTCTGTTTTCATTACATGTAAACACACTCATGTAAATTAGGTTTTGTCCTATTGTTCACAACTTATTAGAATAACGAATTTTGTCACAGGTTTCGAGGGCTACATGAAATTAACTTGTGTCAAGAAGCTGCATTCAAGAAGTCGGAGCTCCCTGTGTGTTGGTGTGCAGCATATATTAATATTAGGGCCTAGTACTCTTACTGTGGTGGAAGATAAAAGAAAAGGGATTTGGTGTTACTATTTTCTTCTTCACTTTTTCTTTATCTTGAAACTCCCAGTCTTGCTCTTCTAGCTTCGTAGGAAGCTTCCCAAACTCGGTATATTTACGGAAAAGGTGTGTCAACAAAACAATCTGTCTTCTGGTTAGAATATGTTATGGGAAATAATCAGTAAAGAATGAGACATTTCAATGCTATATATATATGTTTTCATTGTCACCACAAATGTGATGCACTGTTCTACTTCACCTACCAGAATTATATTGATTGCTTCATTCGGTCCATTGAAATTTTGTAATTTTCACGACTAATTTCATGGCTAATATGTACAACATTCTGTAAATTAGCCATATAATTATTGTAAAAGATATTGGGATTCAGCATATGTAATCTATTGATTTTGAGGAATTCTTAAACCCAATCGTCTTAAATTATAATTATTTTTAACAATTAATATTTTACTTATATAATTGATTTTAAAAATGCAATATCTTTTTATATTATTCATAATATTTAAGAGACTTAGCTTCATTGAATATGAAATATTGATGCTATATAAAAAATGTTTTTATGTATTTAAAAATTTATTTTATATGATGCTTAATAAATGTGTAAATTGTTAACCTTAATACATAGGGTATGAACAAGCCCGGCGGCATCCATTTATTACCCTTGAAAAACTTGAAGTTTTTTTTATCCTTCTCTCTTTGTTTCAGAAAGGTATAAGGATTACTAAATTTTCCAATTCGTCCTACACACGAAACGTCTACAAACATCCCTTTTTGCACTTCAATTCAAAGTAGAACAACAGTCTAGAATGGACAGGCGATGTGCTAAAAGCAAGGGCATCGTGCACTGCTTGCTTTCTCATGAAATTTTGGCAAATTTTATGAACAGCTGGTTGGAAAAATGGATTAATTACTAGTTGAAAGGTCCCGCCATAGCAGCCAAATCATTTGGGAACAAAAGGTTCTTTATCAAAAAAGTTTTCAGAAAATTAGTAAGACTTCTAAAAAAAAAACTAATAACTTTTATTTGTTAAAATATATTCACTTCCTTTCTTGCCTTTTTAGTTTCACCAACTAACTTTTATTATTAGAACTACAAACAAAAGCTGGGTTTAGGTCCTCTATGCATGCCTGTCACTCTGTTCCAATCTTGTTTCTGCACCAAAATGACATTATTTTATATTTATTTACATATAAAATAATGTTATTTTGGAGGTGAAAACATGATTAAAATAAAATACGGACATAAAGAATTTGATGCCACAAAAGCCACATTGATAAACTTTGTCCATATTAAATGTGGACAGGTGAAGACTATTTCATAATTATTGAAATAATATAAGTAATATATGATTTATTGATTACATAATAATTAATATTTAATGTTAATTATTTTTATCAATAATTAAAATATTTATTTATTATATTTTTTACTAATTTATAATATATTTATTAATTTATATGATGATAAGTTAGTTAACTATTACATTTTGTATATGATGTACTACTACAATATATAAGGTACCCAATTCACATTTTATTATAATTTACAATTTATATTTTTATAAATAATTAATTTTATTATTAAATAAAAAGCTTATTATTTTAGTAAGTTATCATATTTACATGTTATTACTAAATTAATAACGTAATTAACTAATTTAATATGATAATAAATTAAGTTTTTCATAAAATTTTTATTCAGTATATAATACTAGTAATAAATAAGATGACTAATTTCTTGTTATTATTTAGAATCACATTTTTAAATATTTAATAGTTAATATTATTAATTTTTACTATTTATCATATGAACTGTAAATAATTTATTAGTAGTGGTAATCAATTAGCATTAATATTGAATCCATCAGACCCATAAAATAATAAAATTTATTCAGCACTATTATTGAATTTTACAAATATATATGATAAGAAAAGTTAATTAGTAGTAACATCGAAGACATGAGAAATTAATCAATATGGACACTAAATTTAATAAATAAAATATAATAAGAAAAAAATCGATTAGTTTTGAAAGCGAATATAGTGAACTGATACAATTTCGACTTAATTAATAATTACTGATTAATAGTGAGTTTCAATTAATATATTTTATATTTATTTAAAAATATTAATTATAATAAAATTCTTTATCTTGCTTATTAATTATATAAATAAAAATAAGAATTTAGTGAAATGTGTAATCTATTTTTATAAATTATAAATTAATGATAAAATATAATAAATTATGCAGCACCGCATGGCAGCACCTGGTGGTGTCATATGGGTGGTGATTAAAAGTAATTGAAAATTATCGTCACTGCAGTACGCACATGCTGCTAAATTTCCCTGCAGCCAGCTGCTGGTACCCGACGACGAGGGTGATAAGAAGCTAAATCATAACAATGCATTACTGACTTTGCCCTGCAAAACAATATTCATCGCTACCACTTGTAAGTCTAATTAAGGAATTGAGGATCTCAATATGATCTAACTCTTAAGCCGGGAAATTTCATATACATAATAAGTAGTGAAAGTGGTTTGAGAAGGGATCTATGAAGGGGAAGGAATTAATTTATGGCTGTATTTCAATCTGCGCAACTGGAGTAGAAGAAAAAACAAATATACAAATCAATGAGAATGAAATCCAACTGATAAGTAGAGTCTTTTAAGAAATGTTTTATTTACTTATTGTTTTTTGGAAAGTGTCTTTGAAGAGATGCTTGTTACAATGTATTCAAGAATTCCAATTATTAATGTTTGAATTAAATTTATTATTTATGTTTAAAAACAAATTATTTACAATACATAAATTATAAATTTTTATATGTACCTTACACAATATATATTTAAATAATAGTAATTTCGAATTAGATAGCAATAATAAAATATCTAAATATGATGGTGTATTGAAAGATATCCACATATATATCGTGCATAGAAAGATATCCACATGTATATCTTTCTATTTGATCATATGATTAAATGATGTTATTTTATTAATCTTTATTTGTTGTATTAATTTTAGCTAATGTATATTAATAGTCAATTTTCTAAAACATATAATAAATCACGTCAACAAATTTAATGGAAATACTAACGTTCGACTAGAATTAAAAAAATTGAAGGTTTAAATATTTTATTGTTACTTTTTAAATTACAGGTTATAATTTAAAAAATTAAAAATTTAAACATTTATTACTATTTTTAAAATTTAAGCTATAATTAAATTTTTAAATTTTTAAATAATTATACCCAATAATCTTATAGTGGCACTGAGAACAATTACATTGAACAGTAAAAAGATTATTGCAGCACATGGTACAAGGATATTTTATTTTCTTTTTCCCGTAAACTAAGGATATCATATAACGAAAAGTTGCTTGACAATATCATTAGTTGAAGCTGCATTCAATGCACGTATGGGGGGCGTCTTTAAGAGATTCCTGAAGCGGCGGCCGCTCACATTAATAACAATCTGAACTTGTAAATCAGCAGTGCTCTGTTAGTATCATTACCATACCGAGACGAATGATTTGTTTGTTCAAAATGTTCTTTGTCATCAAACAAAGTATAATATGAAAAACTGAGAAGTCATAGTGTATAAATGAGAGTGAATAAAATATTATGTCCACTTTAATTTTAACTTCTACAAAATCAAAAAGGTCAGGTGCTTTTTTATGTGGCTTTTTAAGATTTTAAATTTTAGTCCTAATTACAAACATTAATCTAATAACATGACCTTCCATTTCATGTCTTCAATATTAATATCATTATTTATTAGATAATACATGTATAAAACACTAGCTTTAATATGACGTTAATAAATAGCAATTAAACCATTTGTTTTTTTATACTTAAATTTAATCAACGTAGTATATAGTGATCATAATGAATAATAGTAATTAAAATTACTAACAACTATATGTCATATGTTTATTTTTCTTTAACAATTAAATTATACAAACTATCAATTTTTTATTACGTAATTTAATAATTGTCCTTTTTTTAATTATAGTTTCATCAATTTTACTCAACCCCATCCATCTTAAATATAAAATATGAAATGCTTAAACATCCCAAAAAAATTTGTTGGTCAAGCTTCAAATGCTTGAACTTGTTGGCAATACATAATAATGAAAATTTTAAATGTAAAAATATATTTGGACTCTCAACCTTTCATTTTTAAATAAAATTATGTAACCAACCTCTTTGGGTATCTTAATTTTTGTGTTTATATAATGAAAAAATATTTTATTAACCCCAATTTAGTTGATATTAATCTTTTAGTTCTAGAATTGTACAGTTGGGGTACTTCAATCGAGTATGAGTACACTTTCATCCCCTTAATCAATAAACTTAAACCCGCAAATTTGATACGCAAGTAAACTCTGACTTATTAAGTTAAACTTTTTATAATGTTAAATAATTACTTGGGCATAAATTCCTAACAAGTTTTTCTTATGTTAGATTTACAGAAGAATATTTGTATTATTTTATTATAAGAACAAAACCACTTATTTTTTTAAAGGTCAATAAACACTTATTTATCACTTGCATAATCGTCCTTTTTTAATATACTTGTTTTGATCGAAACAAAGTCTTTTATTCTTATTAGAAAATACCAATAGTCAAGATAGTTGTAATTAATTTAACTATTATAAGCAATTAATGTTATAAATTGGTTTATCCATTATAGGTGTCTTGGTATTTCATCTTTTACTCACACATAATGTGATTAATTGATTAAAATTTTGGAGTGCTCATATTCATCTCACAACCCATCAACCAATATATGATAAGAACTTATTATTATATATATGTTAGGAATATATGAAATCTTGACTAATGAGTCGATTCTTAAGCAGACCTTGTATCATGAATTTTGTATTCCTATTTTGTATCATGAATTTTCTGTCCATCTCATTTATTTTTCATCTTGAAATGATCGCATCCAATTATTTCACTAAGAGAGATTGGACACATTTGAATATACTTTGATACGAGTTAATTATAAGTCTCTTAAATTGAATTTAATTTACTTTTTTTAAAATTATCCTATAGGACGCATCATTCGTCATCCTTTGATAATACTTTACAGTAGTAAACTTTAAGTATAATTCATATGAATAAAATAAAAATTCTAAGGTATATTATGAGGCTCATATAACCTTTAGGATTTCGCACAACGTAAGTTAAGATCATTTAACTCACATTAATCTCTTTCTATAGTTGATGTTAAACATATGGTATTAGTCATTTATTAGGGCATTAACTCTTTTCATTTAGAGTGTACGTCTCATTTTCATGATCATTCTTGTTTTTGTTTTTGTAATTATTTTGTATGAATTTTTCATAATTATTCGTTAGAGAAAGTAATTCATTAATTACTTTGGAAAGAGGTTAAAAAAGTGAATACACAATTCACCCTCCCTCTCATGTGCCATCCTAACACTAACATAAACATGTCGACATATATTATTTAATTAGACATGATAGTATAATGAATTAACATTCATATAGAAATAATTATAAATAAGAAATTCCAAAGCAAAATAGTTTTGTATACTATAACTGAAAATTTTGTGAATTTAACTTCCATTGCGGATAATGCAATACAAGATTATTTCTTACTTTTTACATAATATTGTACCATTATTAAGTAAGAAAACAAATCCAGGACTAAACTTTTTCTCATCTAAATCTCCTTTCCAATCTACATATGTAGGTCATTACTTTAATAACATAATGGGTGATTAACAATATCTTTTAGATGCCTTAATATTAACTTTACTATATTATAATGTTTCTAATCTAGATTTGAATAATATCGACTCACCATTACTATAACGTAATAAATATCTACTCTTGTGGTCAGGTTGTCGAAGTCTCCAAAATAATTTTGATTCTCCAAACTTCTTGTAATAGTCGTAGAGCTAGGTCGAAACCTAGAGAACTAAACGCTAGTTTCTTAATTTCAAGTAATAAAATTAAAAGGGGGTTGATTAAGTAACTGATTAACTAAAATTAATAAAAAATCTAATTAAATCAACTGGATATAAAAGTGAGAAATTCAAAATTACCAAATTCTTATTCAAGCGAAAGATCTGATATAATTGTAGCATTTATCATTAGTTTAAAAAGAATATTTTCACAATTCAAATAGTTGGTCCGAAACAATTTAGGATAGCCATAATAAGCCACCAAATTTTCTAAATTAAATGGTTCAAACCCAACATCAAAACCAAAACTTATCGTTCATTGACTAGGTGTGATAACATTCTATATCAAATAAATGATAGCAATAAACTTAGTGAAAAAGACTAACCCTAAATTAAGTAATCGAGATAGTTGTAATTATTCAACTTACTTTTCTTGCTTATCATAAGTTAAAAATGAAATTTTATAAATAACTTATTTGATACTTGTACCAATCCTTCATGACAATTACAGATAATTGAATTCGCAGATAGCGATAGAATAATCAATATTAAATTAAGTTTTCATATTCATCAAATATTAATCATTCATCAAATATGATAATTCAAAATAAGAAATACTTAAATTAAAGTGAATAAAAGTTAAGAACACAAAACCTCACAAAGTTATAACTAGAATATCAAATCTCCTTGAATTAGAGTGATTGAGTTTAGTCACATATGACTTTTTCTCCAATTACAAAAATAGAAGAAAGATACACTAAGAAGAGAGAAACCTTTTTTGTTGTGAGGAACGTCCATTTTTTTTTATGATTTTCTTGATCTAATCCTAACCTAATTCTACCTTTCAAAGATGTCTATTTAAAACAAATTCAAATTCTTACATGATAGGGATAGAAAGAAGTTTTTCAGTTAAACTCCAAGTCTTTGAATGATTAGTCTTATTCATTACAGCAATCTCCACACTTCATCCAAAATTTGTGATTTATCATCAATAGAGTCCCAATTTGATGAAATTTCTACTTTTCATCTCCTAAAACAAATCAAAACAAACATTAATTTTTATATTTAAGCACCAAAATAAACTTAAAACAAAGGAGATAATATCAAATAATATATCAAGATACAATCTTATCAAATTCTCCCATACCAGACTTTTGCTTGTCCTTAAGCATACATCAATTCAATATATTAATAATCTTCATTAAAACCCCTCATCTCCTTTCATGCTATCCAGAAATATCCAAAAGCTAATACACATTTAAGGGTTAAGATAAAATAACAATTGAGAGAATAGGAACTCGTAGGACACATTGTTAAAACATTACATCTCATCAATTCCATCAAAATCAAATGAATAAGACTTAACACACTCTCAAGGATTTCTATGTATACACTCAAAGTGTTTAGGGTTTATTAAGCTCTCAAATCAAAACATAACAAGTTATTTTCATAAACTTGCTCAAGAATTATATCGCCACCACTAAACAAAAAGAACTTAATGCATAAATCAAAGGGACTTTATAAGAGTTGTAAGGTAAGGTATGACATGACGAAACTTTTTGGCTAAATAAATTAAAGAGAATCATACAAACTTTATCCACACAAGTTTCAAATTAAATCAAAATTCACTTGATTCAAATAACATCTCTTTCAATCACTTTTTCTTTCTTTTCTTCTTTTTTCTTCTTTTTATTCTCTTTTTTTCTTTTCTTTTTTTAAACAACAATATCAAAGAGGATATCTTTTTTTTGTTTTTATTTATATTTCTTCATTCTATTAAAAAAAATCAAAACAATGCAACTTGAATCATCTAATTAACTTTCTATGGAAATAGTCAAAATCATATGCAAATAAGCTTGATACAATTTCTTCAATTTATGGGTTTAAAATCATTAAGGATATTAACAACAACAAGGGTAAATTTGGTTTGTAACAAGCTAGTTATTATGCAAGAAAAGAAAGGTTAAGGCTCAAATTGATTTTCTAAAGATAAAAAGTAAGGTAGGCTTTAGGTCAAAAATGGTTATCCTAAATGTCCTCATCATCTTTATACATAAATTCATAAAAAATATGGTCTCAACATGTATTCAAAAGCAGTTCTAGCATAAATAAGTTATGTTTGATATCACACAACAAAAAAATATGTATGAGCATGTATATGATAAATGCTCTCAGGCTCAAAGCTCATGTAGGTGTCAAAAATTGCATCAATTCTTGCACACTTTTATTCAACAAAATCAATGAGATACTTGAAATAATTCAATGAAAACGCTAATCATGCTTGCCTTTCTCATGCATTAGATCTTAAACCAAAAATGCATCATAACTTAATAATTATTTATGAACAACAATCAGAAATTTATGAAGCTATCGTGAAGAATAATTAATATATGAATCAACATATCATGAGTTCAAGCACAAATCACAATGTTCATCATAATATAAATAATTGTTCTCTCACACCTAAATCAAACATTGTTCCTGATGCATCAAAAAGGGTGTGTGCTAGTGATATGTGAGGAAGCTGGGTCTGCGTGTGGTGGCTACTGGTGCGTGGGTTTTGTGAGGAAGCTGCCTGGAATGGGGAAGCGCTGGGCGTGGATTCTGTGAGTTGGGTGCGCTGGAGCTGATGGTTTGCGTAGGTGTTCAAATTTTATGACTTGTCTTTTCCTGCAAAACACTAAACAAATCGCAGCTGTGAGGGAAGTGCTTTGTGGGGTGGGTGTTAGAAATTGGACTACGTCTGCGATACTGGTCTGCATGGGAGGTGAGTGTGTAGTGGAGCTACTGAAGGCTGGCGTATGGGACTGCCTGATGCGCAATTTCTGCGTCACTGGTGTGGTGTTTCTGCGTGTGTAGAGCATGGCTTGGCTGAGCGTTAGCTGCTGGTAGCGTGGACATGCGTTGGTGAATGCTAGATTGCTACGTTTGTGTTTTGGCGTGGAAGGAGGTCTTTTTGATTTACCAATTAAGTTCCCTTGCAAAGAAGAAACAACAAATTAGAGTGGTGGGGTCTTTTTTAATAATTAAAACAATAATTAAGTAAATAACTCAGTTAAATAATTAAATGAGAGATTAAAAAATTAAGTTTTTTTTTCCAGAATACTAAATCACATAAGGTGAGATCTCGCTTTATGAAATTTAGTAGTCTCGAATTCCAAAACACTAAATTACATAAGGCGAGATCTCTTCTTATGACATCTAATAGTTTGGAATTTTAAGGTCTTCACTGCAAAACAATAAATCGCATAAGATGATATCTCATTTTATGAGATTTAGTAGTCTGAAATTTTAAAACCTTTTGATTTTTTAAAGACACTAAATTTATGTTTTAAAGGCAATCTCATGCAAGCTATATTGGCCCCCAAATTTTTTTATTTATTAAGCATGATTTAAATGAATTATATGGTGATGATAGATTAATTTATGGAGTTAATTATTATGTTAATGTTGGTAAGATTTTATGATATAGGTTAATTGAATTGAAGTATTAATGTTATAAGAATGTATGAAGGGTATTGTTGGAAGTTCACTTAAGGGTATAAGGCTATAAGGCTTAATGGAAGGGCAAAATGGACTTTGCATATTCATTTAGAGTATAAATTAGAAGAAGAAGAATTGTGAATGAGGAAGAGAAAGAAGGAGGTTGTCGTGCAAGGAGAGGAAAAGAATATCAAGCTAGGGTTTTGGAGATTTTGAAGAGATTGAAGCTTCAACAAGTAAGTTATGCTTTAAATTTCATGGGTATAGTTAAATAAAACTCAAATGAAGTTGGTTATGTGTAGGAATTTGTTGATGAAGGATAGAGGCAAATGTTTTAATCTTTTAGGGATTCATGATCAAATGAAGTTTATGAATTTGTTTTAAGTGATATTGAGTTGAAATGGAGTTGGAAATGAAGTAGAAGGGTTGGTTCATGTTTAAGATGTGTTAGTTGTAGATGTTGGAAGTGAAAATCTAGAAATAATTTGGGAAAAAGAGTTGAGTTTCTGCGAAAGTTTGTCGTGGCGAAGTCCGAATGATTCTCCACACCCAACTTGAATGATGAAGTTTGACATGGCCAACCCAGGAAAGTTTGCCACGGTGAACTTGTGAATTTTGGGCGAGTTTTTCCTTTTTGGAAAAGTTCGTCGCGGTGAACTTATTTTGATTCACCATAGCGAACTTTCCAACACAGAACATGCTTTGGTATTTTGGGCATAACTTTTTGTGTAGATGTCAAAATGGAGTAATTTTTAATTTGGTGTAAACTAGATATGTAGGGATACAAATCGTATGAAGGGATTGAGTTCTAATTCAGTCTTTAAGGATCTTAATATTTGGATGGAAGTTGATCATAGAATGTTGTCTTAGTATAAGAACAACCCGAAAATGATTGGGGCATAACGTTTGGAGTACTGAACCAAATTGAATTATTTTGGAGTCATTAGAAACTTAAGAAAATGGAAAATATTGTCCTAGAAGAAAGTATTATCAAATTTCTTCATTTAATTGATCATAAATTGGATTTCCAATTGAATGGAATTTTTGACTATTG
>JAOSBK010000002.1:11433098-11450042 GCA_027568895.1 Erythroxylum shatona
AAATTGAAAGTCTTAGGGGCTAAATTGAAATTTCATTTCTTCATATGATTTGTAGCCCCATGTCTCAATTTTATTTTTCCTCAAGAATCACTTCAATCGGATCTCCACAGATCCCGAATTTCGCAAAAGACTGAACCATGTTTAGAAAATTATCTAACTCACTTTGATTAAATCAATCAACCTCAATTTAATTTCATAAAATTACAAATTTCTCATAAGAATGTAGATAATTGTCTTAGGAATCCAACGCTTCGAAAATCAAGTCAATTGGATGTCGGACGGAAAAGATATAAGCAAAAGATTGCACAAGGATCGGATTAGAGGAAGTAAAGCCAAGAAAACCAAATGGGCAAAATGGCGTCTCATCAGACCAAACGGCAGCGCCCAGAGACGGACAAACAAAACGACGTCGCGCAAAGGAAACGAAGCGACGTCGTTTAATGGAACGGGCTCGCGCGTGGAACGAAGAAACCAAGCGAAACGGCATCGGGGCGAGGGAAACGGCGTCGCATCCGATCGCTGGGCGAGCCCTCGTCGCACTCTGCTGAGTGCGAGGCAATCTTTTTATTTTTTATTTTTTTAATACTATATAAAATCTGAATCTTCCAAAATTTATAACTCTTGATCCCGAACTCCAAATTTGACAATTTTGGTCTCTATAGAAAGCTTGAAGGAAGCTCTACAACTTTCATGTAGAACTCCACAACTAATTTAGCCACTAATGTGGCCTAAATTCTCATTAAAAATTCTGTCCAATTTAATAATTCTCTAAGCAATAACTCAACTTTGAAATTTTCTATCTTTCTACTCCGAAGTCCAAACTTGTCATATTTTATATCAATGCAAAAATCAGAAAGTCACCTACAACTTTCATGAAGGACAGAAAAATCAATTTGCCCTCTAAAGAAGTCAATTTTCTAATCAAACGTTCTGTCCTCTACTATTCATGCTAAAATAATAACAGAAACTTGTAAAAATCATAACTTATTATTTCATGATCCAAAAATTCTATACTTTATATCAAAATAAAGATCAAATCAAAATCTTCAACTTTCATGAAGAACTTAAAGGCTAATTCAACCTCTAACTAGGTCAATTTTTCAGTCAAAGATTCTGTCATAACATAGGTCAACCTATAACACATCAAAACTTCCAAATTTCGTATCTTCCAATTCTCACATCCACTAATTGCATAAGATACATCATTGTAAAGCTTGGAAAATCTTCTATGACTTTCATGAAGACCACTTAACTCAATTTAAACCATATAGTCTAGAATTTTCTTCAAAACACAGCACGCACAATCCTACTCTTAAAAGCATTTTCAAAGACAAAGTCAAATAACTTTAACTTTGACTGATCATAACTTTCACTCCCGATATCGAAAAATATTAAACTTTATGTCGACAGAAAGCTTTCTACATAATCTACATGTTTCATGAAGATCGTTTTCTCAAATTATGCCTAAATCAAAAAGTTAACTCTCTATGACCAAAAAGTCAAACTTTCTCTTAATTCTCCAAAATCTCATACTTTCACTAATCATTTTTTTTTCTCATCAATTTTCTTGTAGCATAAAAACATTATTTCACTTCATTTAATAATTCTAAATGTCACTTAAAAATCGAGGTCCAACACATTATCTTTAGAAGAATAGTGACTAGTGGTAGACAAAGCTAGTGGGATTTTAAGCCTTATTAGACTGACACATTCATATTAGTCTCATTGTCTTTTGATAATGTGTGACCTTCGTGACATGTACATCCTGATTTTGCCTTGAATTTCTATTCGAGATCACATTTTTATCACATACATTAATATAGATATGATTAGGCATTCTTTGCTTTTTCGAACTATATTAGCCTAATAGCCTACCCATTATATGATTTTCTTTTTTGATAAGCCCCCTTTAAGTCTTATTAGCCTTTCTTTTTGTATCCACCATATTATGTACTTTATACTTAACCAAATGTCCTATCTAAGCCATAAAGTTAGTGGAACATTTGTGATTTTTGAGTTTATGGAAGTACAAAATTCTAAGTGTGGGGGTATGCATATGTGTGGGTTGGTTATAATATTGGGATTTTATTTTATGCCTTATTATTGAAATTCCCATGTTGATGTAGTTTATTTTAATTTTTATAAGAGAAAAGAAAAGAAAGGAAAAGAAAGAAAAGAGAAAAGAGAAAGAAAAAGAAAAAAGTTTAAATAATTGTATCAATGAGGAATTACATATGTATTGAAAAGTTATTTATGATTAATGCATCCTCCTAAAGTTGTAATGAATGTGTTATTGGAGTACGTTATATGAGGTTGATATTGGCTTGGAAGGTTAACACTTTTGTGGTTTCAATGTATTGTTGGCATAAATTGTATGAGTGATTCCTTCAGATTGGTATATGCTTCATGTGGCTTGTGCATGAGAGCTAAATGGGTTGTAAAATATATGTGTTACATTCATCATAATTAATGGTACCCAGTTTTGTATTAATGTTAACTTGTGCATTTGGTGGTATAATGTAGTGTACTTTTGTTTCACTAGCTTTGATGTTTTTCATGCTACTTGACCCAAATACATCTCACCTTACCTTTACCCACATTACAACCTTGAAAAGTCATTTGATCCATGATTTTGCATGTGAACATTAGTGGTGGAGAAATGAAATGGTATGCAAAGTTGTGGAATGACATGATTATGAATGGTGTTGAGTGTATCCATGAACGTATCTTGTTTAAACACATTTTTTGAGTCTACCATTAGATTGTTAAGTTTTTCAAGATAATGAATGTTGATTGATCATGAGTAAAAGTTTGGAATGTTGAGCTCTTGTTATGATTTTTGAAAAGTCAGTCATCTTTGCTTATGATTATGTATTCCTAGAACATATGGGAAATGAGTAAATATTTTTGGGTCTTTGAGATTAATTTTAATGTTTCGCCCGAAGACGGCCAAAAGTTAAATGTCGCGGAAATTGATAGGTGCTTAATTGATTGTATAATTATTCCATAATACTTAGTGATTAATGACATTAAATTGCTTAAGATACTTATGATAAGTATGAATTGCATCATATTTTGGGGCTTAGTTTGATATGCATTTAATTATTAATTCAATCATTTAGTGTGTGTTTAGGTTAAATTGTGTTAGTTTGTTAATTATTTGTGCCTAAGTGTTTTTATGGGTTAGTATAAGTCTTTGAGCTTAATTATTATGTTTTTTAGGTATCTTGATGTGTTTGATAGTGTTTCAAGATTAACATCGAATGACGGAGAAGTATCGGAGACATTCATGCCGAAACAATAGCCCATAGTCAAAGAATAAGACAAAGAGGCAGAGAAGGCTTTTGCATCAGCCACTTTTAGAGAAACCCTGAAGAGAATTATTGAGAGATAGAGAAAGAGAAGACGGAAGAGAGAAGAGGAGAAGAGGCCGACTCGATGTACTTCTCGGATCAGGAGTTTCCAGACATTGATGCCTCCCGTCGTCCGTTCAATTTCATATTTCTTGCTATTTTCAGTTTTATTATTGTATAGAATTGGAATAACAATTGATGAAAGGATTTTTTAGATATTGATGATGTTTCTAAACTCACCTTCGAGGTTTTATCTTTGATTTAATGAAATCTGATTCTTTATATGTTATCTGAATTTATTGTGATTTAATTCTGGACGTTCATAATTCGATAATAAACTGAAAGGGTGAATCGAATGAAAAATAATTAAATTGAGCTAACGAGAGTTATGTAAGTTAATAGAACAAGAATTAAATCAAATCGGTAAATTGTGCAAAGAGAGATTTTGTATAGGTTTCCAATAGTTTATTAGACAACTTCATATCTAATTAGGGTTTTGGATAGGTTGTTAATTGAGAATTGCAACGTCCATAATTTGATTAGGGTTTATAAATTAGGGTTAATGGTTATAACTCGAGGGAGAGTAATCAACCCTAGGATCATCTAGAACTAATAATCCAATAATTCATAATTGATTAGGTTAGCCTTAAAGATAGGTAAAATTCCCTTTCTCTCAATTGGTAGTTCCTTAGGTTGATCCTTGAGTATGTGTTGCAACTACTAAATTGTTAATATTTTCGTGATTGATTCTTGAATTGATTTGATTTATTGAATTGAATTCTTGTTTTAGTTTCGTTACATTTTGAATTTCTGCGATTTGTTTTGGTCTTAGATTTTAGGATTAGATTATCCCTTCTCATGGGATCGACACCTTAGGTATTACGTGAATGACCTATGCGCTTGCGAATTATCGAGGTTAATTAATTAAAACTTACACACATCAACAACCTGATCAAGTTTTTGGCATAGTTGTCGGGGAGGTGATTAGTTTAATTATATAGTTTAAGGCGTCTAGTTAGTTTTTAATTTTTGTTTTTGTTCTTTCTTTCTATTTCTAAAATTGTGCTCTTGCATGAACACAAAAGTCACAAGAAGATCGAGTCATGCAGTTGAAACCTTAAATTTAGACATAAGTCTATTAGAATTAGCCATTAGGAAAGCTCGACGTGAAGAAGAGCAAGAAATTGCAAAAGCAACAATGGCCAAGGATTCAGCAAGATTTGGACCACAGAGTGAACCAAGACGTCAACAACGAACCTTTATGGACTTCATAAGACCAAGGTTCAATGCGGCTAACCAAAGAGTAGCTAGGCCACCCGTACAAGCAACATCTTTTGAAATCAAACCAGCCCTCCTAAACATGCTTCAACAGAACGTGCAGTTCTATGGACTAACGAATGAAGATCCTAACGCACATATAGTGAACTTCCTTGAAATCTATGATACCTTTTGGTACCATCAGATGTCGAAAGATGCAGTCAGAATTTGTCTCTTCCCTTTTACCCTTAGAGATAAAGCAAAGGTTTGATATCATTCCCTCAACCTAACCGATGTCACAACTTGGGATCAACTAGTTTGTGCCTTTTTAGATAAGCATTTTCCCCTGACCAAGGCCATGAAGATCATCAAGGAGATTATTAACTTCCAGCAAAATGGCAGGGAATCAATCTATGAAGATTGGGAAAGATACAAGGATTTGCAACGAAAATGCCCTCACCATAATTTACCCAAGGAATTCTTGTTGCAAACATTATATAACGGAGCAACCCCAAATACAATAGGCACAATTGATACAACTTTAGAAGGATCACTGATGAGAAAGATAGTAGATGAAGTGGAAAAGCTAATAAAGAAGATGACGAGTAATAGCTGCCTATAGACGAATGAGTGGATTAGACAAAACACTACCTTTTGAGAACAAAAAGGAATTATGGCTATCAATCAAATGATGGAGATGCAAGCTAAAATTGACAACTTAACTCGACCTAAGTGAAACCCATGCAACTTAAGTATAAACTTTGTGGATAAATGGACCATGATACGGTAGACTATTTCTTGATGAAGGAAAGTGATCCAGAGCAAGTGAATTATATAGGAGCTCAATATGGACGAGGAGGGGGAAAAATCCCTACTCTAACACATATAACCCCAGGTGGAAGAATCACCCTAACTTCTCGTGGACAAACAATGATGGAGGATAGTTTAGACTTTAAGGGCAACCAAGTTTCCAACAAAACAAACCAAGCTCAATGGAATACAAATTGGATAAAATTTTAGACAAGCTTAGAACCCTAGATGATGCACAAAAGAGTTTAGAGTTTATATTCGAACAAGTAACAAAGAACCATGCATCTTCAATCCACAATCTAGAGGTCTAAGCAAATCAATTATCAAATGCTTTATCTACGAGGATTAAGGAAATTCTTCCTAGCACTTCAAAAACAAAACCAAGGGAGCAATTAAAGGTTATTACACTTAGAAAAGGGAAGGAACTTAAAATACCCACAAAGACAATAGAGGAGCCTGTATCTCCTGTTAAGAAAGATCAAAACAAGAAGAAAGAAGTGAATATAAGTGAATACCCTCCTTATGTTGCTCCTCAACCATATCCACCCAAGATTCCTTTGCCTCAAAGATTACAAAAAAAGAAGCTACATGCAAAATTTTCAAAATTCATTGACAAATTGAAGACATTACAAATAAATCTCTCATTTTTAGAGGCTTTGGAACATATGCCTAAATATGCAAAAAAATTTAAGGACATATTATCAAAGAAGCGTACTTAAGAAGATAATCATACGGCAGCTCTAACTAGCACCTATAGCTTCATAATCACCAATCAGATGCCATCTAAATTGAAGGATTCAGGGAGTTTCATGATACCCTGTGTGGTTGGTGAATTTGAATTCACAAAGTGCTTGTGCAACTTAGATGCAAGCATTAATCTTATGCCTTTGTCAATATTCAAGAAGTTGGGGTTGGGTGAGGCCAAGCCGACATCGATGTTATTTTAGTTGGCTAATCAATCTATTAAAAGACCGTCTGGAATAGTGGAAGACGTTCTAATGCAAGTGGACAAGTTCATTATTCTTGTAGATTTTGTGGTTCTCGATTTTGAAGAAGATAAGAACTGTCCATTGATCCTTGGACAACTGTTTATGAATACAAGAAAAGCCATAATTGATGCTCACGAAGGAAAATTGACAATTCAAATAGGTGAAGATCATATTGAATTCAATATGAATAAGGCTTTAAAGAACCCAATAATAAGCAACGCGTGCATAAAGGTTGAAATTATGGATCAAAATTTGCAAGAACAATTTAAGAGCTACATCGCTGAATTATAGTCAATGGAAGCGGAGATAGACAATGGATATCAGAAACTTCAACCTAAAGGAGACGATGAGATGGAGGAGTCGGATGTTCAAATGCATCAAGATAAATTGGTTCGAACTGAAGCACCCACACCACCATCTACAGAAAAACCACTCAAATTAAAGTTAAACCTTTACCTTCATATCTCAGATATACCTTTCTAGGTGAAGGTCAAATGTTATCAATAATCATCTCCAATCAATTGAACGAGAAACAAGAAACTAAGGTGGTAGACATTGTTAGAAAGCGAATGAAAGCCATCGGATGGTAGATTGCTAATATTTGAGGCTAAGGTTTGTATGCACCGAATAAACCTAGAGGAAGGATGTAGATGGTGAGGGAGCATCAACGAAGGTTGAACCCTAACATAAAAGAGGTGGTCAAGAAGGAGATAATCAAACTCTTAGATGTGGGGATAATTTATCCCATCTCGGATAGTGAATGGGTCAGTTCAGTACAATGTGTACCTAAGAAGGGTGGAATGACGGTAATAGAAAGTGATAATAGAGAAGTAATTTCAACAAGAACGGTGACAGGATGGAGAGTATGCATTATTATCGCAAACTCAACTCAGTAACTAAGAAAGATCATTTTCCTCTCCCGTTCATAGGCTAGTGATAGAAAGGGTAGCTGGTCAATCATTTTGTTGCTTCCTAGATAGATATTTGGGATATAATCAGATGTTCATCTACTCTGATGATCAAGAAATGACTACATTCACCTACCCTTATGGTACCTTTACGTACAGACAGATGCCTTTTGGGCTATGCAATGCCCTGACTGTATTTCAATGATGTATGATGTCTATCTTCGCCGATATGATAAAAGATATAATGGAGATGTTTATGGATGATTTTTTGTTTTTGAAAATTCTTTCGAAATATGTTTAACTAATTTGGACAGAGTTCTTCAAAGATGTGAAGAGTCACAATTGGTGCTAAATTAGGAGAAATGTCATTTTATGGTGCAAGAGGGGATAATACTAGAGCATAAAATCTCACACCAAGGATTTGGGGTTGACAGGGTAAAAACAGAAGTGATAGAGAAACTTCCACTGCCAAGCAATGTAAAAGTGTGTGAGGATTCTTAGTTCATGCAGGATTTTACCATCGATTCATCAAAGACTTATCCCAAATCGCAAGACCTTTCGCAAACCTTTTAGTCAAAGATGTACCCTTCCTGTTTGATGACAAATGTATGTATGCATTCAACAAATTAAAAGAAGCATTAATATTAGCACCAATTTTATCACCATCGGACTGGACACTTCCATTTGAAGTTATATGTGATGCATGTGACCAAGCTATAGGTTGTGTATTGGGTCAACGGAAAGATAAAAAATTGCATGCGATCTATTATGCTAGCAGTAGTGTACGCGTGTGATAAGTTTCGACAATATCTTTTGGGGTCAAAGGTAATCGTATTCACCGATCAAGTGGCGTCAAAATACCTTTTCAACAAAAAGATGTAAAACTAAGACTCATTCTGTGGGTGTTACTTTTACAAGAATTTGCTATAGAGGTGAGATAAAAAAGGGAGCAAAAAATGTAGTTGCAGACCACTTATCCAGACTGAAAGGAGGGGTATGCAAGCCAAGCGACGATATTAATAAAAATTTTCCCGATGCTACTCGAAAGTTTGACTACACTATGGTTTGCTGATATCACAAATTATGTTATCAGCGGTAAACTTCCTTCATATTTATCTTACCAACAAAGAAAAAAGATTCTTCCATGATTATAACCGATATACATAGGATGAGCCAATTTTATATAAAGCATGGCCTAATGGGTTAATGTGACGATGTGTTCCAGAAGAAGAAATGTTGGACATCATAAAGCAATGTTAAAAAGGTCAGTATGTTGGGCATTATGAAGCCAATAAAACAGTGGCTCGGATACTCAAGAGTGGATTTTATTGGCCACAATTGTTTAAGGATGCTCAGAATTTTGTAGTATAATGTGATCGATGTCAGAAAATAGGTAACATCTCCTAAAGAAATGAGATGCCTTCCAACATTTTAGAAGTGGAAGTCTTTGATGTATGGGGCATCGACTTTATGGGTCCTTTCTTATCTTCAATGGGAAACATGTACATTCGAATGGGGGTGGATTACGTTTCACGTTGGGCTAAAGTACTGGCATCTCCAACCAATGATGGACAGTGGTGCAAAAGTTCAACAAACTGTTATTCAATCAGTTTGGAGTGCCACATACAATAATAAGTGATGGAGGTACACATTTCTACAACAAATCTTTTGATGCCCTCTTAAAAAAATATGGAATGTACCACCGTGTTGCTACACCTTACCATCCACAGACTAGTGGGCAAATGGAAGTTGTAAATCGAGAATTGAAACGAATTTGGGAAAAGACAGTGAACAACTCTAAGAAGGATCGGGCAATAAAGTTAGACGATGTTTTATGGGCTTATAGAACTGCTTTCAAAACACCTATAAGAACAACACCTTATAGGCTTTTGTACGAAAAAGCTTTTCATTTGTCGGTCAAATTAGAACATCAGGCGTAATGGGCAATAAAAGCGTTAAATTTTGATCGGAAGTAAGCAGGCAAAAAGAGACTTCTGCAACTGGACGAACTCGAAGAATTTCATTATAATGCATAAGAAAATGCCAAACTCTACAAGGAAAAGGTAAAGAAATAGCACAATTCTTGTCTTAAACAAACGGAATTTAAAGTAGGAGACGCAGTTCTGCTATATAATTCAAGGTTGAGGTTGCTTCTAGGGAAGTTAAAATCTCAATGGAATAGACCTTTTACGGTTATTAGATTGTTAAATTGTATACATATGATATGTGGATGTACTAACAATTTATAGAAAGATGAACACTTGTATTTCATTATATTTACTAGGGTAAAAGGCATAAACCTCCCTTATAGTTTAAGAAACCTTAAAAAACCTCTTTGATATTTAAAATTCTTGAAAATTTTTCTAGTTTTAAATTTTCCAGAAAATCTCCTTCTCATACACTTTGGTTTTAAATGACAATGAAACACATGCAGTATGAACATCAGATGTAAACTAATCAAATGGTACTAATATAGTAACTCATCTCTTAAACTTTGCTTGAACTAATTGAAGTCAACTTATATTAATAATTTAAGATAATTATAATAAATTATTAGTTTAAATCATATTTAATTTAGTTTGATTTGAGTTTAAGAATTGAGTTGAATCATTATATAAACAACATTTGATTAGTCCATGTGTGATGTTCATACTGTGTATGTTTTATTGTTATTTTTTAACAGAAGTTTAATAGTTTTTTCTAGAAAACTAAAAATTAGAAAGATTTTTTCAAAAAATTATGAAGATCAAAGGTTTTCCTAAGGTTTCTTAAATTATAGGGGATGTTTATATCTTTTGCCCTATTTACCAATGTCTACAAGAAGGTTAGTGGGAGTATAGTTATACTCTTCACTAAGAGTATTTAAAGGTATACCATTCATATTGAACAAAATTCATACTTTTAATTTTTGAAAATATGATAAGTCCAAAAATAACTATTATTGGATATAAAAAAGGTAATAACTTAATTATGGGAATTAGATCTATAGAGATAGATATTGAAGTTATTTGCCTATTATATTCTAAGTACATAGATAATATATTAAAGGTGTTTAGTATTTGATATATGTGTTACTTATGAAATCTTCAAGAAGTTTGTTATTGTATGTGTGAATTGATATATAATTTCGAACTCGTATGGATATTAATTTTAGAAGCAAGTGCTAGTTGAGGTATATTTTACTTGGAATAATGTTATTTTGAGATTAGAAAAGTTCCAATTTAACATTAATCTCTAATCAAGTCATAATACATTTTTTATTTAATATAAATAATTATTTGGATTAGTAAGTTCTTTAATGAACTTGATATAGCTCCTTACATTATTGAAACAATAATATAATGTTGAACATTAGAGCTATTATATATATGAAAGGAGTTAAGGTCTTATCAAAGATCTAAACATGTATTTAGGCAATTTATCTTAATTATAATGACATGAAGATAAGAGTGTAAGGTTTAAGTAAGTGTTCACTATTGAGAAAGTTGTAAAATTTTCTTACTAAACTACTATTCTAATAACAGTATGATCGTCATATAGAGATATGGTATAAGATACTTAAGCAATTGACTTAGTGCAATTGAAACATTGGAAAACAAAATGATTAAATTATACATCATAATCATATATAAATAGGTTGAGCCAAACTACATTGATATTCCTAATATTTGAATGGTTAATACATATTACCAAACTTCAATCTTCATCTATAATTATACATTGTTTAATTAGAGAATTAAAAATAAATTAAAATGAGTTTTAATTTATCTAATTCTAATTATGAATTAAAATTATCTTTTATAATTATTGTAACATATTATAAACCTAATATGTTACACATAAAAATAAAAAGTCAATTTAAATTAAGTTAGACTTAATTGTAACGTTTAGGAAATTTTATAGATCAAATGTGATATATTTATTTTATTAAAATTAAATTAAAATCAAAAGTAAATTAAACTTTTATTATAATTGGAAAGTTTAATATTAATAAGAATGAAATTCTAGTGTCTTTTCTATAAATAGAAAAAAGATATAAAGGAGTTAATACTCATCTTTTTCTCCCAAAATAGTTTAAGTCCTTTTTCTCTTTTTTGTGGATATTGTTAGAGGTCGGAGATGTAAACAGCTTAGCATTGACAGATCGAGAAACTGCAAAAGTTTATTTTCTTATTGCTCCTATGATTCGATCACAATTAATTTATAAATTCTAAAATCAAAATTATTATACCAAAAATAAATGGTTCCCTGTAATGCTTGCTTTCTTTCTTCGTAGCTTTTTTAACCTCTCTTCGCATTTATCCACATTTTCTCTCCAGTTTGGTCAATTATTCAGCTCTCCTCTCAGTCATGTTCATCTATTCTTTTTTTTTTCCCTTACTCTTCGAGGCCATTACCCTTTTAGTTTCTCTCAATTCTCTTGTTCTCATTTTTCTTTTTCAATATATTTATTAGAGAGGAACATCATTATTCTTAAATCGTATGAAGATCTTACCAGGGACGAGAAGAAGGCAATGAACATTGTGGTGAAAGTAGTCTTCAGCTACTGAAGGTAATGACACCATCAACAATGAGGATAAGGTTTTTGAGAATGGAGGTTTTTAGATTCTTGGAATGAGAGGTGTCATTTCTGGTGAAGATGATGATGGTTATTTGTCAAGGTTGGAACTTTTCATTCTTCCGTAGAAAAACAAAGGAAGCCAAAAATAACTGATAAGAGGTCCTCTAAGATTTTTCCTTTTTTTCTTTTTTTCTACTCATTCTCCCGCGTGTCTTCCAAGTGCAATTGCATCTGTTTTTTCCTCATGCTCCCGTTTCTTCTTCTCCAAGAGAGTCTGTTATTGTTCCTTTTCTATTTTGCTTTTTTGCTTTTTATTATTTCTCTCCAATTAGTTAGTTCTTTTTATTTTGTTCCTTTTCCTTTTTTATTTTTTCGAATAAATTTTATAAAAGTAAAAAATATTTAACTCAAAATTGAAACAAACATTGATGCCAATATTTTTCAATCAAATTCAATTAGTCACAATTAAAACAAAGTGATCACAATTACAAATAATTAAATCTAATTGAAATATATTAGAACTTAAAAACTAATTAAAATAAAAATCAAATATATTTAAAATTCTGAGCTTTGTCTAATTTTATAATATATTTCAGAATTATCAAAAATAAAATATTTTAACGTTTAGTTTATTATAAAACCAACTCGCTATTAACTCCTTAGTTAACTATATTGAATTAGTACATCAGGACTCATTGACCAAGAAGCATCTATATGGCCAAAAATCTATATATTAATAAATTTATTAAAAATAAAAATCCTAAATTTTTACCCAAAATCTTCTCCTCTTCCTTTTGTGTTTCACCTTGCCATTTTCTCTGTTGAATAATATTCAAATTAAAATCTGACCACTACTTGTATGCTTGCTAGAATGTTGTAATTACAAATGGTCATAAAAGTTTGGTCTATTTGGATTTTGAAATATAAGATTTGCATCTTAAACCATATATTAATGTTCTTCTCCTTTAGTTGGATTTTTTATTGTAGAAAGCGTATAATTTATAGATGGAGTGTTGTAATTACAAGTGGTCATAAAAGTGTAGTTATAAACAATGATTAAAAAATCGAATCTGTTGAGTACATAACTCAAACTCTTCTTCATCAACATTAAATGATTGTTGAGTATATGACTCAAACTCTTCTTCATCAATAAAACTATTCTTCACCAATAATAAATTTTAGCTTATTTGCTAAGGAATCTAAGGTCAAACTTCTCAAGCCAAATATTTAATGCTCCAATCAATGCAATATTTTTTTGGTGGACAACTCAGCCATTCCTTACTGACTTTGAAGACAAATTGGCTTATGGTACAAGGAAAAGGTGGTGAGAGTTTGAGCATTATAAATACATCTTGAGCCTTTCCATTTTTCATACATGCAATATCTTCACCATATTAGCTCAAATTTGTATTCACTTTTATTTTACAAGGGCATTTTATTTTGTGAGATTATATACAAAATTTATATCCTCATTGTGCTTAAAGGATTTAATTTATACTCTTCTCTGTAATAGTGAATTTTTGTTTATCGTCATCATTAGAAGTAGCCCAACTTTGGTGAACCATGTAAATCCTTATGTCTTATATTTACCACTATTTTTGCCTAAATTTATTTTATTTCTCGCTCATCTTGATCTCGATCATACTTCCGCTAATGCCTTATATCATAACAAGTGATATCAAAGCTACGGTTCAAGATGTCTACCATTACAAAATTTGATATCGAGAAGTTTGATGGCAAGATTTTTTTTTTATTTGGAGAGTCCAGATAAAGGTCGTTCTCACCCAGAATGGATTAAAGAAGGCTCTCAGGAAATCAAAGAAACCTGATTCAATGACTGATGAGCAATGGGAGGAGTTAGCTGAAAAGGTGCTTTCGATGAGCCAACTTTGTCTCTCCAAGAAGGTGCTTCAAGAGGTGGTTCATGAAACCACTGTTGCTGAACTTTAGTTGAAGCTTAAGTCTTTGTTAATGACCAAGAGTCTAGCAAACAAACTTCATCTCAAAGAGCATTTGTACACGTTCCGTATGGTCGAAGGTACTCCCATTCAATCTCATCTTGATGAGTTCAATTAATTATTATTAACCTAAAAAATTTAGAAATTATAGTTGATAAAAAGGACAAGGTTGCTTTACTGGTTGTCTCTTTACCATCTACCTATAAACATTTTAAGGAGATTATGTTATATGGAAATAATGATACATTATCTTTTGAGGATGTCAAGTTCAACTTATTGTCTAAGGAAAATTTTAACCTTGAGGTTCATTCAGATGATAAAGCCGAGGGCTTGTCTGTTAGGGGTTGAGCAGTTGAAAAAGGGAGTACAAGTAAAAAAGAAATCTAGGTCAAAATCTAGGGGATGTAATTCCAAGTCCTATCGATATTGTAAGAAATGGGCTCCAAAAAAACCGAAGAGGAGACACAGGAAGAAGGAAGAAGAAGAAACAAGTGGGAGGGAGATGTCAGGTGAGTTTAAATTTAAAAAGAATTTACCGACGGAATTACCGATGGAAATTTTCGTAGGTAAATTAAAAAATTTTTATTCCGCCAATAATTCCCGCCTTTTTATCAATGGAACGAAAATTTTTATCGCTAAATCCATTTACCAATGGAATTTACCTACGGAATGTTCCGTAGGTAAACTCAAAATTTTTTATTCCGCCAAAAATTCCCTCCATATTTAGCGATGGTATTTTTTCGCTGCTAACTTTCGTCACTAATTTTTTCGCGACGAATTCCCTCCAAATTTAGCAATGAGTGTTAGTACCGTCGCTAAATTACTCAATTTTGGTGACGGAAATATGCTTTCCGTCGATAATTTATAACGGTATATTTTTCATCGGTAATTTTTCGTCGCTAACTTGTAGTGATTACCAACGGCCATATTTTTTCATCACTAACTTCCGTAGCTAATTTTGTTGCGACGAATTCTCTCCAAATTTAACGATGAGTAGTAGTACCGTCGCTAAATCACTCAATTTTAGCGACGAAAATATGATTTCCATCGTTAATTTCCAACGATAATTTTTCCGTCGCTAATCCACATTTTTCTTGTAGTGATCTTTATTGTCTGATAGTGATCTCACTCATCTATGGAATATGTGCCTAGGCCATATGAGTGAGAAAAGTATGAATTTGTTGAGCAAGAAAGGTATTTTTAGTCATGGTACTAGTAAATTGAAATTTTGTGAGCATTGTGTCTTTGTTAAGTAGAAAAAAGTCAGCTTCTCCATTGCTACACATCTTACCAAAGGTGTCCTTGATTACATTCATTCAGATCTTTGGGACCTTCTAAAATTCCCTCTATTGGAGGAAAAAGTTATATGATGACCTTGATTAATGACTTCTCCCTCAAGGTTTAGGTTTATTTCTTGAGGCATAAAAATGAAGCTTTTCCTAGTTTTAAGAAGTGGAAAGCCCCTGTTGAGAACCAAATTGGGAAGAAGGTGAAGAAGCTTAGAACAGACAATGGATTAAAGTTCTGTGAAACATATTTCAATGAATTACGCGCTCAAGTTGGAATTGCTAGACACAAGACACTGATTAGTAAGCCCCATTAGAATAATGTTGCAGAACGAATGAACAAGACTCTACTTGAGAGAGCTTGTTGTATGCTCTCTAATGTTGAATTATGGCATCGACGTGATCTTTGGTGTGAAGCAGGTTCTATAACATGTTAATTGGCCAATCTCTCCCCATATTTATCTCTTGATTTCATAATTCCATAGGAAGTTTGGTTAGGTTATCTTATTGACTACTCTCATTTAAAAGTTTTTGGATTTCCTGCTTATGCATTTGTTAATGATGGAAAACAAAACCTAGAGCTAAAAAGTGCATATTTGCTTTTGAATCAAAAGGCTATTGTTTATGGTGTACTGACCCTGAGTCACATAAAATCATTCCTAGTAGAGATGTGAAATTTAATGAAAACGCATTACTTTCTTCTGGAAAAGATTTTGGTCCTTCTACTGATACAAATGGTCAGTAGGATACCAATAAGAAGGTGGAGTTAGAGGTGAGATCGTTGCCTCCTCCCAATTTTGATGCTCCTAATTCCTCTACTACTCAGTTTAGCGATGTTGATGACATTCAGGATGTCTCTAGTACCACTACTCCTATTCCACCTCAATAGGAGCATTTTATCGCTCGAGATCATCCAAAGAGAATTATCCAAAAGCTTATTAGATACACTAACAATGATGACTACTTGGTTGCTTATGCACTCTCAGCTGCACGACAAATTCCTGAAGGTATTGAACCTTCCTCTTATTCTGAAGCTATTTATGATGCTAGTTCATCTAAGTTGCTAGTGGCAATGTATGAAGAAATTGAAAGTCTCCAAAACACCTATACTTAGGATATATGTAAGATTCCTAAAGGCAAGCGACAATTGAGTTGTAAATGAATTTATAAGAAGAAAGATGGCATCCTCGGGGTTAAAGAAGCAAGGTAGAAAGCACATTTGCTTGTTTGTGGTTTTGAACAAAAGGAAGGTTTTGACTTTAATGAAATTTCTCTCTTGTTTTTTTATCAAACCTCCATTTGTGTGCTTCTTGCTCTATTTAATTTGGAGTTGGAGCAACTTGATGTGAAAATTACTTTCCTACATGGAGAACTTGAGGAAGAGACATACATGAAGCACCTTAAGGGTTTTGTTGTTCCTGGTAAGGAGCATTGTGCTATTCGCTTGAAGAAATCTCTTTATGGGCTTAAGTAAGCTCTAAAATAGTGGTACAAAAGGTTTGATACGTTTATGATCGAGTAAGCCTTTACTAGATGCCAATACAACAATTATGTCTATTTTCGACAATATGCAGATAGGTATTTTATTAAGACCCGTTTTTGGAGCCCAACCTTCGGAATCATAAAGCGTGTGCGCAGAATTTCTCGTCAAACAATCGTGGGCGAAAACCAAAGAAATCAAAAAGCTTAAGGTCAAAACGTTTAACTCCGACATCCAAAAACACATACTTTACAAACGTTGGAAATTTTTTTTCCACTTCATTCAAAGCAACTTCAATTTCCAATTTGAAATTCATCCACACTCAAACCTCAATTCATTTGA
>JAOSBK010000002.1:11473059-11484087 GCA_027568895.1 Erythroxylum shatona
ATGTGAGAGAAATTAAAGGGTAATTTTGAAAATAAAATTATAAACATGCATAAAAAATCGTGAACGATACTTATTTTCAATAAGAGGAAGTAGATATTTTAGCACCTTGCACTCATGGACGGTTGTTTCAAAGTTTGGAGATGCGAGAAGACCTAATTCCCATGGTCTGTGGGTTTCAAATTAAACGCTGTGTTGGAACTTACTAAACTAATTCATTTAAAGAGGGAGAGAAGGTAGACAAGTGGAATCTTGTTAAATTGAATTTGCCTCAAAAAGCTATCATTACATTAGAAAGTGTGCCACGTTCATGCATCACACTTTTCTCCCGCATTTTCAAGCTAAAAAGCTTGCTCGTTAAAGTACATTAGTTTCCTTGCTTAGTTCTGTATTAATTGGTGTTTGTAAATTAAGTTGTTATTTTGCCTTTGACATTAAAGAGGCTCTACTTCCTTTTGTCGAAAAGATATATAAAAATGTGAATCATGTTATCCTAATTAGAGTCCTTTAGCAAGATGGGACGGAAATGTTAATTAAACTGTTCCTATGTACACAAATTCTATGAACTTGATGAAATATTTAAACCATGGCACCATTAATGGCCTAGCCGAAGACAAAGAGTTCAGACAACTTTGACAACAGTTACATATATCGGTGGCCACTACTCAAAAGACAAAGAAGTATCATAGTGGGCTGTCGACATATTTTGAGATTAGTTGAAGTTTGGTCATTTGTCTCAACAGAGTTACATCAACTGCAGCCATTGTTGACAATGAAGAAGCCTTATTGAAACCATCCATTATTCCAGCATGCTCTGTTTGACTATGGCAGGTAGACAGGTGGGGAGGAGAATGATTTTAAAACAAACAGCAACGTATATCTACGTTCCTCTCATACCTTGAAGCTGATCAATCGAGCAAAATTTTATCATCAAAGAATACTGTCATTGGTAGTCCCAGGATGGAGAATAGGCAGTTGGAGTCAACATTTCGTGGCTGATCTTGTCAATTGCTCCATTAAATTTTCCTATCAAGCTGTATATTACACATCGTCAAAAGAACTAATTGCAGAATTCAAACATCAAACCTTTTTCAAGTTACAAATTTCATAATTTTAAATTTTGTTTGCAAATTTAAAAAAAGCTTTCTTGATCTATTTATTTACCTTGAAAATTACGTTTTAATTAGGAAAAAAGGACCATATTGAGCATTATAAGTTACATGTAATCTTAATTGATATCTTGATTAGTTGCATTATTTTAAATTTAGTTCCTTTTGTTTAAAGATTAAATTTAGTTCCTCTTCGCTTGCTTGTGTTAGCTTGGATTCAGCAAGAAGGCCCTTTAAATTCAAAGGATTTTACAGGTTTATTATTGGAAAATCAAGAGAATAAATGTCTCAAGTACATCAAATTTAGTGTTAGATTTTCTTATATAAATCAACATGTTTAGTTTTATGTTTCAATACATCACACTTAAAGAGAAAAGAAGAAGAAGACATATACTCGCTATTTAACATCCTTAATTAAAAAGAAATACATCTACTTATCATTAATGGCCAGTGTGGACTAACCTTTCACAATTTGATTTCTATAATGAAAATTGAATGCGATATGAAATTCAGATAACCACATAGGTATGAATAATGAATGTACATGTTAAGTCAACTATTTGAAAGTATGCGAATGATAAATGAAATTCCCAAAGTTTCAATTAGAATCTATCCTATGGGCTTGTACTGCTTAAAGGATACTCTTCAATTGCCTTTTCTTTCTTTGAAACTGGTGCATTCATAATTAATGACGACGAAATACCGTATTAATTGTCAATGATGAATCTTAATTTATTTAATTAACAAAACAACTAATCATTTAGTGCTTTAACTATGTTATCAAATTACCGGATATGATCAAACATTCTTAGTTAACGATAAATCCCTCAAGTTTAACTACCCCAACTGAACCTATAACTATAAGCGGAATATCAAAATTAAATAACATGCTATAATAGGAAAAGATACAAAGGAGAAAACTACTAAAAAATTATACTCCCTCTTATTCAAAATAAAAGTCGTTTTAGAGAGATGCATACTTATTAAGAAAGCTAGTGAAATGTTTGATATACCCTTATTAATTGCATGCTGAATTGTCTTGAAAATGTAATCTGTATAATTAAGATATGAGAGAAATTAAAGGATAATTTTAGAAATAAACTTATAAACAAGCATGAAAAATCGTGAACGACACTTATTTTGAATAATTAAAATCCCTCTAAAACGACTTTTATTTTAGATAAGAGGGAGTAATTAGTAGTTATATTAAGTAAGCACCAACTAGTAAATGTGACTTTTGGCAATAGTAGGTCTGGATGTTATATTATTGGCTAAGTATAATCAATTGCCCTTGTCTCCTCTGTCTTTCCTTGCATTGTATAAGTCGTTAATATCTCTTACCCTTAACTTTATTAAATGGTTGGAATGTTTTTGGTTCAACATTTTTTGATTACATCGTAAATGCCAAATAATTGGTTTTATCCGGATTTTGTGTCAAAAGGTTGAGCATTAATATCATTTAACTAGCAAGTTTCTGCTAATTATTTAGCCAACAAATTTAAAATGATATAATATATTTTAACAATAAGTACCTATGTTCATGTCTTAAGACAGAAATAAATGAGTACACATATCTGCATATCCCACAGTTTGGCCTAATTCCTTTATTTAGAATTATATAACAAACTACGAGAAGTTTCAAATTTAGTTACTTGCCAAAGCTACTTCGTTATCTTTAGTTCTTAAACAATTAAACTCTTAAGCTCTCTATTTGTCGCTAAGCATGTACGTCAAATTGGATCTGACAAGGACAATTAAAGTCCAAGATTGTAGAAAACAAGGAAGAAATGTAGAATCTATGGACCGTTGCCTAACTAAACATATCTAACTTGGTTGGTTAATCGAACAAAACCATGTGACTTGAGACATTATTTATAACTAATGCAACCAAATATTCTCACCTAGGGAACCAAGAAGACAGCTTTTCAAATTTCATTCTTGTGTGAGCAAAGAGAGTCAATAAGAGCAAAACCCTCCCTCGACTTGAGGAGTGACAAAATTTGTTTGATCATGGTCTCAAAACGATGTACTGTGTGGTATTTTTATAGGGACGTGATAAATTAACAACCGAGTTGTCCGGTTCGATGATTCTTCTTGATCTTCCCATCAATTCATAATTCCATTTCTAAGATATTAATACCTACTTCTGGAGGTAATTAAACTAATAGTTAATTTTCTACGTTATAGGCAATCTTATAGTGAAGGTATCTTTGTGTAAGTGTGACGTATGATATCTGCCTAGCATATTTTTATAGGATGTATTTATTATTATTAATGCTCTCTAGTCTAATCTGTTTATGGTTTGCTCAACCTCCATGAATTTGTGTTTTTTTTAATTCTTCAAAAAATGATATATTAATTTGATAAATTTACAGTCATGTCGTTACCGGGACATTAACATCAACACATGACTTCAATGTTTATTAATAAGTAAATAAATATATTAATTTTTTAGGTCATCTACAAAGGAAGATGGGTGACGTTTTGGGCAACACATCATCTCATTGGGAATGGGATAAAAAATGAAATGGCAGCCAGAAGCCCACCAGTTTCTTATATTAATCTGTTTCATCAGAAGATTTTCTTTTGTCATAGATCAAGGTTCGGCCTTTTCTGATTTGGGCCTGACATGGATTTAGAACTTAACTAAAATATTTTCAGATAAGAGTTTTAACCAAATGTATGTTGACCCAATCAAAATTTTTGTCTCGGAATTTAATGTGCCCAACTGTAAAAAAACAAAACAAGGTAAGAAATTATCGTGTTATAATTTATTATTAACCATTCAAGTTGATTTGAACTTTAAATATAATAAAATTATATAATTAATAGATTATTACATATTTATGAAATTTTATACAGTATATACTAAAAAATACAACTATGCGTCTATTCTTAGGGTAAATTATTGATTTAAATATGAAACTTTATTCAATTTTATAATACTAGCTATATCAATCAAATGTAATAAAATTTAAATTTATTAGCTCGTAATTAACTTCAATGTTAAGATAGAGTGTCATATAATCAATTTTAATACCAAAACAATATTATACGTATATAATAAAATTAATAATTTGTTAAAATTAAAGACTTGAAGAGTAAAAAAAATTAAAGAATTAAAGCCTTATGTATTATCTAATAACTTCTTTTAAATCAGAGAATCTCTGTCTTTTGAACCATTTTTTATGTCTTTGAAACTCATTGAAGCTATTGAGAGGTTTGAAACATCTTTAAATCCCATGAGCATCATTGAGCACTATGAAGCATCCCTAAATTTTGTATTCTAAATTTCATTTGACAACCATAAAAAATTCTTTATAACACCATATTTTTGGTTGTTGTTCGAATATACATTAAAGTTTTCCATTTAAAGCGTTCCTAAATCATGTCAAAGTCTTGACCTTCACGATTAAATTGATGATTCTTAACCTCAAATTGATTCATACTATAACAATCGAAGTTCTTGTTGAGGGAATTAGCTAATGGGGTATATAGGCAAGATTTATACTCCATTTTCTTTCTCAATTTGTGTTTTCATATTAGTTTAAGTAATAATTTTGATATATGTCTAATCTTTTTTGTAAGTGTTATGATTTTACTTTAAATCCAATAAGAAGAGAATATCAATTTCTTGTTTGGTTCTTTGTCTATAGGTTGGAATTCTCTTTGTTTTTGCTATCATTTCCTCTTATGAGGAAGATTATGGTGAACAATATGAGGAGAGGTAGTCCAGGCCATGGTCAAATTGTTGCTAGACAACCTCAAAAGCAATAAGATGATTTTTACAATTTTAAGGTGGAAATTCTGGAAAGATGAATCCAGATATCTTTCTTGAGTGGCTGCATACCATAGATAGAATTTTTGATTTGAAAAATGTTAGTGAAGAGAGAAAAATAATATTGGTGTCTACAAAATTGACGGGTTATTCTTCGTATGGTGGGACAATATTCAGAAAATAAGAATTTAGAGAAAATAAGAGTAAAATTGCTACATGGAGTAGAATGAGGGAAGAATTAGAAGAAATATTCATACCTCCCCAATATAAACAGAGATTGTTGAATCAAATGATGAATTTAAAACAGGGTAGTTATTCGGTTGAAGGCTATATAGGGGAGTTTGAGAAGTTATTATTGAAGTGTGATTTGAAAGAGGAAGATGATGTTGTTATTGATCGTTCCCTTAGAGGCCTCAAAACTACAATTTCTGACATGGTGAACATGTACGAGTATTATAGTTTTCATGATGTTAAAAGACTTGCTTTGCAAAGTGAAATCAACTTGAAACATGCACAAGCCCGAAGACAATCTTTCCCATCCAAATTCTCACCGCATTCTCCCAAAACACCATTTATAACACCAAACACTACCAAACCGAGCTCCTCCAGCACCACACCACAAAAATCAATCCCACACACACCTAGATTCCAAAATGCTAGCCCAAAATCTGCCCAAAAATCTATCCCAAGAAACTACAACCCACAAACTCCAAAAACACACCGAAGATGTATCAAATATCAAGGATTTTGACACTTCCAATCCAAATGTCCCACGACCAATATCATCACCATTCAAGAAGCTATTGAGATTGACCATGAGTTATTAAAGATGAGTGAAGAAGATGTGTGTGAAGAGCCAATTGATGATAACAATTTGAAGGAAGAAATGTGTAATGGAGGATTAGATGGATAACCCTTAGTGTTAATGAAAATGTTGAGTGTTGAAAAGAATGAAGATGAAGAAAATGTTGAGTGTTGAAAAGAATGAAGATGAAGATTGGAGGAGGAACTCTCTATTTCATACAAGATACTTATCAAAAAGCAAATTATGTGAGGTAGTCATAGATGAAAGTGCATGTGACAATGTAGTCTCAAACAAGAGGGTTGACAAGCTTGGCCTAAAAAATGAGCCTTTGCCACATCCTTATAAGTTCTCTTGCTTGATACAAAGCATGAAATCATGGTGACAAAAAGATGTCTAGTTCCGTTTTCAATTAAGAAGTATAAAGATGAAATATGGTGCCATGTTGTGCCTATAACAGCTTGTCATCTTTTGTTGGGCCGGCCATGGCTCTATAATAGAGATGTGAGTCATCAAAGGAGAGCTAATACTTACTCACTTGTGAAAAATGGCCACAAATTCACCTTACTACCACTTGAGTCGAAATGGTTGAGAAAAAAGAATGAAGTTGGAACTGTAGGAATGATTTCTATAGAGGACAAGAGTGTGATTTTGCAAAGCCCACTAGCTTATGTTCCTCTTGAAGTAGAAGATGTTGATAAACCTGAAATGGTTGTGCCACTAATTGTTCTACCGTTAATTGACAAATTCTCAAAGGTTTTTCCTAAAAGTCTCCCTAAGGGACTGCCTCCTTTGAGGAAAATTCAACATGAGATAAATTTTGTCTATGGAGCTACTTTTCCATACCGGCAGCCTATAGGATGAATCCTAAGGAGCATGCAACTTTACAAGCACAGATTGATGATTTTCTTGATAGGGGTTTTATACGAGAAAGCACAAGTCCTTATGTAGTGCCGACCTTTATGGTACCCAAGAGAAATGGCAAGTGGAGAATGGTCATTGATAACAGGTCTGTTAATAAAATCACCATTAAAAATGGATATCCTATCCCTCGGTTAGATGACATGCTTGATCAACTCAATGGAGCTCAAGCTTGTTCTAGACTTGACCTAGCTAATGGATTCCACCAAATTCGGATCAAAGAAGGTGATGAGTGGAAAACAGCATTCAAGACTAAAGAGGGGCTGTATAAATGGCTTGTTATGCCAAAGGGGCTATCTAATTCACATCCACTTTTATGAAGCTCATAAATGAGGTATTGAAAGCTTTCCTTAATAAATTTGTTGTTGTCTATTTTGATGACATTTTGATCTATAGCCCCAATGTTGAAGAACATATTGTGTATTTGAAATTGGTGTTTGAAGTTTAGACCATGAGAGTTTGTATGCTAATTTGGAGAAGTGTGATTTTGGTACAAATAGCATTTCCTTTTTGGGTTTTATTGTTACAAATCGTAGCATAAACATGGATCCTTCTAAAATCAAAGCAATTTTGAAATGGCCTATACCAACAAACCTGTTTGATATTTGAAGTTTCCATGGATTTTGTTCCTCCTATAGGCAGTTTGTTAAGGGGTTTACCACAATTACTAGCCCTATCACTGGTTGTATGAAGAAAGGAGAGTTTAAATGGCCACCATAGCCTTTCACACACTCAAAAAAGCCATGACCAATACACCTGTCCTAGCCTTTCCAAACTTTGATAAGCCTTTTCATTTAGAGAGTGATGCAAGCGGAGTGGGAATTGGGGCTGCTCTAAGTCAAGAGGGAAGACCTATAGCTTATTTTAGTGAAAAACTAAATGAAGCTAGAAGAAATTACTCTACTTGTGACCTGGAATTTTATACTTTGGTGAGAGCTCTGAAACATTGGAGTTATTATTTGTTGGCTGGCCCTTTTCTATTGTTTATTGATCATGAAGCTTTGAAGTATGTTCAAAGTCAGTCACATTTGAATAAGAGGCATGCTATATGGGTGGAACATCTCCAAACATTTAATTTCATGTTGAAACACAAACCTGGTGCTAAAAATGTAATTGTGGATTCACTTTTTAAAAGGTATGTTTTCTTGCATTATTTGCAAGCTCAAGTTCTTGGTTTTGATGATATAAAGGCTTTGTATGAAAGTGATGTTGATTTTGGGGAGATATGGAAGCAATATGGCTGAGGAGCACATGGAGATTTTGTTAAACATAATGGCTTTCTTTTCAAGGGAAATTCTTGTTGCATTCCAAAATGTTCACTTAAAGAAACCATTTTAAGGGAAGTTCATGGAGGAGGTTTGGCTAGGCATTTTCGCCGTGACAAAACATATAACCTGGCCCAATAAAGCTTCTATTGGTCTAAGTTGTACAGGGACGTGGTGAGATTAGTTCAAGCTTGCAATACTTGTCAACTTGCAAAGATGACTTCACAACCAACCGGTCCATACACTCCACTTCCAGTTCCTACCAAGCCATGGGAGGATGTAAGTATGGATTTTATTTTGGGGTTACCTCGGACTAGAAGAGGGTTTGATTATATTATGATAGTGATCAATTTTTTTTCTAAAATGATCCATTTTATTCCTTGTACTAAGACTATGGATGCTTCACATGTTATGGAGTTGTATTTTAGGGATGTGGTCAAATTACATGGGCTGCCTAGGTCAATTGTGAGTGGTAGAGATGTCAAATTTCTGAGTCATTATTGGAGAGTGTTATGGGGTAGATTAGGGACACAATTAAAGTTTAGTACCTCATTTCACCCTCAAACAGATGGTCAAACCGAGGTAGACAATAGAAGTCTTGGAAACATTCTTAGAAGTCTTTTAGGAGGGAAAACAAAACATTGGGACAAATTTTTACCTCAAGCTCAGTTTGCCTACAATTTATCCAAGTCTAAAACCACACAATTAAGCCCATTTGAGTTAGTTTATGGAGCCAACCCATTGAGTCCTTTAGATTTGTCACCAATTGTGTCTAATGGGCCTTATAGTGTTAAGGGAGAGTCTAGAGGAACAGAAATAGTTGAGTTGCATAGGAAGGCAAGAGAGAATATTCTAAAACACAATGAGGATTATAAGAGATAAGCAAAATTTATGAGGGTTGTAGAGTTTAAGGAGGGTGAGTTAGTGTGGGTACATTTAAGAAAAGAGAGGTTCCCAAGCAAAAGAAAGAATAAGCTTAGTAATAGAGCTGAAGGTCCATACAAAGTCTTGAAAAAAATTGGAACAAACTGCTAGACCCCGCTTCTGGAACCCAGCATTCGGAGACATTTAACAGTTGAAACTCATTGCAAATTTTTTTTAAAGCGTATGCGAAAAATCAAAAATCAAAACGGCTCGATTTATTTAAAACCCTTTCATACACAAAGATGCAAACATTATTGAACACATCAAAGCTTCAGTATCACTTGGGCCCATTTCAAAACACAATGCTTGTATTTATAACATCTTTACATTTCAAAAACCACCCCTTCGCTTTAATACAAATACAAAATACAAAGTACACAATACATGTGATACAAATGAATGCTTATGCTTAAAATGATTCCAAAAGACAAAAATCCTGAACTAACTTAATAACAAAAGTCTTTAATTATCTTGGAGTTCCAATGTCTTGCAAGGATCGCTAATCTTCTCTTTATGTACCTGATGAGGGATGCGTGGGGTAAGCTGCACAGCTCAATGGCTAATATATTTATAGCCATTGGCAATTGACCCAAAGTCATGCATGTGTATGCATATTTGTATATCTTAGCAATTCTAGCATTCATACTTTATTCGAGAAATTAAACATTCATCAAATTTAGCTCAAATCACATAACACTCAAAATGCTTTATACTTGACAAATTAAAGATGCAATGCATAACAAATGGCTCGAGGGTTCCATGAAATAGAATGAGGAAATCGAAGTTTACCCCATGAATAAAATGAGTCCATTTTTCGGAGTTCATATGCCACAGGCGGGCTTCCGAGAGGAGGCTCTTATCAACGTGCACGTGATGAATAGAATGGTTCCACTCTCACCCAAACAGAAGCACATAGTCATGGTCAGAATCATTTTACCAAAATGCTTGTATACTTTCAAACCTTTTTTTTGTTCTTTCCTTTCTATATATCCAAAATGCCATGACATATTTCAAGGCATAACATTGATCAAAAATCACAATTAAATTTTATCAAGATATCATACTTCTTTCATGGTATAACAAAATCAAATCATCATGTATTTTTCAACAAGTCAAATTAAAACAATTTAACACATATTCACACATAGGCAAGAATTTGCCCAATCACACAATAACTGTAAATACATTACCCACCTCATTTCCTTGCTAAGATCCAAGTCAAGGTTGTCTTTCCCCTTGCTCTTGGATAGGATTCTCTTGATTCCCTTCATACTTCACCAAATGGAGGGATCTTTAGCTCAAAAGGAAACTCTTCTCTTCCTCTACCTTTTTCTCTTTTTAAACAACTCCAAAATCTCTCTTGAAGACTAAGAGAATTTAAATCCTAGCTTGTTTCTCTTCTTTCTCTCTTTCTCTTCTTCTCTTTGTATTTCTCTCTCTTCTTTCTTTTCTCATCCACGCATCTAACTTCTTCTCGATTGCTCCAATTCACATTTTCTCCTTCTCTTTTAAAAGCAAGACAACAATTTTTCTTCCAATTATACCTTTAATGAGTCCAAAATGTCCACTTAACCATTCCTTATAAGCTTAGGTTCCTTTAACCTAAGTGTCTTACTAATAATACCCTTGAACATTTTGGCATAACTTTTACTTCTAGAAGAATCTTCTCCATTGTATTACGTTTCTAAGGACACCAAAATCCATCAATTCGGTTTATAACTCTATAAGTATTGCCCTAAACCTTTTTGGACTTTCTTATATTGAAACAGTACATTATATTTAAATTCCTGTTGGAACCCTTCCCCTATGAGTCGCGGGCCTGACGTCCTACGTGACATCTGGACGCGCATCCCACGAGGGAGGGATTCCTTACCACACAAGGAACCTCAAATCAAACTTAACTTATCGTCATCTGAACAACACTTGCTAATTTACCCTAATTTTCCTCCAATAAAAATTGATCTGCTTAGGGCCCACAAATAACTCCGATTCTTAAGCTAAGATGAAATTCCATATCTCTAGGTTAAATAGAATCAGAAATCGCTTCAATCGGATCTCTATAGATCACAAAATCGCCCAAAAATGGATTTATATCCAAAATCGTCACCTAAATGACTCTCTTTAAAATTATCCGCAAATTCCAATGGCAGTAACACACTCTTAGGCATCTATCCATTTCACAACCTAAAGAAATACAATCTCATCCTTGCTTTTATCAATTTCAACCATACA
>JAOSBK010000002.1:11520809-11530816 GCA_027568895.1 Erythroxylum shatona
CCAAACAACTTTTGACTATATTACATTCCATTCCATTATAAACCATTCCATTCCCTTCCATTCTATTACATTTCATTTCATTAATTAACATCCAACCAAACAGGACCTAAGGTTTCATTCCATTCATTTAATAGAGGAATGAAAACAATAGCTAGCAATTATGGCAATATGGAAATTGGGTCTCTAACAGGTAAAGAGCATTTATTAAATGCCAACCATTCATGAATATTTGTATTCTAAGTTGATGCAAGATAGGTTCAGATAACCTATTTCTATTATTTTGTTCCTATCTTATTTTATGAGCATCTGAACAGGTGATATATTTTCATTGCATGACAATAATGCTGAATTGCTAAAGGAATTTGATTAATTAATGGTATAAATTTCAATTTTTTAAAGTTTTGTTCCGATTCACGAACATTATATTATGTTTAATTATTAATTTTATCATCATGTTTAAACATTTTCTCTAATGTTATGTGTCAAATCTCTGTCAACTTGTCCTATGATATAATTATCAAAGAGGATAAAGTAAACATAGATAACCTAATTTTATTATAAAATTAATAGATAAAGTTTATTTTAATATCAAAATTTAGGTTGAAAATAAAATATTTAAAAAATATCATATTTAAATTAACAAGAAGTTGACAGAACAAGATAACACGAAAAACTTGAAAACCCTAACTAAATTCTCTCTCACGATCGGTTGAGAGTCTCTCCCTCTTGTTTATGATAACAAGTCTATCGTCTAACTTTTCATTTTTTCGTTTATACTACCGGCCCTGTAGCATTGACTGGGCATTATGGATACCAACATCGAGACTGATCGATTGGTTCAGGAGATGTATCAAGGCCTAAATCTGGAAGAGCAAGAGCGCGTCTTAGACTACGGGGAGGAACCAGCGGTGGGTGAACAGGCATCTGTGGAATCGACCTGGTAGCATTGTGTTGTGGGACGTCTATTAACGGAAAAAATGATTAATTTTATGGTCTTCAAGCAGGTTATGGCGAGCGTATGGCGGCCTGTCAAAGGACTTCTGATTAAGGACCTTGGCAACAACGTATTCATCTTTCAATTCTTCCACGCCTTTGACGTTGAAAGAGTGCTTAAAGATGGACCTTGGAACTACCAGCAACATCCTCTTCTATTGCATGTATTACAATCCCATGAAAATCCTCATCAAATCGAGTTGGTGAAACTGGTTTTATGGGTTCAAATCCAAAACGTTCCAGCCGGTTTTGTGTCGGAGAGAGTGGCAAGGGATGCAGGAAACTACCTTGGAGAGTATATTAAATCTGATACACGTAATTATTCATGCATATGGCGGGACTTCATGCGCATCAGGGTGGTCATTGACATACGCAACCCACTGAAACGCAAACTGTTCATTAAGCGGTCTGGAGGAGAGCAAATCTGCTTGGACTTTAAGTATGAAAGGGTGAATACTTTCTGTTATTTCTGTGGTAAAGTGGGACACACGGATAAATTTTGTAAACTTCTTTATGACTACCCGATATTTCCGAAAGATAAGTTTGCATATGGTAGTTGGCTAAAAGCAGATTCAAAGCATCAAACACAGATAGGAGCCAAATGGCTGCGATCGGAGAATGATTTCATGGTCGAAAGGGAAACCGAAGTTCCAATCAGTCCATTGCAGGCTGACCAACAGTGAGGGAGACGCACTAATTTCGGAGATTCCATTGATGCTGCCGCGTTTCATGGGTTTCCAAAGGAAAATATATCTACTGGAATTGAGGTAGGCAGTGGATCACGTAGTAATGAAGCACGATATCAGCTTCATAATACGCAGAAAACAATCACCCCCGAGAATCTAGCATTTCCTTGTCAGATGATCACGAACTCTGTTATGATTACGAATTTTAAAAGAAGGAGAGTACAAGAGATAACTGCAGATTCACAGGAGGCTATGCATATGGAAATGTCCTTGGAAGGAAACGCAACTGTGACAAAAAACTTGAAGATGGTGGGTTCTGGTTTCCAGGCCCACCAAGAATTATGAGTACATTAAGTTGGAACTGTCGGGGGCTTGGGAACCCACGTACAGTTCGGGTCTTAAAAAATATTGTATCGGATAAGAAGCCCAACTTTATTTTTCTTATGGAAACAAAATAAAAAAAGAACGGATTTCACGGATTAAAACAGCTTTGGGTTTTAGTGGATTTTTTACTGTTGATCCAGTGGGTATGAGTGGAGGCTTAACATTAATGTGGAAGGAACAAAATATGGCTCATTTAATCAGTTACTCAAGTCACCATATCGATATTGAAGTTATGATTGAAGGCATGAAACGATGGCGTTTAATAGGATTTTATGGTTTTCCAGATCGCAGTCGTAGACGTCAAGGATGGGACTTGCTCCAAACACTTGCCTCTCAGTCTACACTACCTTGGTGTGTTATAGGGGATTTCAATGACATTATGTTTTTATCAGAGAAACAAGGGAATATCTGTCATCCTAATTCACTGATGGAGGGTTTCCGTGCTGCTTTATCTGACTGCCATCTTCATGACTTCAGTTTCGAGGGTCCACGTTTCACCTGGGAAAATTGTCGGGATGGATGCGCATTAGTGCGGGAGCGTCTAGATCGCTCAATGCGGACAGCATCTTGGTCCTCCATGTTTCCAATGGCCACGATTTACGTCCTACAGTCTGCTTTCTCTGATCACCTCCCCATTTTTCTGTCCCTAGGTGTTAATATGAAGCGTTATGTGCAGAAGAGATTTCGGTTTGAATCCAAATGGATCCTCGAGGGTGATTGTAAACAGCAGATACGTAAAGGGTGGACAGAGGGTCGTTTTGGGTCTCTTCAAGATCGACTCACTAGTTGCTCCCAGCATTTACAGACTTGGGCACAATCTCATAATCAGAAATTCCACAATAGTCTTCACAGAATAAAACGTGAATTGGCTTTCTTGCAAAGCCAACCCATTCTGGATATGGATTTACTGTGCTCCACCGAAAAACAATATGGGAATATGTTACTACAACATGAAGTATATTGGAAACAAAGATCGAAGCAGCATTGATTAGCAGAGGGAGATTCAAATATCAGATTTGTTCATGTGATGGCGTCCCACAAACACCGTAAGAATCAAATTTCTCGCCTTCAGAATGTTCATGGAGAGTGGGTTGATTGGCAATCAGGATTACCGGAGTTGATGCTGAATTATTACCAATATCTTTTTTCCTCTTCCAATGGTGATCCAGGTCCTTTGTTACAGTATGTGGAACCTAAAGTTACGCCACTACATAATGAACTATTATTGGCTCCTTATACTGGGGAGGAAGTACGACAAGCACTTTTCTCCATGCACCCACAAACATCCCCGGGACCTAATGGTTTTAATCCAGACTTTTTTCAAACATTTTGGGATATAGTAGGGATGGATGTCACTAATGAGTGTTTGAAGTGCCTAAATGGAAACGATCCGATGCCAGGACAAAATCGAACTAATTTGATTCTTATTCCTAAAAAGAAAAGTCCGGAGACAATTGCTGATCTGCGTCCTATCTCGTTGAGCAATGTCACCGATCGAGTGGTTTGCAAGGTGATGGCTAATAGATTAAAGCACATTTTGATGTAGGTTATTACTGATACCCAAAGTGCGTTTATTCCAAACCGCCTGATTACAGATAACATAATTGTGGCATATGAATTATTTCACTCACTTAAAAGGAGAACTCAAGGTCACCGAGGTTTTCTTGCCTTAAAAACGGACATGAGCAAAGCATATGATAGAATTGAATGGGCATATTTGAGATCAATTATGTTGAAGTTGGGTTTTGCTGAGTTATGGGTTACCAGAATTATGAGGATAGTCACGTCTGTATCCTATTCTTTTATCCATGGAGCTGAAGAGTATGGTCCTTTAATTCCTAGTAGGGGCCTCCGTCAAGGAGATCCCCTTTCACCATATCTTTTTATACTATGTGCGGAAGGTTTGTCGGCCATTCTATCTCATTATCAAGCGCAAGGGCGTATTCACGATGCTCTAGTCGCAAGAGGAGCCATTCCGATATCTCACCTTTTTTTCGCAGACGATGCTCTTTTCTTTACGCGCGCTACAAGAGAAGAAGCTTTCAACCTGAAAGAGTGCCTACACATATATGAGACCGCCAAAAAATTAACCTCTCAAAATCAGGGGTTTCTTTTACCCCTAATACAGGAGTGACAATCAGAAGCTCGGTTTGCCAGATTTTGGGTGTTAATGAATAGGAAAGTCATCACAGTTACTTGGGAATGCCAGCTGTTATTGGAAGAAATAAAAAACAGGTGTTTCACTATGTGGTGGAAAAATTAACTCGTAGGTTGCAGGGTTGGAAGGCCAAATTGTTATCAAAAGTAGGTAAGGATGTTTTATTGAGAATGGTGGCGCAAGCTATGCCAAATCACTTTATGTCCCTCTTTCTATTACCTATTGATACATGTAGGGAATTGGAAAGTTTAATGAATAGCTTCTTTTGGCACAATGGAGGCCAAGATAACAAGGGTATCAAGTGCCTTTGGTGGAAACGCCTCGCAATTCCAAAGGTTTTTGGAGGATTAGGATATCGGGACCTACGACAATTTAATCTTGCTTTATTAGCCAAACAAGGATGGAGGTTGCTTAAATACCCCAATTCCTTTGCCGCAAAAATTCTGAAGGCTAGATACTTCCCAAATTCTGAATTTCTTTCAGCATCTCTAAGCAACAATCCAAGTTAGATTTGGCGAAGTATATGTCAAGCACGACCCATTTTATTACAGGGATGTAGAAAGCGCGTGGGGGATGGAGTTACTGTCAATATATGGCGGGATTCCTGGCTAATGGATGATGGGGACCCTACTATTCAGACAGAATTTTTAGAAGATCGGAATTTAAATATGGTTGTTGATCTTATGATAGATCGCTGATGGAATGAACCTTTGATCCGAAATACTTTTATCCCACGCGATGCAGTCCTTATTTTACAAATTCCGTTGGTTTTATCGATTATTTCGGATGATTGGGTATGGACAAAAAATAGGAAAGGCGAATACCAGGTCAAAGAAGGTTACAGACTCGGCACAGAGATGGCAAATGAAAACTTTCGAGTTGAGGACTTCCCATGGGATAGAATCTGGAAGGTTCAAGTTCCAGGTAAAGTTCAAATCCTCATTTGGCGCATTATACGTAACATACTTCCTTGCAGGGCCACCTTAAGAGGACGCCACATGCTTGTAGATGACATATGTCCTATTTGCGCTAAGAATACGGAAACAACCTTTCATGTTTTTTATACCTATGAATTTGCCCAATCAGTGTGGCTGTTATCGAATGTGGGCTAGCAAATTAATTCCTCTTTGAATGAATGGCTTCAGTGTGTCGTCACGTCTTACCCACAATCACAATAGGAGGAGATATTTATGCTTATATGGAGTCTATGGCTTTATTGTAATGAAGTAGTGTGGGAATTGCATACTCAACCTCATAGGTTTATCCTTAGTCGAGCAAGGACGGCGTTGACAGAATGGAAGATAGCAAAAGTTTCATCTGCTATTCTCACATCACGACCTTCTTCCTTTCCAGCTTGTTGGGAGGCCCCAGCCCCATCTCATTTTAAATGTAACATTGATGTTGCTTTGTTGGAGAATGGGTATTATGGACTTGGTATGATTATCAGAAACTCTCAAGGGCAAAATTGTGCTGGCAAATTGATGAAGATTCCAGGTTGGGGAGACCCACAAGTAGGCGAAGCGCTCTGCTTTTGGGAAGCCTTGAGCTGGATCAAATCGTTAGCTTTTTTCCCAATATGTGTAGAAACGGACTGTCAGGTTGTTACCCAATTTTTGACATCTACGCATAGTTTTTCTTCATATTTTTTCATGATTATAAATGATTGTAAGACTCTCATTCAGGAGCTCTCTTTTATCTCTTTTGCATTTGTTAGAAAGCCAGCGAATCAGGTTGCTCATATTATAACTAGGACGACTAATTTTATGTCTGGTTTTGAGTGGGGGGTATGCCCTCCTTCTTTTTTGTATGATGTTTTAGTAGCGGACTTTAATAATACGCGCTGAGCGCAATCGTTACCGCTCAAAAAAAAGCTTTAATTCTTCATTTTTAAATAAATTATTTTTAATAATTATTTTTTATCATATGCATGTTTGTTGACTTGATATTAAGATTAATTACGTGGTGCTCCATGTCACCTATATTAACGGTAAAATAAATGATAATTATTTGTAACAAATTGAAAATATAATTTGTAGTTTTAGTTAGTAATGTAAAATTGAGTAAGTTCTAAATTTAGATTCTTATAAAGAACTCGATTTAATTTGTATATCCATAAAAATAGCAAAAAGATAGTAGAAAGAAATGGATAGGGGTGACTAATAAGTAGATTCAGATGATTTTTATAAAATCTATAATCAACCCATCTATATAATGATTTCTTTTATTTAAATCAAAGAAAAATGTCGCTTATGCTTTATATATTTTATAAAGCAAAAGGGAGGCCTACTTCGACTAGGCCTCCCATTAACTGAAGGAAGCAATCCAATGCTTACAATGACATTAGAGCCACTAGCTATCAAATTTTGGATAGTGAGAATATGTATATCAATGAAAAAGTGTTGTTCGAAGTTGAAATGGACCAGTATAAGGATTATTTCGTTTTTTTAATAGATAGTGTGCATCTTAAAAGGCATCTTTTGAAGCAGAGTTATATACAATAGATGATGAGGAGTGTATTAATTCAAAAGCTAACGAGGATAAATATCGAAAGAAAGATTTTAGTGGGTTTAAATGTGATAAAGTTATTGATGAGGTTAAAAGTAATGGAAAAGGTTATATATGATCAATATTGTATGGAGTGTGTTTGGGATTTATTTATAGAAAAATTAAGTTCATTTATATATCAAGATATTACCACTTCTAACTTGATAAAATTTTAATAAGCTTTTTAAATTTGTTTCTCCCTATAAATTATTAAAAAACTAATATTTTTTGTTACAAGATGACATACTTTTTAACACACATGAATAACAAAATGGAATGGAGTTATCAAAGTTATTATCTTTGAATCAAGAGCCTCTATGGAACATAAAAAGGAAAACCTTATAACAAAAATAGCATAACAACTCAAAATGTATAATTACACATTTATAATAAATTTTAGCAACCTTTTCACGTATAAAATAACATGAGTTTCTTAGGAGGTACATATGTCAATATATGTATTGACATATGTAGATGAAGGAACTTTTTGATGTCATTTTTTAAGAGACAATGATACGGGAAAAATTATGTAGAAGTTAAAATAAATCTTCATTACCTTGTTTTCTAACCCTTTCTTTTACCTAAAGAATTTAGAGGAAAATTGATGGCGACCTTCCCTATTATCATAGTTCATATGGTCATCTATAACATTTCTTTAAACATGTAGTTGTGAGTCGAGTCCAGACCCTACTTGGATTTCTTTAAACATATAGTTATAAGATATTTCTTAATGTAAAGATCATAATTTTTCAATCGCATTATTATACAATACATGTTCAAACTTTAATATGTTCAAATCCATTAACATCCAAAATAGTTCTTGCAGTAACAAATTTATTATAAACTTCATCAGATGTCCAAACTATAGAGTCAATCGAGACCTATAAATTAAAGTCCAAAAAATACATAAATTACATGTAGTACATAAGTTATATAATGATTAAGTACATTAACACGCCTCTTAGGAGTAACAATGAACTTTACAAAAAATTTCCTCGTCCTAATGCATTACAGATGTTTGACATAGCATTTTATAGTCGTGAATATTTAAGTCATTTAATAAGACTAAATACTTACAAGTCACTAACAATTTGTATATTTTTCAATTTTCTTGTATCCCAATAAATTAAGTTATAATAACACTCCATTTTCTATTAGTGCATTGGTAATAGTATTGGCTAATATTAGGTTTAACATCATATTTTCATTATATTAAAGGCATTCAATGCACAAAATATGCCACAAAAACAAATAAAATGCTATGACCATGTATAACCACAGCACTAAATATAGTCCAAGAGATCATTTAAATAATAATATATTACCAACATTTAAGTAATAATATATTACCGATGTATATAATGCCTTCTCTTAGTAAAATTGAGCATATGCCCTTTCACCTTCTGCCGTATTGGTAAGAATAGTGAATAACTTCCTTATAATCACTTATCTTTACATTCCTTTTATATGAAGTATGTAGTAGGTGCATAAGTAACAAAAGCCATATATATTTATCCTTTATCTATTATCAAATACATGATCAATATAATTTATAATTCCATTATAGAAAAACTAACAACTAAAATACTCATCACCTATGCATATATTATGTTCCTCTGTGTAATATAAAGAAATATATATAGTTTAAATTTATTTATTGTTTTTTGTTTAGTATAAGTTTAGACAATTTATTCTAAACATTCTTTTTGTGATCTGTTGTTTGTCTTTTTTAAATTACTAATTAAAAAATTTAGTAAGCATACGCTAAAGTAAATCAAATAAAGAAGAAGTATAACCTATAATTTGTGGTCTTTAGTTTTTATGGTCTATAGCTAATTTACAATAAGTTTACAAGATTTGTGCTAACCTAAGTGATCATTATCTCCTTTATAGCTTCAGACTAAGTAGTTATATCATCTAGAGTTATGAAGGATATAATGCCAAAACAAGAAAAATGTTATATGCCTTTTAGGGTTTTAGTATCGCTTTATTTCTTTTGAGAAATCTTGTTTAGAAACCAACACTAGTTCAAACTTATATCGAATACATTATAGTACCCAATGAGAGCAAATCAATGCCCATAAATTCACATTAAATCTTCCCTTCTTAACCCAATAAGATTTAAGAATGCTTCAAACCTATTGATACAATTGATAAGTTTCAAAAGCTTCAAGGGATAAAGACAAAGATGATGGTACGAGGCATTCAATAATAGCTAAGGCTTTAATTCTTCATTTTTAAATAATTATTTTTTATTGTACACATATTTGCTGACTTGACATTAAGATTAATTACGTGGTGCTCCATGTCACTTATATTAAGGGTAAAGTAAATGATAATTATTTGTAACAAATTGAAAGTATAATTTGTAGTTTTAATTAGTAATGTAAAATTGAGTAAGTTCTAAATTTAGATTATAATTTACCTTTCTTCTTATAAAGAACTCAATTTAATTTGTATATCCACAATTAAAAAATAGCAAAAAGATAGTACAAAGAAATGAACAGGAGTGAGTAATTAGTAGATTCAGTTGATTTTTATAAAATCTATAATCAACCATCTATATAATGATTTCTTTTATTTAAATCAAAGCAAAATGTCGCTTTTGAATCCTAATGTATGCACATGTCAAATTTTAACATTTCAAGGTATATAAAAAGAATTATAATATTTTAAGATTAGATAAATCAAATCTCCCACTGACACAGCTTCTTTTCCCTGTTGGGGTTCTGTCAGTTAAGTGTTACATTATTTTTGACATGATATTTTCTTTTAATTTTTTTTTCCTTTGTGTGAAACCCACCAATAACTTGTGGGTTCCATTTACAAAATAAGCCCAAAGTGGTCTTCCAATTAAATAATTTTTTCTTACTTTTTTAATAACAGTTTGTGCCATTACTCCACTTTCTAATGCATTCTCACTCACAACAGCTCAGCCTACAGTGTTGTTAGTGATGGTGCAGTTACTTGTGAATGGTTTGAGGTTTATTATATGTTTAGTCTGGAGTGAGGTGAGGACATATATAATGGAGCACCAAGCATGGTGGTGGAGTGGGAATGTGTTATAAGGCGGCAACTAGAGATAGGTTTATGATACTGGTCGGGTCGGCCGTGCTGGACCCGGACCCAGTCCAAAGGATCCATGGGCCGATCGGTCCATTCTTTAAAGGACAGTCTCCCACTTAATAACCATATCGAGCCCAAGCCCGATCTATACTCTCTTCAGCCCATCCGCAGGTGAG
>JAOSBK010000002.1:11540325-11556310 GCA_027568895.1 Erythroxylum shatona
AATTACAATATAATTAATTAAAATATTATTATTATTTATTTATTTACATTATATTTAATTAAAATATTATTATTAATTAAAATATAACTATTCATTAATTAAAATATTAATATTTATTTATTAATTAAAATATAATTCATTCATTAATTAAAATATAATTAATTAATTACAATATTTTTTTACAAACTAACCACTATCAATGATAATGGTAATCATTCATTCCTCTTAACCAACCAACATAATTATAATGATAATATTCATTATCATTTCTTACTATATTCATTCATATTCCTATTATCATTCCTTCATGCTAACCAACCTCCCCCTCAATTATCAATTAAAATGTTAACTTGAAACCAATGGCAGAAATTGTAACCTTGAAATTGATTGGATTTTTCTTCACATGTTAATTGATTGGCCATTGAATTTTGTATTCAATCTACAGAAAGCAACAGACCAAAAATGCAAAAGAACAGTTCGAAATGAAAAAATGCAAACAAAAAAATCAGATTTGCAAACTAGAAAATTAGAAATGTAGGAATGCAAAATAGAAAACTATAAATGCAAATCATAAAATTAGAAATGCAAATCAGAAAATTAGAAATGCAGAAATTCAAATCAGATAATAAAATAAGAAACACAAGTAAAAAACGTAGAAACACAAACTAGAAAATTAGAAAACTAAAAGTAAAACAAAAAATCAGACATGCAAAAATGCAAATCAAAAAACAAAGTGAGAGAGAAGGGATGAGTTAGAGACTTAAAGAGAGAGGAGAAGCCCAAAGACTAATTTTTATTTTTTTGTGAATCTGTTGTAATTTTTTTTTATTTTTAGAAACAACCACCACCCACATGTTTCCTTTTTTTATTAAACAAACACCCTTATTTAATGTACATACAAACATTTGGCTAAGGGATGGTTGAAAGAATAACCAAAATTTCAATTACCATTTTCATCTTCCAAACAAGTTCTTACATCAGCGACTGATGCCCATATATGTTCCAGATGTTCAGTAATTTCCTTCTCTCTACTCTGCCCATTATTACAGTTCTATGGTCAGCATTGGAAACAATACAAACCTCTGCTTCAGGAACCTTGCGTTTGATCTCTTCGCTGCACTCCAATGGGATTCTCAGGTCACGTTGGCCTTGAATAACAAAAATTTTGACGCCAAAATTCATCAATATTTCCAAGAAATCATCCATAAATTTGGCTCCTCCACATGTCAAATTATGCATTGTATGCCAAGCTGAATGATGAGTGTGTCGTGTGAAGTCTCTGATCATAAAATGCAGATCCCTGAACAGTAAGGATAAAAAGAATGCTGGTTATCCTTTGCAGCAATGAAATTAATGATTCTACATCCAAAAGAAAGAAGTGTTTGTAATATAAGAATAGGTGTTACCTTCTCCAGGTGAGAAGCTTCAGAATCCTCTCCCACGTCCTGTGGTTTCGGCAAATGAGCAAACAAACACAGCGACCCAAGTGTTCGTACCATGACATGAATGCGGAACCAAACAGTATCGGCGGCCAAAGCATCTTTCTGGCGAGTTTGGTTAGTGCCACTAAACTTGCTCCTTCTTTAGACTTTGAGAAGTAAGGCTAAATCCAAAAGAACAATGTAAACACAGACATCAGTCAAATTACTGAAAGATCAATATGAACTTTATGACTCTGATCAAACCGTCGATAGTTATCTATACACTTACAGGTGCAACTAGAGTGATTGACTTTACGCATTTGGGGTACTTGGCGGCCAAAGCTGACGCGATAATGCATCCCATGGAATGTGCAACAAGGTGAAAAGACTTCACCTCCAATTGGCCAATCACAGATTTCTCTATCATTTCCATGTGGTCTCGTAAAGTGTATAAACATTGGCGTGGTTTTGGGCTTCGTCCAAATCCATGAAGGTCAACAGCAATCAGCCTGTAGCTTTGCTTCACGGGTTCTGAAAGATTTGGAAATACCGTTTCTGTCCAAAATGACGAAGAAGACAGAAAGCCATGTATGAATATCACGTTTTCAGATGAACCCTCTCGGCAGTCCTGCTCCATCGCAGCTGTTATCAAAATGAACGGTAACAACATCAACGATCATGCCCTACAATGTTGGATACCTTCTCCTCGACTCATTACGAATTCGGGACATACATACGCTGCTTGATGAAGATTTTATCATAAAAACCGGGGTTAGCAAACGGGTTGGTTCAAATTTACCTTTCGGAGGCACCTTCACCTCTACATGTAGCTTATCCCTGTCCTTCATCCAGGAAAGGCACGACTCACACCCACGATCAGACCATCTATTCACTATTACATCATTTTTTATACCACTCCTATCGCTTGGTTTCCTGCAGTCCTCCCATTTTCTTGGAAAACCAACAAACCCCATCTCTCTAAACACATTTCTCCTCTCATACAGAGTTTCGGACACCTCAGTCTCTTCACCACTTTCCACTAGTCCGCCTCTCTTCCGCCAATAACACGGAGAAGGCTTTCCTTCCAAAATCTCATCAAGATACTTGTATATTATGCAAAATATAACGTCCAAGAAATCCAGAATCAGGAATACAGTGTAGCTGACAGCATTTATCAAAATTTCTCCTGTTATTCTCGCCCATTTCACGGGGAAGTACACCGGAGACATGGATGAGAAAGATGCGAGAAAAGGACAATGGGAGATGGATGGAGGTTTTGGCAGTTAAAAGAAGTGATGAGTGATCAATATTTAGCCACGTATTCAGAATGTGGAACAAGAAGTAGCTGCTAACTTGGACTACGAGGTGAAGGGGGTAAAGTCAACAAAGATATGGCAACTATCGTAGTAATCGAATCCAACTCCAAGAACAAAAAATGGAAATCCTCAATCAAGCACATCTTATCTGCTTTTGCTCGTAACTTTGTCTTCAGCTCAGATATTACATGTGTTATTCATACAACTTCCAAGGAGCTTAGTTAAATTCACGTCCAGCTTTGCTTCACAGCGACTGCAATCTGGAATTGGATTCAGTTGGTGCGTTGTACAAAAAGTTAAATTGAATAGAGTGAGCAAAACATGTAAAAAGAAAAGAGACATGGATGGAATGAAGGCATGCTTACTTGCTAAGTGGGACTGGACTAGGAGCATATTCATATACATGGAAGAAGAAGATTCCGCACACATTTTATGACTTTCTATACGTTGTCTGCATCGAAGGTGATGCAACATCATCGTTAGCGAATGTTTGCCGGCAGATTAAGAGATATGTTTAATTGTTATTTATTTAATAACAACTAGCACTCTATTTATTTATTTAAATCTAAAGACTTATTTGCTTTTATTTTATTTTTTAATTTCGAATTCAATAAAAAAAATGTTTGATTGAATCTTTTGATTTATGTTTTTATTTTTGCAAAAATTTTGAAAATATTTTAATTTATTATAAACTAAATATATTTAATATTTTAATTATTATTAAAAAGATTATTACTTAATTTAATATTTTGCATTTAATTAATTAAAATTAATTATTAATAAGAATTACTCATAATTTAATTTAATGAAATATAATAAATTTAATTTATACAATATAATAAAATAAATAATTATTAAAAATATAGGTAAATTTAAATATCTTCAAAATGGATAAAATTCAAATAAAAAATTGATTTAACAATTAAAATATATTTAAAATAAAAATTAAGTTATAAATAAAATTAATTTTAAATTTTTATTTTTATAAATAAAATAATTTTATTGGTAATTTATTAAGGAATATTATATAAAAGGTTGAATTTATTTTAAAATTTTTAATATATAATTATTATCTTAATAACTAATCATATTTTTACTTTTATTTTAAAAATAGAAAACTAAAAAAAAAAGTACAACTCTAATAAGCCTATTAAATGTTATCCACAGGATGAGATTTAATAGAATATTTGATGTGACGTAGTTAGTTCTCTTCCAGTAGGGGGCATATTTGAGTTGGACATCTATCATTCAGAAGACGTGCGCCATATGGTCAACTATAAATGCAGAAACCATGTGCTGGACTGCCACCAAACCAGACCAAACCAAACTGTTGGCTCCCTAGTTTGCCGGATTTTACGAATTTGCCCATCATTCTTTATAATTATAATACCTCTTAATTTAATATCCATGTTTTTTTAATTTAAATCGCCTAAAAAGGGAGTTACTTGTTATAATTTTAATATTATAAAATTTTATTAAATAAAAATAATGGGATGGGAAAAATCTACTCACTAGCCATCTTAATAATTTTAGATAACTTTTAAAATTAAAGAAAAATACGTCACTGTCTTAAAGTCTATAATAAACAGTAAACATTTCCTTAGGGAGTAAAATGTATAGTCATTAGATGACAACTACTTTATGATTATGATCATGAAATTGTGTGTTTTATGATCGTAAGGTCTTATATATAATTAATTGTGCCAACAGATTTCTATTTGTTCCAAAGTCAACTAAATCAACTGCAATGGTCAAACAAGACCACCCATTTTAAAAGATACAATTTGCTTTCATAAAATTATTACATTCTATTTTTTCTATTTATTAATAATTTATCATTTATAAATGAAAATTATTAGCATAGATAGCTGAAATTATGCAGCAACTAAACAATATGATAAAGGGCAAGTAATAATTCTTAATTAAAATGTAAAAGATTTTGAACGTAAATGTGTATTTATTTATTGTTGAAAGAAAGACAGTAAAAATATATAATAATATAAAGAGAAAACTACAGGGCACCCCAGTTTGGTGCACCAGAAACGACCGCAAACGAGGATAAATAAGTGCTTAGGTAGAAGTTCAGGAGATTCATATCCATTTTCTCGCTTGTTTCACCTAACAAGGTTTGGTGGCTGCTGCCTGCACCCTAGTGGTAGAGCGCTTCAACTCCTAAAACTTATCCTACCCATTTAGTGGTTCACTCTCTGGTGCTGCTATCTATCCCAAAGCTTCTATCTTAGGGGTGATTAGTAGTCATGGACTTGGAATTCTTGCAGACGCTTGATCTTCAGATTCTTGTGGGCGTTGGTGTGGCTATTATCGCCATTGTTATTGGTGCCGTCTTTCTTCTTTCTCCCAAAAAACCCAAAGGTCTCAACTCCTAATACTCGAATGTACCATTTGTTATAAGGTTTGGCTTTGTGTTGAGATTCCTGGTCTGGAAAGTGTTTGTTTAAAGTTCTGGTTTTCATTGTCTTCTGTGTTCTGGTCTTGCATTGATTCGCCTTTACATCAGTTTTACGATTTCAGATGCTCACGTTGTATGGACGAGATGTTTCTAGGCGTTACAAACGATGGACTGTTCATAGTCAGATATATGTGCATGAATTGTCTTTCTAGTTTTTGACATGATTACCGTTGGTTTTAAATGAAATGATCTTGACAAATATTTAGTTGCTTTTGACAAATACTTTGTTCACCTTTCAGGATGTCTGCCATCCATGTTGTTCTAATGTTCTCTACTCATTATGTCCAATTTTGTCCTCTCCGAAGTTATTTTTAGCTAATCTCCATTAACTTTTCTCAATTAATGCCTTTCTGCATTTCTTTTACAGGTCTAATTATTTACTCTCTCTTTTTTTCCCCCTCCCTGAAAATTAACTAATTGTGGCGCCTGTTTATGTTTATAGGCTGCTTAGATCCTGAGAATTTTAAGGAGTTTAAACTTGTCAAGCGCACTCAGCTGAGTCACAATGTGGCGAAGTTCACATTTGCTCTTCCCACGGCTACTTCAGTTTTGGGTCTTCCAATTGGACAGCATATAAGCTGCAGGTTTGATTAACTTTTCCTTTCTGGATGAGTTTACTATCTAAGGTTTGTTTTGCATTCTATATGGTCGAATGAGTACGAATTCTTATTTTTCTTTTGTTTACTGTTTTGACTTTCACATTCCTGCTCTTAGATTTGCTGCCTATTATGTATGAGAGTAAATGAAGTTACGCTTTTGTCTTCCATTGTGATCTTTTGATCTTTCTTACCAGCTAATTTGTTGGGCAGGGGCAAAGATGGCAATGATGAAGAGGTTATAAAACCATATACTCCTACTACATTGGATTCTGATGTTGGACACTTTGAGCTGGTCATTAAAGTATGGGAAGAAGATTACTTTTTTTTTTTTGAGAAAAAGAAGAAGATTACTGTTCAATTACTTGATTTCATTAGATTTAGTTGCATATTCAGATCAACTTAGCTGCTTTTATAATTGATCTGTGGTCTTATATCCTCCTGTAAGTAGATGTATCCACAAGGAAGGATGTCACACCATTTTAGAGAGATGCGTGTTGGTGATTATCTTTCTGTCAAGGGACCCAAGGTATGTGCTCTCTTTGCAAGTTAACTTTAAAACTTCATCTCAGCTTGTTTCTTATTTCACTGTACTTTTTTCTTGCCAATGCTGTCATTTCACAAGCATAAGAACAATGGTTGGTGCATTTGGATTTTGTTGATTTTCTAAACTAATTTTCATTGTTACCTGATTTTACAACTTAGTTACTACTTATCTGTTCCTTAGAAACAGGAAACAGGAAACCTGCCTACTTTCTTATCAATGTCTAAACTAAGAAAAACTTCAATAGCAATACCTTTTCCAAATTCCAAGTAAACAAGAAACCATGGTAGTATGCATGTTTGTCCCTTAAGTGTGCGAGAACTTAAATTTGCATTTCTATGGCAACATATTGTAGAGATGCAAAACCAGAGCTCTTTAAATTTCTTTACTGTATAAGGTTGATTTTGTTGTTAGAGTCTTTTCTGGAGAGTTTTCTATACCTTAAACTTATTTTAGTGTTACATTTTCCCCTTTTCTTGTCTGAAAATATAAGCTCTCCAGTTGACTGGTGGGTGTTTGATATATTTTTTGTACCAGGGACGTTTCAGGTATCGACCTGGTCAGGTTAGAGCATTTGGTATGCTTGCTGGAGGCTCTGGCATTACCCCAATGTTTCAAGTATGCTACCAAATGTTTACTTCTTAACCTTGGATTTAATTTTCTGTTGAATTTTTAAGCTTCAAATCTGGACCATTCACCGTTTAGTTGTTTTATATATGTTTCTTCTTGGCATCCTTTCCAGGTTGCTAGAGCCATTTTAGAAAACCAAAAAGACAGAACGAAAGTGCACCTTATTTATGCCAATGTTACGTTGGAGGACATCCTTTTAAAGGTAATCTGCAGCTTTGTTTTATCTATCAATTATATGTGTTTTGGCTCTTATTCGTTTCCTTTCTTTATTATATGGTTACTGGTTATGCATTTTCATTTGACAATGAGAAGATCTACATTATATAGTAGGATATCCTTCCGTTAGAAATAATGTATTGTGAGGTGAAAGGCCTAGGTGCAGGCGAAGTGTGATCTTGGCAATTCCTGACTGGAAACGTTTGTTTCACAGAATTTTTTGGCAGTCAATTCCAGTGGCTAAGAAATCATATTTATCTCAATTAGGAGAAATTACACCTGCTTTTTGTCAAAAAAAAAAGAAAAGGTTCATGCGATCACAATAATAGGAGGATACATCAAATGAGAAACTTGTCATGTGCTTCACTCTAGAACTAATTGGTAAGGACCATAGAAACTCAAAAACGAACTTGGAGAATTGTCAGTTAGATAGGTCTAACATGATTGTTAAGATGAAAATTTGAATAATTCTGTATGATTTTCTAACCCATGTTTTTAATTTATTTTCTTTATTTATTTAAATAATACATGTCTTCTTATTCTTCAAATTGTGCAAATAATTGAAAGTTAGTTCCTGTTGACTCACAGGAAGAGTTGGATAGTCTTGCAGCTAAGTACCCAGATCGCTTCAAAGTTTACTATGTCCTGAATCAGGTAAAATTGCCTTTCACCAGCATTGACATCTTTACCTATTTTAATTTTTCATTTCATCATCCTATTATTCATGCAAATTCCTTCCACTTGTTTTCTACCGTCCTTCTTTGGATGTTGGATATCACTTATTTCAAGAAGACGAGCTTAGAAGAAATATGAATGATTAGTTTATTTCTCTGTTTGTGATGCTAGGATTCCAAAATCATAACGACTCCTTATTAACCTGTAAACAACCATGAATAATACTAATTTATCTTCAGAAACGAAGAAAATGAGGGTGGAAAGGGAAACCCAATGGCAACATATTAAGTTTGAGACACTAAAATCTTGTTCAAGTAGAGGAGCCAAATTTAAGATTGCATCTACGGGAGTTTATTTGAAGGAAAACTAATATATGTTGTCTCATTTTCTGGTCTTTAAAAACAACAACAATAATACTCGGTAGAAATCCCGCTAACACGCGAGATTTAGGGAGGTTTGGTAAATTTGTTTTTATTAGTACAAATACATACCTGCACATTTTAGGTCGGAAACCATAATATGCCTATATTCTATACGTAATTCCTTTACTACTGCTTTTTGATGCGTAAATAATTTCCTTATATCTGGAACTTTTGGTACTGTTATTAAATATTACTCTATATAGTCTTTAGATTTGAATGTTGTTTTCTTTTTCAGCCTCCTGAAGTTTGGGATGGTGGTGTTGGCTTTGTTTCGAAGGAAATGATTGCAACGCATTGCCCTTCACCTGCTTCTGATGTTCAGGTATAGATATGTTGTTAATGTTGTGCCTGAACCTCAAAACGCATTCGCCGATTCTCTGAACTTTTGGTCTGCTTAAGAGCCAATAAAGATCATGTTAGAGAAAAACCAATAATAAGTGAAAAAGATGAAAAGCCAAAGAAAGGAACTACTTATAGTTTCGATTATCTATTCTGCAGATTCTCAGATGTGGACCACCACCTATGAACAAGGCCATGGCTGGTCACCTTGAAGCTCTTGGCTATGCACCGGAAATGCAATTCCAATTCTGATCCTCTGCAAGTTCTTGACTTCCACATATGGAGTGCAGACTAGTGTTTATCACTTCAATAAAGGATTCATATACTCAGTTCTGTCTCCTATTCTTTAACGAAAACTCAGAACCTTGAAGGCAAATGTATTACCGTTTTAACTTCCAAAATTTGGGGCCTTTGAGAACATCAATATTAAGACAGTTGATTTTTAATTATGAGAGGCTGTCGGTACTGGTGAACTGGTTAAATAAGACAACTCGATCTGCACAAAACACTTTACCTGCTTAGCAGCATTAGTTTTAGAGAACAGAGAGTATTAATAGTCACACGTCTGCTTGGATTCTTCTGGGTATAATTTTGAGCCGATAAGGAGATCATACATTGATGACAGAATCAAGCATTCCATCTGGTTTTGAAGAAAGTAATATGTTTCACTGAAGTTTTAACTGATAGCTATATCATTATTCTCAACAATAACGAATTGATGTAATAAAGATGTTACGGGAGAATAAAGGCAGGAAGACGATGATGGACATGAAGGACGTACGAAGGATTAGCAACGACATCGTAGAGGAGTAAAGATAGTTGTGGAACAAAACGACGTAGCTGATATTAGTGAGTTTAGAAAAGGATGATACGTGTAATTCAGTAAGTGGATGAATGTGATAGATGGGAATATAATTAAAACAAGGATTAATTAAAAAATCTTATGACTGTAACTTTAAAAAGTCATAATTAAATGTTCAAACTTGCAATTTTTTTCAATTATAGTCCGACGTTAGTGGACCCGTTAAGTTTATTGACGTGATTTAGAGCCTGTTTGGATGAGTTTATATCAGTAGAGTTTTTATCAGTAGAGCTGTTATATAACTTTAAAAAGTCATAATTAAATGTTCAAGCTTGCAATTTTTTTCAATTATAGTCCGACGTTAGTGGACCCGTTAAGTTTATTGACGTGATTTAGAGCCTGTTTGAATGAGCTTATATCAGTAGAGTTTTTATCAGTAGAGCTGTTATTAATAGAGCCTTTCTAAAAAGAGTTTTTTTTAAGAAATCAGTTGACTGTTTGGCTGTCATTTTAAAAAGAGTTTTTTTGAAAGAACTTCATATAATAGATTGTTTAATAACATAAAAAATATACTTTTAATTTTAAGTATATTTTATTTTGTAATAAAAATTATTTATGTATAAATATTATTTAAAATATATTAAATAATATGCAAAGCACAATATATTAATTATTATATAATTTTAAACCATATAAAACATAAACGTGAAGATACGTTTGTGGATATTGTGAAAATTACCTGTAAAACATAAAGGTAAATGAGACTAAAAAATAGGCTCATTAATTGATATGAAAAATCTACCTGAAAAAGTATTTTTTTGAAAAGCTTCAAATTTGAGCTTCTCAAAAAACTGTATTTTAACTTTCAAAAAAGCATTTCTGTCAAAAAAGTACTTTTGGCTAGCCAAACATTCAGTTTTCTTAAAAACAACTTTTGTAATGAAAAAAGTACTTATTCACTCTCTAAAAGCTGAACCGAACAGGCACTTTTATGTGTTTCAAAAGCCCTAACTAATAATACACGTTAACTAAAATTAACACAATTAATGAATATTAATAAAACGACATTGTTTAATCACGTAACTAAAACGATATTGTTGTTAAAAAATTACACAGTTTAATCCCTAAATCAATTTACGCATCTCCGACACCCTTACCCTTCATTTTTAGTTTGTTCCTTTCATATTCAGTTTGTTCTCCCGGCGCTATTACCATTCTTTTCAATTTGTTCTCCAGACATCCTCACCCTTTATTTTCAGTTTGTTCTTCCAATGTACTCACCCTTTGTTTTCAGTTTATTGGTGCTCTATGATGCGAGAGTAGCTTAAGGCATCAGAAAAATAAACAGAAAATGAAGGGTTGAAGATGTCAGGGGAACAAACACGAAATGAAGGATTGCATAAATTGATTTAAGGATTCTATTTTTAACAATAACATTGTTTCATTAACTTTTATTACTTATGTTAATTTTAACTGATGTGTATTAATTATTAGTTAAGATTTCAGGAACATATGACAACATACGCTAGCAAATGTAATGAAGACACTAACCCAGTGGGTTGGTGTGAGTGACGCATACTCTCATCGCTTAACCAAGAGGTTCTAGGTTCGATCCTTGCCCTTGGGAACGCAGCAAACTCCTGGGCCAGCTGTAGCCTCCATATGAGATGTATCAGGCAGCGAAGGGGGATTAGTCACCGGCTTCGGCCCAGTGGACACCTCCTGGGAGACCAAAAAAAAAATGTAATGAAGACACTAATATCTAGCTAAAATTGAAAAAATCCAAAGATTGAGTATTTAAATATCACCTTTTCAAATTCAGGGCCATAATTAAAAAATTGTGCAAAAATTAGATTTCTTTTAATTAACACATTGCACCGGTAAACAAAAGATTTTTCATTGGATGACAAAAACTATTTTCTCTCTCCACATCTTGTCTCTCTTTTTGCTTTCAGTTCTTATTGAGTTACAATTAGGGTTTCTATAAATCATGTATCTAATTAGTATCAAAGCTCAAGAATCATCGAAGACGGCAGAAGGCACACGATCCCATGATTTGACACAGATGCAGGAAAATATGAAGTTACAGTTGCAAGAAATGGAGTTATGGTATGAGAAAGGATTACAAGCACTAAAAGAGCGGATGATGCACATGACGAAGAATAGTAACCAAAAAGATATGGAGGATGATGGAAGGGATAGAAGAGCGCCAGAAGTTGGAGCAGGAGGAGCTTACGGAGGTTTCCAGTATTCTATGCCTATTAGGTCTGCAAAGATAGATTTTCCATGGTTCAAAGGTGAAGGCTTAAGGAATTGGGTACATAAATATAAGCAATTTTTCTATCTAGATAAAAAACGGCCAGAAATGAAGGTTAGAGTGGTAACTGAGGCATGACATCAGTTGTACACGATGAATAGATTAACAATTGAAGAACCAAGTTAAGGGGAATATTCAGCCTTGGAGTAGAGATTTAGAGATAATGTGTTTGAAGATCTAATTGGATAACTGAGAGAGTCGAGGCAAGAAGTGAGAGTTAAGGATTACTGTTTTAAATTTGACCTAACATCTCATAAATTGGTTATAGGATATTCAAGTGGATATGTATGTTGGTCTATATTGATTATTAATGACATTGTTTTAATGAATAAGACAAAAAAATGTGTTAATATTAAGCTAGAAGTTTGAAGGGATACGTTAGAATAGAAAGATTTTAAATTAAGTAGGACTAAGATTGAGTACCTGTAGTGTAACTTTTCAAATCATAGGGTAGCTACCGATGTGGAGGTTAATAGTGGTTCAAAAGTTATACCAAAAAAGGAGTTTTTTTAAAAAATATTTAGGATCTATCTACCAAAGTAATGTAAAAATTGATAAAGACATAATTTATCGTATCATACAAGGGTGATTTAAATGGAGAAGTGTATCAAGAGTTTTATTTAATAAGAAGATACTACTCAACCTTAAAAGTAAATTATATTATTTAGCGATTAGACTGATCATGCTCCATAGGACGGAGTGTCGACCGTCAAATACTTGTATAGTCATAAGTTAATGGGAGCGAAGATGATGATGTTCTGTTGTATATGCAATCTTACTAGAAATAAATAGGTCAAGAATGTAATAATAAGAGATAAATTAAATGTGACTAATATTAATAAAAAATTAAAATAGACAAGACTTGTATAATTTGGGTATGTTAAGAGAAATCACCCAAATACTCTAATAAGAAGATAGAAGATTGTACTTAAAAACTGAAAGGGGAAAAAATAAAGGCCTAAGAAGAATTGAATAGAAGTAATCAAGAATAATATGAGTTTGTTAGAACTTACTAAGGACATGACCCTTAATAGAAAAATTTTACATAATAGAATACAGATAAACGATCTCACATAGAAAGATCTTTATTGTTCTCATAGGTCTTTTAAACATTTTCTTCTTTTATTTAACTTAAACTTTTAATAAGTAGTTCTTTCCTCGATTTAGCATAAGTTTTTTCTTATTTACTTGTAAGTATTTGATTTATTTATTTACTTGTTTTATTTCTTGTGTGAGTATTTATTTATTTATTTTATCTTTTATTTTTACTATTTACCTTGTTTTATTTTTATCATATTATTTGCTTTTATACTTTTATTACTTATATTTATATTTATTTATTATTTTTATGTCTATTTTCTTTTTCTTTTTAATTGGTATTATTTTTTATGTGAGGCTAATAAAAATAGCATTTTCTATAAATAAGATTGTGTTTTACTGAATCTTTTCAGATCCTGTTTATTAGCGAGACTTTTACTAGATTATTGTTATATTGATTATACCATACACTTATCTAATTGTAAGCCTATTTTAAAAAGGTCTTAGACTTGAGATTGAATACCCAGTGAAATTTTGGGCACCTAAAAGTTTGTAGCAGGCATATGATCTAGCTAAAAGACATGAATTAGTCGCCCATAGATGTTATAAATTTGATAGCAGTGGATTAAGAAACTGGGGAGCGAACAACAGTCAACAATTCGGCCAAAAATTTGGAGCAAGAATCATACTGCGACCTATACCAGGGATCCTAATCAAGAGTAGTGAAAAGAAATTTACGAAGACTATTAACTTTAAAAGAGATGAAAGGTGAGCGAAGGGTATGTTTTTGGTGTGAAGAAAACTATACTCGAGGCGACAAATGTAAGAAGAGAATGGAAATATGTATAATGGATGATGTAGAAGAAGGCAACCAACAATTTCTCTACAGGCAATGGCTGGTACAACTTCCTCCATCTTTCAATAAATGCAGGTAGTAGGAAGATATAAAGGACATAACATTCATATATTGGTGGATGGGGGTAACATGCATAATTTCGTTGATAAAAAAATTGGTGCATGCTGAGGCGAAAGGTATAAAAGAGTTTAATCCATTATTGGCTATGGTGGGAGGAGGATTAAAGCTTCAGTGTCATCAAAGATGCAAAGAGTTTACCTGGATAATGAGTAGAAAAAAATTCACCACTAGCCTCACTTTATACTTTTTCACAGATCCATCTGTGTTCAATTTAGTTCTGAAAACCCATTTTATGCTAATTGGTGTCTTATGACTTGGTATTTTTATAAGTTCACAAGTTTGATTATTCTCAATCAGGTTGATCTCCTCTTTCATTGCATTCACCCATTTTTTATCTCCTTCTGCTTGTTTAAATCCTATAGACTCAAAAATTGCAACATTAAATCTTCCAAAAATATCATAAAGTAATCTTGTACCTCGAATTGGAGGTTCATTAACTATGTCAGCATGATTTTCATCAACTTATACCATCATGATTTTCAATAACTGTATCATCATGATTTTGCTTAATCTCCACGTTTTTTTTTTCATTTTTGGTTTCTTCCTAGTTCCAGCTTTCATTTTCTATAAACTTGATGTCCCTACTGATGATTATCTTTCCAGTGTGTGGTTGATAAACTCTATAGCCTTTTGTCGTAGAGCTATACCCGACAAATATGCCTGCTTCAGCCTTCCTATCAAGTTTACCTCTGTTCACCTGAGGCACCAAAGTGAAACACAAACATCCAAATACTTTGATATTCTCTAAGGAAGGTTTACAATCATACCAAGCCTAGAGTTTTATTGCCAAATGCTTTAGTCGGCAGCCTGTTTAACAAAATTATTATTGTATTCGCTACCTTTGCCTAAAATTTCTTTGGCAACTCTTTATTAAGCAACAAGCATCTAGTCATTTCCATGATCGTCTTATTTTTCCTTTCACTTACTCCATTTTGTTGAGGAGTGTATCTCACAGTTAGCTGGTGCTCTATTCCTGCATCTTCATAAAACTTGTTAAATCTGTCAGAGTTGTATTCAGTTCCATTATTTGACCTGAGCACCTGAATTTTGTATCCGCTTTGATTTTCTATCCAATTCTTATACTTCCAGAAGATATTAGCAACATCAGATTTAAACCTCATAAAATAAATCCAACACATCCTGCTAATTTCATCAATAAAGACAATGTAATACCTACTCTTGTTGAGGGATTATGTTCTCATTGGTCCTCCAACATCAGTGTGGATCAACTGAAGTTTATTAGTTGCTCTCCATGCTCCTCTTTCGGGAAAAGGAAGCTTTGTTAGCTTTCCATATTGGCAAATAATGAAATCTGAAATTTTATGTTTGATCATTGACATTCCTCATGCTAATTTATTCTTTTGCATATGAATAAAAGCAGCATGACAGAAGTGTCCCATTCTCCTATGCCAAAGCTTAGTTTGATCTTGAATGCACATATAAGGCACCTGTTTATCCTCCATTAAATCAATAGAGAAGCTTTTGTCTTTCATTTTTACAGTGAATACTTTCATTCCTTCTATATCTTTTATCGTGCAACTGTTGTTTTTGAAAATGATTGAAAATGCTTTCTCCACTAACTGTCCAACAGTTAGTAGGTTTTTGGTCAATATTAGGTAGATATAATACATCATAAATAAGTTTTGTACCTGAGGAGCTCTCAATAGCTATTGTCCCTCTACTTTTGACTGAAATGAAATCACCATTTCCAATCTTAACTTTGGAATTTTTGACCTGTCAAGCTCTTTGAAAAGACCTTCATTATACATCATATGGTTTGTGCAACTGCTGTCGACAAGCCAATTTATGCTAAAATGGAAGCTAGCAAAATAGGTAGCTATAAAGAGCTGCTCCTCTTGTTGATGTTTAATAACATGTGCTTTTTCTTCTTTCTCAAGCATCTGTTCTTTACGTATTTTCTCCATGTGGCCCAATTGGTTACACTTATGACACCTGACATCAGGTCTCCACCAGCATCTTCTTTATGGATGATTTGTCTTTTTACAATGAGGACAAGGTGGAAAACATTCATCTTTGTTGTTGTTTCATGTATTTTATGCTTTATTGAGTTTTTGGATTCTTTCTTGTATTTTCCACTCTCATGATTTTGTTTTTGCTTGGAAAGTGTAACACCCCACTCCCGCATGACCTGAACCCGACATCGATGGTGATATCCGAGTCCGTGCCCTGCGAGGGTGGCGTGCTACATCACTCAGTCAAAAC
>JAOSBK010000002.1:11556410-11574966 GCA_027568895.1 Erythroxylum shatona
TGCCGGGAAATGTCAGGAATGCATGTACAATCATGTGCATGTGCAAAAATTACCATTCATATAAATATAGAGGCCATTTGGTGCATGTGCATGCCGAGATATGTTTACACACTCATAACCCATCCCGAATTACTATTTTACCCTTCCCATCGGTGATGGGATGTTACAGAAAGCACCTTCCACAGTTTCTTCTTGCCTCATAAGTCTTCTTTGCTCCTGCACCTGCAAGGCATTTAAAAGCTCTGCCGAAGAAATATCTGATAGAGCTTTTGACTCCTCCAGAGAAGAAATTTTGGATTCATATTTCTCTGGAAAATTTACTAGAATTTTTTGAATAATTCTTTCATCAGAAAAATCCTTACCGAGCAACTTTACTTTATTAGCAATGGCCACCAACTTATCAAAATAGTCTTTAATTGTTTCTAAATCCTTCATTTTCATAATTTCAAACTTTCTGATCAAGTTGAGCACTTGCATATTCTTGGTTCTTTCATTGCCTTCGTGTTCCTTTTTAAGGTTGTCTTATATGTTTTTGGCTGATTTTATGTTTATGATCCTAGTAAATATGGTGTTTGTAACAATAGATAAAATACATGCTTTGGCCTTTGATTTTCTGTCTTTCTCTCCTTATGATTCTTCATTTGTGCCATAGTGGGATTTGTTCACAGTGGTATAACATCGTAATCTTCTTCTATAACCTCCCAAAGATCTACTGCTTCAAGATAAACAGTCATCCTAATGGTCCATGCTTGATAATTTTGTACATCGAAAACAAATGGAGGAAGATGACTAAAGGATGTTTGTGTGTTGGTCTCCATTTTTGAAATGTTGTGTTTGCATCACTCAACCTCACAGATTCCTCAAGATAGAAAGCTCTGATACCAATTTGTGAGAATTGTAAAATAGAGGCTATAGTAGAATATACAAAACATCGTGGAAAGCATAAAAAATATGCTTAATAAAAGGCATGATTAACAATAAATCCTAACTGATAGCCATAACAAAACAAATTCCTACAATCTTGGCTCTGACAACTTGACTTCTTCAAATCTAACGTGGTATCACAAAATTGTAGAAGTTAAAGCAAAAATTCAACAACCAGTTTAAAAGTTTCTCGATATTAGCAGGATATTATCGTAGATTTATGGCCAAATTGCTAAATCTTTAAACCAATTGTTACATGAAAATGTTTTTCATTGGACAAAGGAAGGTACAACAGCTTTCAAGCAACTCTAGGAGGCACTAATTCATGTAGGCCATTCCTAATTTTGACAAGACTTTGAAGTTGATGCTTCAGGAGAAGGGGTAGGAGGGTCACTCCTTGGTATATTTCAACAAAAGATTGTCCTAAAGATACATCCACTTATTAGCATATGATAGAAGCAATTAGAAACATTAGTATTAGCGATCAAACATTAGTCTCATTATGTTATCGGTCGGAAATTTACCATGTAAAATGATCACTGAAGTTGGGGTGTTTGTTATATCTCAAGATTACTACTCCCTTTCAGTAAATGTGTTTTCCAAAGCTCTTAGGATTTGATTTTGAAATTAAATATAAAAACAGGAGCGATAACAAAGTAGCAGACACCCTCTCTGGCACTTCTAGTATCAAATTTTGTTCTCTGATTGTGACTGATATTCATATTGAACTTTTGGATAGGGTTAGAGTGAGTTGGCAGTGTGATAGGTTTCTACAAGATACAAATCCTCAGCTCCAACAAATTCATCAAATCTTCTTATAGCTGGAACAATAACACTTTGCAGTGGAAAGGGCGTTTAGTGTTTGGACCAGATTTGGAGATACAACAGGATATCATTTCCTTGTTTCATGACTCAGATGAAGGTGGTCATTTGGGAATGTTGGGTGTAAAAGAAAGTTACCTAACCTTCCTACTGTTCATGTATGGTCCATTTAAAGCATTTACCCTCTGCACACGCATATATTGTCTCCTATATTCCCGATCTTCCTTCTCTGTGATGGGCAGAGATATGGAAACGGATATAAATGTTGGTTTTGGGTCCTTATCCTCACCTAGAACAAGCAGTACACCATCGATCGTCCTAAAGGAAGAGGCTAGAAGATTCAAACACAGAGAGGTTTCAGGATCATGGCGGAGCAACGACTGGAGGTATTTTTGTTTCGGTTATGCTTCCGTTGATTTGTCTGCATGTATCTTTTACGTATTATTGTTGTATAAGATGCATGTTGTTGCTATGGTTTATATTTTATTTGGTGTCAGAGCTTCATTGTCTTTGCCTTGCTTTATAAACCATGAAAAACTTGCCTCTGTTCTGTTTTGTTGAATTTTCTGTTGAAAATATGAGTTGAGGTTGTTGAATTTTTTCAACATTTTTATACCTGCTGGAGACATTAGTGTCATATTTTGTGCTCCATAGAGCACTCGATGTTAATTGGATCGTGAAGGAGGAGGAGGGACAACGACCGTACGTGAGGCTTCGGACGTTGCTATTTATAAAACATTGCATGGTCAATTTTTTGACGTCTTGTGCGCGTCGCCTGGTCGACGTTGTCCCAACGCCGACCTTCAAGCAACCGCTAGCATCCTCTGCTCGCCAGAAACGTCGAGGCTCCGACGAGTTCCAGTCGGGTCACACTCGACCCAGCAGGAGGTTGAAGACGACTCGATTTTTCCTTTTCCAAATTTTTTATTAATATTAATTATGTTAATATTAATAATTAGTTGGGTTAATTCAGAACTAACCCGTTATGTTATGATTTTAATTATAAAATCATTTTGGCATTAATATTTTATGAAAAATATTAAATTTTAATTATGTATGTCTTATGTTAGAATTTTAGTTTTTGACATGCATATTATAATTGTTTAATTTTTGCACAAATTACATGTGATTAATTGAAAATTTTATGTGTATAAATTTATGATCATTATACATACAAAATTAGATTAAATATTTTGTGTATTATTATTTGATTTATTTGCATTATTTATTAATTGATGCAAATATTTAGGCTTTAATTTAAAGCTTAAGATAATGTTAGCGATCATATGATTTTAATTAATTGGGAGTAGCTATAGCATCTCAAATTAATTACAATTATATATTTATTTTTAAGATCACATTAAATCATTAATTATAGTTAATCATACGTGGCATGATAAAATCTACTCACAGGAATTTTGTTACATTTGTATAATTAATTAGGATGAAATATCAGATTATATTTCTTAATCTACCCACAGGAATTAAGAAAAAGAACATAATTTAATAGTTTTATCATAAAGTTTCGGATGAATCTAATTGAGTAGAACTTTAGCCTATAGGTAAGTCTTATGTCACTAGATTTATTTGTTAAATGCATGATTTACATTGGTAAACCATGAATTATTATTGGTCTCAATATATATATATATGATGAGCATAAATTTTTATTTCTCAATTTGCAGTTACTCAGACAGTTAATATTTCTGAAATTAAGTGTGATGTTCTCGAATTAAGAGGTGACAACTATAAGGTGTGGAAGGAGAAGATTCTGCTTCATTTGGGCTGGATGGATATAGACTATGCTATTAGGAAGAACGAACCACCGAGTATGACTGAGACCAGCATTTCGAAGCTATTGCTCTTTATGAAAAGTGGGAGAGATCTAATAGACTCTTCGTGATGTTCACAAAGACCAAGATATCTGCTGGCATTCATAGTTTTGTCGAACAGCATAGTAATGTCAGAGATCTATTGAAGGTCATTGATGACCAATTCATTACATCTAATAAGGCCCTTGCCAACACTTTAATTATGCAGTTGTCATCCTTGAGGCTCACTAGGATAAAGGACGTACATGATCATATCATGCGTATGAGGGACATAGTGGCTCAGCTAAAAGCGTTGGCGGTTACTAAATCGAAATCCTTCCTGGTGCATTACATTCTATGCACTCTACCTCAACAATAGATATTTTCAAGATCTCTTATAACACACATAAGGACAAGTGGTCGATTAATGAACTGTTGACCATGTGTGTGCAAGAAGAGGAAAGGTTGTTGATGGAAAAGGGTGAAGTGGTCAATTTGACCGTTTCAAGAAAGAAGAGATAGGATGATGCCAAAAATAAGGGAAAAGGCAAAGTTGCTCCTCAATCCGATATAAAGAAGCCATCAAAGTGTTTCTTTTGCAAGAAGAGGGGACATATGAAGAAAGATTGCGCTAAATTTAAGAACTGGCTCGAGAAGAAAAGTACTTAAATTTCATTTGTTTGTTATGAGTCTAATATGGTTAATGTTAATCATAACACATGGTAGATTGATTTTGGTTCTACAATCCATGTTTCGATTACCTTGTAGGGTATGCAAAACCTAAGGAAGCTGGTAGGAAGTGAACAATTCATCTATTCAGGAAGTAAGACGAGTTCACATGTGGAAGCCATTGGCACTTGCAGTTTGGTTTTGAGTAGTGGCTTTATTTTGTGCTTGGAGAAGACCTTTTATGTTTCAAATTTCTTTAGAAATTTGATTTCTGTATCAAGACTTGTATTTTTTAGTTTTTCCTTTAACTTTTCAAATTTTGGTTTTAGTTTATATAATGGATCTAAAGTTATTGGTTATGGTACATTATCTTATGGTCTTTATTCCATTCAGTTACAAAATGATGATGCCTATAATTCGATGCATGTCACTGTTGGATTAAAATGACGTGTTATGAATGAAGAATCCTCTATGTTGTGGCACTGTGGATTAGGATATATCTCCATTAAGAGAATTAAGAGATTACTAAATGAAGGAGTACTTAGGAATTTAGATTTTGTTGACTTTGAGACTTCCGTAGATTGCATTAAGCGTAAGCAAACTAACAAGTCTAAAAGGGGTGCCAAGAGGAGTACAAACCAGCTAGAAATCATACATACAGATATTTGTTATTTAGATATGGATGCAAATAGTCCGAAATACTTTATCACCTTCATAGATGACTGTTCGTGATATATGTATCTCTACTTACTTTGTTCTAAGGACGAAGCTTTGGATGACTTTAAAATGTTTAAGACTGAAGTGGAGAATCAATGTGGAAAGCTGATTAAAATCGTGAGTTTAGATAGAGGTGGAGGGTACTATGGTAGATACACTGAAAGTGGACAAGCACCTGGTCCTTTTGCGAATTTTCATCAGGAACATGGGATTGTTGCCCAGTACACCATGCTTGATTCTCCAGATTAGAATGGTGTGTCAGAAAGAAGAAACCGAACCTTAATGGATATGGTGACAAGTATGAGGAGTAACACAATACTTCCTCAATTCCTGTGGACTGAAGCTTTAAAGACGGCTTTGTATATATTAAACTGAGTTCCAACTGAGGTTCTCTCAAAGACACTTTTTAAGTTATTTAAGGGTTAGAAATCGAGTTTGAGGCATATACGCATTTGAGGTTGCTTGTCTAAAGTGAGAATTTACAACCCACAGGAGAAGAAGCTAGACCCAAGGACCATTAGTGGATATTTCATTGGATATGCTAAAAGGTCTAAGGGTTATAGATTCTATTGTCCATCTCATAGCACTAGAATTATGGAATCAAAAAATGCAAAATTTCTTAAGAATGGCTTGATCAGTGGGAGTGGTCATTTTCCAAACATAGTTTCTGAAAGGGGCTATTATGAAGCTTAACCCTCTTGTTCAAGTGATAGATTGATTGTCATTCATACCCCTCAAGTTCAAACAGGTGTCGGACAACCAATTACCGAAGTTCCACAAGCTATTAATACTAATCCAGTAGATCAAGTTGTAAATGAAGAACAACCAGAAATTGTTGAGCAACTAGTTGAACAACAAGTTCCTCGTAAGGACGATGATACAACATTGAGGAGATATAATAGGGTTAGAAGGTTAGCAATATCTAGTGATTATATAGTGTATCTACAAGAGTCAGATTACAACGTTAGAGCCGAAAATGATCCTGAAACTTTTTCACAGGCCATGAGTTCTAAAGAATCAAACTTATGGTACAATGCTGTGAAGGATGAGATGGATTCTATGGCATCTAATCAAGTCTGGGATCTCGTTGAGTTGCCAAATGGTGTGAAAACCATTAGATGTAAATGGGTATTTAAGACAAAGAAAGACTCACGAGGTAACATTGAGAGACATAAAGCAAGACTTGTTGCCAAAGGGTTCACTCAGAGAGAAGGAATCGACTAAACAGACACATTTTCTCCTGTTTCTAAGAAAGATTCTTTTCATGTAATCATAGCATTGTAGCTCATTTTGATCTTGAGTTATATCAAATGGATGTGAAAATGACATTCCTCAATGGTAAACTAGAGCAAGAGGTTTACTTGAAACAACCTGAAGGATTCCCCTATAGTGATGGTGAGCATTTAGTCTACAAGCTTAATAAATCCATATATGGGTTAAAACAAGCCTCTCGACAGTGGTGTTTAAAATTTCATGAGGTTATAACTTCATTCAGTTTTGAAAAGAATATAATGGACCAATGTTTATACCAGAAGGTCAGTGGGAGTGAGACTTGTTTTCTTGTATTATATGTGGATGACATTTTGCTTGTGACTAATGATAAAAGGTTGCTATATGAAGTAAAACAATTTCTCTAAAAGAATTTTGATATAAAAGATATGGGTGAGGCATCTTATGTTATTGGCATTAAGATCCATAGAGAAAGAACTCATGGCATTTTGGGTTTAAGGGCTAATAATGAGAAATTTTATATATGTAATACATAGAAGATAATAATCACTATAAGAGGACTTATCGCCATGATTCATATATTTGATTTCTTGTTATGTTTGTGTTAGGTTAAACGGATCAAGTGGGAGAATGTAAGATTTTTTTAAAATTTTTTTACCTAGTCTTCCTACTATTCATGTATGGTCCATTTAAAGCATTTACCCTCTGCACACTCACATGTTGTCACCCATATTCTCGACCTTCCTTCTTTATGATGGGTAAAGGTATGGAAACAAATATAAACATGGAGGTTTTAGGATCACAATGGAGCAATGGCTGGAGGTTTTTTTTTTGGTTATGCTTCTGTTGATTTATCTGCATGTATCTTTTACGTATTATTTTTGTATAAGATGCATGCTATTGTTGTAGTTTATATTTCATGGGGGACTTCTAAAAGAGTTCAATTATGATTTTATTGTAGGCGAATGCAGAAAGATACTGGTGATTATGTTAGGACATGTGAGATTTGCCAATGTAATAAATATGGAACTATCGCTCAACCTGGTGTTTTACATCCTTTACAAGTTCTAGAGAAGTTGTGGACAATTGTCAGTTTGGATTTATAGGTGGTCTTCCTAAGTCGGATGGGTTTACAGTCATCCAAATAGTGGTGGAAAGATTGAGCAAATACAACCATTTGATTCCTTTGGTTCATCCATATTCAGCAGTGAAGGTGGCACAACTTTATGTTGATCATGTATACAAATTGTATGGGATGCATATTAGAGTGGTGAATGACAGAGATCCGATATTTTTTACTGATGATGAATAGGAAGAATTTACGAAGGATGAGTAACGACATCGTAGAGGAGTAAAGATAGCTGAAGAACAAAACGACATAGTTGATATTATTGAGTTTAGAAAAGAATGGCATGTTTAATTCAAAAAGTGGATGAATTAGTTAAAACAATGTAACCGAAAACCACAGAATATTCAACGTCTACTTCTCTCTTGTTCTACTTTCAGTTTTTATTGAGTTATAATTAAGGTTTCAACAAATTGTATCTTTTCTATCTTACTAAGAATGAGCTATATAATATTTCCAGTAAGATTGTCAAAGCCACGTGTTTTTGTTGTAGAAATAAGGTTGTCTTGGAATTTGTCTGCACGTGTGAGCATCAACCCATCATCTTTTTTTTTTGCAAAGGATAAAAATTGAAAGCCCAAAAAAAAGCTAAACTAATGTAGTGTTCTGCGGTACAAAGCTCCTTGCTTGTCTCGGTGGATGAGCTCCATGACTGTCATCGGAGACTCCTGGATAATATACAGTCTTGGATTGGTTAGGACTGCTATCGAGGCCAGATTATCTACACACTGGTTCCCTTCATAATGTACATGCTGTAATTGCACCTCCTAATCTCGTTGGATTAATCCATGGGTACCTGTCACCAAAAAATTATCATCAGATAAAGCTATATTGGATGAGGACAAGATGTTTATAACTTCTAGGAAATCCACTTCTACGATGACTCATCTATAACCTAGCGTTCAAGCCAAAGTAAGACCCGATTGGACTCCCCAGAGTTTTGCAGTTAGCGGCGAGCTCCTTCCAATATGCTAAATAAACCCACCGCACCATTGACCGTGCCAGTTTCTAAGTATCCCCCCAACAGTAGCAATGTTAGCCCCTTGTTTAATTGCTCCATCTGTATTTAACTTGACCCAATCTTCTGGTGGTTTTGTCCACCCAACTAAATTACCCACATGTATTCCTTTTGTTTGAAACACACATCTTTCCACTGCCCACCCTTTTTATCCATTCTATGTACTCTATAACGACTCTGTTACCTTCTTCCGGCCAAGCGAAGTCAGCTTCAAAAATAGTTTTGTTTATCCAGTGTCATAAGAACCAGCAGGCTACTCCAAAGGTAGTAGCCCAGCCAACCTGCCTCACCTGAGAGTGCTTTGTAAGGTTGGATTTCACTTACATCCCCTCATCTTGTTGAAAGAAATAAGTATCAATCATCTCCGGGGGAATTTTTCCAAAAAGCTTTTACTCTCAAACAACCCCGAATGACATGTAGAGTGGATTCTTCTTATCCACAGTTGTGACAATTGCTATCTGTATTAATGTGACGTGTCACTCTTTGTTTATTGGTCATCAGTTTTCCTTTGGTCATTAACTAAAGGAATGCCTTAATCCGTTAGGGCCCTGCCCATTTCTAAATTAAATCCCAGAGGCTATTATTCACATCTGTGGTAATCCTTTCGATTAAGTCGTAGGCTGACGCCACTATCAACCTTCCATGGTTTGTTTGTCCCCACAACAAAGTATCTTCCGCTGTGCTTTCTGTAGTAGTGAGGATCTCCACAATATCCAGACAAACTGAGGAAGAGAGGTAGTGTTGGAACAAGTTCCACTTCCCGGTGCTATCTTCATTCTTAAAGTATGCAATAGTAGCGTAAATGACTCTTTTAGGAAGTGAGGAGGTCACCACAAAAATTAGAGGTCCCCAATCCTTTGCCCAATTATCCATCTAGAAGAGAACGCACCTTCCATTACCTAGCTTCCATTTTATACCTTGTTAAACAAATTGCCAAGTTGCAGAGATTCCCCTCCAAATGCTCGAAGCTCTTAACCTATCTATTATAGGTGGGATATGGTGCAGGTCTATGCAATATTTAGCTCTTAAGATCCTGACCCATAAAGCTTGGGGTTGTATGATCAAAGCCCAGCCCAACTTCGATAATAAGGCGTTGTTGGAAGAGTGAAGATGCTTAATGCCCTGGCCCCCCACTTTTTGGGCTGACACATTGTTTCCCAACTGGCTAAATGCATTTTCTTTTGCTCACCCATTGAACCCCATATAAAATCTCATATGATTCACTCCAAATCGTCACAGAGCTACCTCATAAGTCTTACCGTTTGCATCATATAAATAAGCAGGGTTGATATCACTGACTAGCATAGGGTAACTCATCCCGCTAGAGACAGTACCCTTGCCCACCATCCTACAAGCTTCTGTCATGCATTATCTAGGATATGTTGATAGGTTTGTCTAGATGTCCGCTCATGTAATAACGGAACTCCTAGATATTTTTCCAAATTGTTCGTACTAGAAATATGCAGGTCTCAACTGAGCCTACGTGCGAGTGCTGGCGATACATTCTTTTAGAAGAAAATCTGATTTTTATTAACATTCATTTTCTGGCTGATATCTTACAAAACTCTTCTAGCGTTCTTGCAATTACATTCGTTTGAGATATCGTAGCTTCTGCGAAAAGGACAAGGTCATCTGCAAAAAAAGATGGGATATGGTGGCCTTGTAAGGTTTAGTTTTATCGGTCTCTATGGACTTTGTTCTCCCTCTCTCGTAGTAAGGTGTCCTAGTCTTTCCATGCATAGGACAAAAAGGTAAGGCGAGAGCGGATTTCCTTGCCTAATATCTCATGAAGGACTAAATGGATCAGTAACTGTGCCTTGCCACGCGACCTGCAAAGTCACCACCGTCACACACTTCATAATGACCGAGATTAAATTTTCCGAAATCGCAATGTTCGTTAATGTAGTTTGAATAAAGTCCCATCGAATCCAATCATAAACTTTTTCTAGATCCACCTTGATAGCCAAAAACCCAGTCTTCCCCTTCTTCTTTCGCATCGAATGTATGACTTCCTTAGCGATAATAATATTATCAGTTATTTGTCTACCAGGAATAAAACTAGTTTGATTAGCTTGCACTTGCTGATCTATATGGTTTTTCAACCGATTTATAATAATTTTGGAAACAATTTTGTAAAGCACATTATAGAGGCTAATTGGTTGGAATTGTGCGATATTCTTCTAAGAGGGAATTTTGGGGATTAGGACTACAATAGTTTGATTTAAATCTTTTTCCCAGTGTTCCAGCCTGATGACTTCCTTAACGTACTCTATCACGATTTGCCTAAACTACCCCCATTGCTTCTGAAAGAATAGGACATTGAAACCATCTACTCCAGGGGCTTTATTCAGATTCATGTCAAAAACCGCTGACCTAATTTCAGTGTCATGGATTGGCTGAACTAATGCATGAAGTATGTCTGCCGAGAGCGAAGGAAAAGCTCCTGAGATCTGGTAACGGTGTAAAGACCCATCTTCTTGTGTATACATTTGGACAAAGAAGTCCTTGGCTAACATACTCAGTTGCACTGGGTCAAAGATCTGTGACCTATGAGAATCAATGTGTCGCTCTATTTTCATTTTCTTCCTTTTAGAAAGAGTGAGTGTATAGTAATATTTCATATTCCTATCACCCTTCGAGATCCAGTGGCATCGAGTTTTCTGATGCCAAAAGATTTTCTCCTCACACAATACCTGCATCAGTTCCCCACTTTTTCCTCTAAATCTAATAGGGAATCCAAGTTGCCTCTTGCCATGACCCTCTGAATGCTCTGAAGCCTTGCTAATAGTCTTTTTTTTTCATTGGAAAATATGACCAAAATCGGATCTATTCCATCTTATGAGATGATGGGAGAATAGGGCTAACGATTTACTCATCGTCTCCGTAGTTGGTAACCAATGCTCTGCTACTACTTCATCAAATCCTGGATGAGTCATTTTGGAATCTAAACACTAGGGATCCAATTAATCTAAGTGCCTGTCTTCACAGATGAACCAACATTGGTCTATAATCTGACCTAAGAAAGGGTAAGTGATGGTTTTCCGTTTGAGGAGAAGCTTGCAGCCAAGCCATCGAGCCAAAAACTCTGTCCAGCCTAGCTTGAACCATTCATCGACGTCACGTAAACTTGGATCCTATAAAACCAAGATTGTGAAGGCTACTCTCGCGCACCTAATCTTGAAAACGTTTGTTCACCACTCGCGCATTCGTGGCTCCACCTCGTTTATCCGCTATCTCCAATTTAGCATTAGAATCTCCTCCACCGAGCTAGGGTCTATGAATAGAGCTTCCTACCCATTTTAAAATTGGCTAGAGGTAGGTTGGAGAAGAGGCTTGCGGGCTTGCATAAACCGCTATAAAATAAAAAAAAACAAGAAGCATACTTGATTGTGATATGAATAAATTGGCGTTGTGCTAGTATTATTGAGATATTGAAATCATCCTTCCATAAGATCCATTTCCCTCCAGAGAAACTTTCTGCCTTTACTCTAAACGAGTAATCAAACCCCAAAGCATTGATGACCTTATGAGCCCTAGTTCCACTAGTTCGGGTTTTCATCAAAACGAGGATACTATGATTAAATTGATGAATGTAATTTTGAAGTATGGCATAGGGTTTAGTGTAACCCCCCCACCCCCCCCCCCCCCAATTCCAAATTAAGATCGACATAAAGATATAAAAAATGGTATGGGCTACACTACCAACTAAATAGAAGCTGTACCTCCAATGGGAGCTTCCTTGGTTCCATCGTCCTAAGGTTATATTTCTTGCACCTCTTCGTAATGCATGTTGTCTGGGTTTCCAGCCCCGTCTGCTATATGAGAAGGCTTAGTTTGAGGAATTACTGTAACCTCTCTGAGATTCCCAATCGCCTCCTGAACCTCAACTCCTTCCATCAACTAGAGTCTCTTTTCAGTAAACAGCACTCTGTCTTCTAATAGTTGGCTATCACATACCATTTCTGTATGAGAAGCTATTTCAAGCTATATGTTTTTCTAGTATGGTGGGTTATAATTGAATTTGTGGGACTGTATTCGATTCCTGATCCTAGGGAATGCTGGCCCTGGAACTTTTGCTCCCGAGTTTGCTGTGTTTAGGCCTCTGTCTGTCCTTTAGGCCCCTTTTTGTGTTTTGGCCCAGTAGACTTAATGAACTGGCCTTTTTACGTTTGCTTTCCTTTTCCCATAAATGATGCCAACTCCAGTCTTTGTCAAACGCATCATATTACTGTTGAGTGGGGCCTCTGTCGGTGTCTCATCTGCTGTCTCTATTTGTTCCTGTTATGTCAGTATAGCAAACCTCGAGCCTCTCCTGTGACTTTTTGTTCCGTCCTAAATCAGTACGTTGCATGGGTTGATCATTACGTTGCATAGATACTCGAGGTTTATGTTGGACCTATATCTAAGGTCTATAACAGTTGTGATTTCCGATCATTGTCTTCCCTACGACGTTTCCTCCCATCGGTTGTCCTATTGCTACATCCACCGTTGTCTCCATCTCCGACGATCCTGCTCCTACATCGGGATGTTTGGGGCGTTCTGTTGGAGCTCGTTGACTCTATAGATGCCCAGATGCTTCATGACCTACTTTGTCACACGTATAACAAATGTGTGACAAACCTTTATAGGCCACCACCAGTGTCTCATCGTCTAGCTCTTCGGTGATCCGCAACGAAGAAGACAAGTCTATGTCGACAGATCTTGACATACTTTCCCCGTTGTGCTTGCATGGTGGCTTCATCAATTCTTACGGTGGTTCCAACTAGGTTACCCAAGGCAGTTAGTATCTCTAGATGATACCTCGCAATGGGGTGGTCCGAGAATCTGATCCATACTATTGCTCTGTTTAGCTGTCCTTGTGTTGATCGGAATGTTGGAGTCTATCTCTGCACCGAGGGCACCTATCCATAGATGATCCACAGTTCGTTGGTAAGGGCGTGCATATAATCTTCCTCTTCCATGAACCCACTAGGAAATAGTAGTGTTCCAAGTCCATGATCTTGATGAGTCCTCTTGGTTTCTACAAGTTCTTCAGCCGTGAACTTATAGCTTGGAAACCTATCCTCCTTCTCAGTGGATTCACTACCACTGCTTATGTCCAGAGATTATCCAATTTCATCTAAAAATTTTGAGACAACGCTATAACCCCCCAAACTCTCCCGACGGTTGCAAGGTATCACCTTCTTCGGTTTCTAATGGTTCTTCTGCAGGCCATGCTTTGTCTTCGTCAGTTGTGGCGCTGTAGGACTGCTTCGGGCATAGTAGTGGCGCATCCTCTCGCTTTCTGATGTGTCCTCATTTGTGTAGGTGTCCTTCCTGGTCAAGAGACTCCATATGAAACCAACGTGCTTGTGAATATTACCGAACCAGCTTATAGAAAACAGACGGTATTAGTTCGTCTTTTAGAGAGAGAAGCTTGAGAGAATTTAATTAAATAGCGACAACTTCAAAAACATCAACCCATCATCTCAAAGTTAAACTATTATTATTAGTATTATTATTCTATAACAACTTTAATTTTCTGTTCTGCAAGTAGTTGGATGCCCGACAAGCAATTTTAATTACTAAAATTCAAATATCCGTAAGATTAAAGTTATGAACTAAGCAAAACATGGAGATATGAGCAGTCCCATGTTATCAGCAAGATGTAGGGACTACAGGATCCCAATTACCTGCTCCTGCAAGAATTGGTCAACAACTGCATAGAGTACAAGGTTGTTTATATTAATCTTATGGTCAGATGAGGACAGAATTAGGGAGTCCACCTTTCACCTTCCCCACTTGTACCTGATCAAACATTAGGGAGCAATTATTGTGGACAATGGAGTCTCAGATGAAGAATAAATACAGGATGGAGGGCAATCCCCAAAGAAAGCTGATGTTGAAGTTTTGAAATGTAGTGCCAATGACATGAACACGGAAGAACCTCTCAAGGTTTTCATGTATGATTTGCCTCCTGAATTTCATTTTGAGTTGTTAGACTGGAAAACTAAAGGGAATAGTGTTTGGCCTGATCTTAGAGCTGGGGTACCCCATTATCCTGGTGGGTTGAATTTATAACACAGTATTGAGTATTGGCTTACACTGGATCTTCTTGCCTCAGAAGTCCCTCAAATTCCTCGAGCTAGTAGTGCTATAAGAGTTCATAATTCTAGTGAAGCTTATGTTATATTTGTACCATTCTTCTCTTCATTGAGTTATAATCGCTACTCTAAAGTGAATCCCCACCAAAGGAAGAGCAAGAACAGAATGTTGCAAGAGAAGCTGGTGAAGTTTGTGATATCACAAAAACAGTGGAAAAGGTCTGGGGGACGAGATCATGTGGTTCTGGCTCACCACCCAAATAGCATGCTATTTGTCAGGATGAAGTTATGGTCAGCAATGTTCATTCTATCGGACTTTGGGAGGTATCCTCCAACTATAACAAATGTTGACAAAGATGTGATTGCACCTTACAAACATATAATCAAAAGGTACACCGATGACTCTTCCAATTTTGACAGTCGTCCAACTTTGTTGTACTTTCAAGGTGCCATATACCGAAAAGATGTATGTATATCCTTCTTTTTACTCATATTCTGCAGCAAATTTGTTTTAGATACCTTGATTTTCTTTTGAAATTACAAAACATAACTAAGGCTGCGGATGTTTTTTGCTTGCAGTCCTTCAAATAAAATTGTTTGGGCTGTTCATTGAATGTGTGAAGAACAAGGATCTTTGCAAAATTACTTGTGAAGATGTATGATATTTTTCTCAATATTGGGAGCAATTAATGCTAAGCGACCTAGCTTTATTAATGTAAGCAAACACATCTTTTCCATCTACTATTCCTGGTTAGTTTTGCCTCCCACTTAGTTCATGGATATGCACCAACCTGGCCTTATGATTAGAATTATAGCTTTACAAAATACAATCTTCTCGAGGACTTAAAAATATGACATTTCCATTCCTTTTGGAACAACCTTTTGAACTTGAAATTGTTTGAAATTCATAAGGCCTTCTTTGGTAAACTCTAATCTCTCGTTCCTGAATGTGCATTTCCCACTATTCTAGATTTAACATCTTACATCTAATGCTTTTGTGTGTTACAACCAGCTTTATGTATGTTGTTCTCTGTTGATTGGTTTTAGCGGTTTTGGGCTTGTGGGGAGTTAGTGGTGGCTGAATTCATTTGTCACATTTTTCTTGTGAACAACTATCAACACTTACTGTTAAGTGACCGTTTTATCACAATAGCTTGAGCTGTTGTGTGAGGCCAACTTAATTGATTTTATATATTCACTAACACACCCTTTTACATGAAAGCCCTTTGAGGCTTGAAACTTGCACAAACTCACTCTATCTTGTGCTGAATAATAGGTTGGTAGTAGGATTTGAACTCATGACGACTTGATCACAAAGACTTTGATATTATATTACATGACCGTTTCACCATAATAGCTTAAGCTGTTAAGCTATTGTGGTAAGCCAACTTAATTAGTTTTATATATTCACCAACACTTACTATTGCGTGAACTCTGGTAATAAACCAATCATCTTCCTTTCGTTCATTTCTTACATATTGGTTTGTCCTGTTTAGGATGGTTTTGCTAGCCAAGAGTTGTTTTATCTTCTTAAAGACGAAAAAGATGTGCATTTTCAATTTGGCAGCGTTCAAAAGGATGGAATCAACAAGGCTTCAAGGGGAATGCACTCTTCCAAATTCTGTCTCAATATAGCAGGTGACACTCCATCCTCAAACCGACTCTTTGATGCCATTGCTAGCCACTGTGTCCCAGTCATCATCAGTGATGACATTGAGCTCCCTTACGAGGATGTCCTTGACTACTCTCAGTTCTGCGTATTTGTTCGCACATCTGATGCTATCAAAGGAAACTACCTCATAAATTTCATAAGGAGCATTGGCAAGGATGAATGGATCAGAATGTGGCAAAAATTGAAAGAGGTAGAAAACTTCTTCGAGTTTCAATACCCATCAAAGCAAGGGGATGCTGTCCAAATGATTTGGAAAGAAATTTCTAGAAAAGTTCCTGCAATTAGAATGAAGATAAACAAGGCTAGGCGATATGCTCAATCTCCTATCCGTAAAGATAGAGGATTAAGATCAATACCAGCACCTGGGAATTTTTTGTGAGGAGGAACTGAAAATTCCCCCAATTCTACAGTTTTTAGATCCATTTTATGTGAAACACTAGACTAGGTTTTGCTTCTTAAAAGGGTAAGAACGGCAACGTGTTCTTGCTGCAGACTATGTGGTCATTCTTGTAAAAAGAAAAAGAACCATAGATAATGAAAAGAAATTTCGTTTGTTATAAGAGAGCCTTATGCCATGTACATGTTTTTGAATCCGACAATGTTGTTCCCATTTCCAAGTGCTTCTGAGGTTAGCATTCATTTTTTTCCAGGTTTCAGCAAACAATTGGTAGTATTATCGCCTTTAATGTCGGTTAATTCAGTCTTACTTCGAATAGTATGCTAACTAACGAACGTTTACAATAGTAGTTGTACCAAATGTTATGAATATTATACTAGTATCGATACTGGATTTGGTTTTGGTAAGATACTATATTGGTATCAATTAATATCAAGTATTATTTTGAATAATTTTTTAAATTTATAAAATAATTCTTAATTTTTTTAAAATTGCAAAATAATATTTTAATATAGTGTACTGTATAATTTATAATTTTATATTAATTCTGTCTTTAAAAATTATAATAATAGAAATTTAAAATAACATCAATTTGTTTATTTTTATTAACATTATTTTTCACATATTTCACATATAAATAATAACTATAATTAATTTTAAAAATTTTATTTAATCACTACACAAATATAAAATTAATATCCTTATGCCATGTACATGTCTGTGAATCCGATAATGATGTTCCCATGTCCAAGTGCTTCTGAGGTTAGCATTCCTTTTTTTTCTAGATTTCAGATTTCAGCAAACAATTGATAGTATTATCGCCTCTAATGCCGGTTAATTCAATGTTATTTTGAATAGTATGTTGACTCACTGACGTTCACACTAGTAGTTATACCATACCAGATCTGATTATGATATAATATTATATCAGTACTGGATAATATTAGGTATCATTTCAAGTAACTCTTTAAATTTATGAAACAATCTTTAAATTTTTTAAAATTACAAAATAGTATTTCAATATAGTGTACTATATAATTTGTAATTTTACATCAATTTTAAAAAATATAATAATAGAATTTTAAAATAACAACAATTTAATTCTTTTTATTAGCATTATTTTCACATATAAATAATAATCATAATTAATTTTTTTAAAAATCATTCAATCATCATACAAACATAAAATTAAGAATAAAACAAAGTATTTAAAATATTATAATTTTATTATATAATAAATAATAATTACATCAAATAAAAAAATGATAAATATCCATGACTCTCTACCAATTACAATTTACAACAAGAGTTTGTGTCGACTAACTAGAAGCGAAACCTAAAACAAAATTATTTACAATTATATTGCATATATAGAATTTAATGCATACATCAAATATAAAAAAATTAAAAGAAGAGAAGAAACAAAAATTGAAACTTCATTAAATCAAATACGTGCTTAAATTTCATTAACTTCAATTTTTATTTGGTACAAAATATTCATCATTGAAAGGAGCTTTATCATCACCATCATTCAAATTCATTGCACCAAATGACATGTCAATATTTTTCTATCTAAGATTATCTTCTAAGTCACTCTCATATCTTAAACTCGGTTCCTCAAAAACTGAATTCACCAAAAGATCGATATTAGCAATATAAATCGGATCTACAAAGCTACTTGTTAAATTAAAAGTTATAGTAGACAATAAAATTAAATTATTAAAAAATTATATCTAACTTAATAATAATAATAACATACCTTAGACCAAGTCATTTAATCTTTTGTGTTCTAATTTATTCCTTTTCCTAGAATCGATGAATTCAAATGTGCTTCAATTCTTTTTACATCTTGTTGTACTCACACATTAACTTAAATTTTAAATTGCAAATTTTTACAATTTTGGAACATCAGTTTCGAATTGGCCCCACCAAGCAACTGTAAACACAACAAATGTTGGACCCCGAACTTTCGGTGGAAATTAGAAATATTAAAAATGAATTCAATGAGTGTTTTCGGATATGAATTGTGTTATAGAAGTCTTTATACCTTGAGGAAATTGATGAGAAAAAGAATTTATTGGTTTTGA
>JAOSBK010000002.1:11575066-11602760 GCA_027568895.1 Erythroxylum shatona
GAACGACTCCAAGAATCTAACAAGATCATCAAGAAATACCTGGATCGAGTTCCTGTAAGTTCTTCATTTATGCACTTGTGTTTCTTAGATTCTAGAGATTCTATTTATGCACAATATAAATGTCTCCGCATAAAGAAACATAATTTCTTTATACCAAATGATTGAACATGGAAGGAAAAGGATAAGACAACTTAATGCAGTGTCTTTGAATATTATGTTTTGTCTTTGGGCTGATGTTGTTTTATTGCTATTGGTGTTGTTTCACTATTATTTATCATAAAAAATTCCCATTTCATAGAAGCAACCCATCCCTTCTTGGTTGTTGCCTTATTGAATACAGTATTACTACACTATCAAATATGGTATTACTAGACTATCAAATATGATGTTTTACCTTCGAATGTTTTAGTGGGTAGCATATATTAGCCAATATATTGAAATATTCACTCATTTAATCAAAAAATTCCTTTTACAGTCTTGGCTTTTTTTAATTTAATAAGTACTTTATCCCCTGGTCGTTAGCAATGCAATCCAACTATATATGCTATAGTCATACATAAATAACGCGAAGAATCTACCCTCATTTAGTGAAACCTCACTTATAGGTTAACATACATCAGATTGAAGTAGTTCCAGACTTTACTTTGCTCTCCAAGAAGTTTATAAAAGAAATTCATGCTTGCTTATTGAGCTGATGAGGTTGACAAATTTCTTTAGTTTTAATCACTTAAGAAAGATCTTGCACAACATCAATGTCATTCATAATTTTAAATACATCAAAACAAACATGTCCCATTATGTTATGTCATATTACTAATTTGTTACTACACATAGATAACTTAGCAACATATATAAAAGTATTCTATTCAAAAGACTTTTCTTAACATTCTAATCAACAAAAGATAGTTTTTTCTTCATGCAAATTCTCATCAATTTGAGCTTCTTTAATATCAATTATCACTCATTCACCACTAGCAAAGTTCATTCATATCCTTTATTAAACAATTGACCTAAACTTGATTTATTTTTATCAAGGATGGGAACTAGAAGTACGAACTATTTGGTTTAAAGTATGCATAGGAACTAATCTTCTTTCTCTATTACCTTCATTTCTTGTTTAATCTCTTTTCCACTGCTATTACCTAGCTTTTCAACATGCCCTATCTATATGCTCGACAATTATTTTTTGAATTTTTTTATTGTAGATCAACATGGCTCGCCCCTTATTCACAAACGACGACACAAACATGGCTTGGCTATTCCTTCAAGCAGACATGGAATAAAAAGGCGAAAAAACCTGTCACCAAGAAAGGAAAGTTCTTACAAGAAAAAAAGACCAGCAACACTTTAGAATACTATTGAGTCAAGGTTAGACAATTTCACTACTAAGTTTGAGTCTATTTGTGAACAAATGGCCTCACAATATGCAATTGTTACAAATGCTTTGATTGCGAAGTCGAAATCTGATTCCTTAACTGATGAGAAGATGCAAGAGCTCATCAGTGAGCTTCTTAATATTGGCATATCTGAAATAGATGTTGGTCAGGTTGCTGCGTTATATTGTAATGATGTTGCTAAAGTTCAGGTTTTGTTTGCTTTGCCAAGTCATTTAAAAAAGTCTTTTGTACTTGGATTTATGTATCCATCTTCTAGTCTATGAATCATTTGAGGAAGCATACTAATATTTGTGTAAGTATTATGAACTTATGATGCAATTAATGTTGCCTAACCAAGATATTTTGTATTAGTTGGGTCTTTTGTAGTTATGATGCAAACAATGTTTGTAGTGATAACCTAGTTATTTTGCATCAATTAAAGGCTTTTGGTTAAGTTATTGTGTAGACGACAGATATTTTACATCATTTACATTATCAGAGGAATGTAAATTATATTAAACTATGTTACTTGAATTTACTATAGCAATGGAATGGTGGATATTATGGTTATGTTGATGAATTGTACAATATTTTCAATTGTTAAACTATATTTTAAGGATATTATGTAACTAATGATATGTTGATGCTAGAAAATACTGGAGTATTTTTTCTTCAAGAGCTGTTGGAAATGAAATATCGCAATATATTTGATTTTAAACATTATGTCATTATAAATAGGTTGCATAAAATATAATTAATTAAATTATATTTAAAATTTGGAATCAAATAAAATTTAAACAAATTTTTATTTCTCAAAATTTTTAACAAACCAATCACCATTAAAGGTAATGGTAATCATTCCTTCATCTTAACTAACAATCATAATTATAATGATTATATCCATTCTCATTCCTCACTATATTCATTCCTATTCCTATTTCCATTACCCTCTGTAAACTAAGCGCTCCCTGAATAATATTTTTTGACTCAAATTTATTCACAACTTCATCAAATATTTCAAATATAATATCAACATTCATAACAAGGCTAGATGTATCAATAGACTTCAAAAGTATTGTGTCTTTTGCAGAATAAATCAAAAAATTAATAATAGCCTCATGTTTTCTATTTATCTAACTATCACACATAATTGAATACCCAAAAGTAATCAAGGTCATTCTTCTTTCTTCCAATTAACTTTTAATATCATAAACAGAGCTATTCAGAAGTTTACTGTTGTAGTCATCGATTAAAGCAACTTTATATCCTAGAGTGTAAAAGGTAATAACATCTACCATAGGCTAATAATAATAAGATTGGAAAGCATTGAATGTTATACTTGAATTACACTACCATCTAGCCATTGTCATATCCATATTATGAGTCACTTTTGTAGATTGTAAGACACTATGGATTGAAGGCTTAGCTCCAGCAATTGTTCATGGTTCGAAAAAATTAGACACAGGTCTTCTTCTTTTCCTAACATTTATACAACATTATCTTCTTGTTGAGTAGGAATACTGTCACCTTCAACATTCCCATTATCACCCTGAACACCAACAAATGAACTTCCACTGCTAATTTTGTAATTCAATCTTTACCTTCTATCTTTCTCACGCTGGTACTCTTCAAACAAAGTCTTTATTTATCATTTCATATAATGATTCATAGTTTTATGAAACTCCATATGATTTTTGACTCTAGCTAAATGCTTCTTTAATCTGGTATTTTTTTATTTCAAATGCTTGTTACAAAATAAACAAATGATATGATTTTTTATTCTAGGAACCAATTCAATATGAGCCCGAGCTAGATCATTGAATCTTCCTGAAGTAATTAAATTATCTGAAATATTTGAACTTTCTTCCATGTATTTGTAAATATAAATGAAGACATGTGTCAAAATTAAATTAATAGATTCACATACTTTTTTCTACTATGTATTTAATTACCCATAAAATAAGATGATAAGTTTGTTTGTATTTACTACTCATAAGATAAGATTAATATTTGTAATTTTATTTCCTGATAATAATAAACAATATAAAAATGTAAGCATTCAATTTCCTTAACTTAATTACATATATTAAATGATTATTTTTATATTAAATATTATTTTTAAATAATTAATGATGCATTAAATACTTTTTATATATAAACAATAATAAGTAAATTGTATGTTTCACAAAAATCAATTAACAAATTAAAAACTTGATGCATTAATTTTGATCTCATTTTTATGATTATTAAAATAACAAATAATGTAATGTATTCTTGAATTATAAACAAATCACAAATTCTAAATACTTAAATATTCTTCCATAATTCATAAATAATATTATTTTGATCTTATTTTTTCGTAAATTCACAATTCCTAAATGTTATTGAAATTGAACGAACTCTTTCAAATAATTTCGACTTTCAAACCAAAATTTTCTGATGTATATTTTATAAACCATTTAGGAAATACACATGAGACAACCAAAATACAATACAATTGTAATTCAAGGCAAAAAAATAAGAAACTTTAAAAACACCAAAAAATCAAAAATTACAATTTGGGTTGAGTGTTAAGGTCTAGAAAATGGAAACCTTGATTTTTGCAATCCTTTTAGTTTCTAAGTGAGCAGCGGGGCGATGGTGGACTGGAGCATTGGTGAATGGCGATGGTGGAGTGGTGTAGACAGTTGCAGATGGTGGAGAGACCAAGCCTAGGTAGACTGTCCAACCAGACTCGGAGGGCAGCATGCAGCATGCAGCATGCAGTGTTGAGCAGGTTTGATAGTGCAGCGTCGCGTGGTGGAAGGCGATGGCTGCAATCGGTGGCATTATGACAGTAGGTAGCTAGCGACAATGAACATTGGAGGCAGGGAAGGGAGAAAGAATAATGAAAAGTTGAAAACCGGTACAGAGGAGAGAGAGAGAGATGAAAGTGGGTAGTGGCTTGCTATGATGCTATCTATGTGGGCTGGCTTGTTTGTTTTGTTATTATTAGAGTTTGAAAATATGAAAAATGTATCTTAATTAGTAATAAAATTTAAGTTTAATGAAATTATTATCTTTTTAAAATTTTAATACGTAAAAGTTTAATTTAAAGTTGTGTAATTGAATAGATTTTAATAAAATTTGAAAAATATAAAGAAAATCTATTTTATAATTTAGAATTACTTGAATATTGTTAAAATTTGTTATATAATAGAATTATAAATAATGTATAATATTATAATAATATGCTTATTTTTTTTATAGATTTTCCATGGAGATTTCAAAAGCCCAAAAAGTCGGCCACAGATTTCAAAGCCCATCTTAAACCTCTCAAAAACCACATTTGCTCTCTTTCTTCGTTACCCAAAATCAATGGCGCACTCTTCTTCTCTCCTTCATCATCGTCCCTCCACAGTCATCTGCAGTCCTCCTCCTCAACACCACCGTTACTTTGAACCCCTCAAAAGGTTTTTTAACGTCTCATTTACCTCACAGACCCCGAATTCTTCTCTTCTTGTGCATGCTAAAGCCAAATCCCCTCCTTCTCTTTATCCCACACCCACCTCTGCTAAACAGCTAGAAGAATATGAAGAGGTCAACATAGCAGAGGATGTCACCCAGGTCTGTTTTTTTTTAAATTTCTTCACAAAACGTACGGTAATGTGTTGTTTGTTTCTCTATTTCATTAGTTTTGGATAAGGTGGCTGAAGTGGGTTCGTTCATCTACTTAACACATAAGGAAAATTTATAGGGAAAATGAGCATGAATTTAATCATATTTGGTGCATAATAGAGCTAGTTGATTTTGGAAATTTCCTTCGTTTTTGTGGAATTTATAATGAATTGAGCATATTCATGTAGTTGATTGGGAGAACACCGATGGTATATCTTAACAAAGTTACTCAGGGCTGTGTGGCGAACATTGCTGCAAAGCTTGAATCATTGGAACCTTGTCGGAGTGTCAAGGATAGGTAATATTCTTTATTACCTGAAATGTAAAATTTATAGACAGTAGCGTTGGTGATTTTCTGTTTTCCAGTCATTGAAGGTCTTGGACGCAATCCAATATGTTATGTTTGTGTAGGTTCTCTATAGCTTTTCATGCAAGCATTTAATATATGTGTTTAGAGTTAACCGAGTGTTATCAACTTTTTATGGTTGAGATTTCAGAATTGGCTATGGTATGATATGTGAAGCGGAAGAAAGTGGAGCAATATCTCCTGGGAAAGTTAGTCTTCACTTTTAATCTCAGATATATAAATTGGCACGGTAGAAAGCCATAGTAATGATTAGACAGTTGAATACATTTCTTGTTTCTCTGCAGACTATACTGGTTGAACCAACAACCGGAAATACAGGGCTTGGTATTGCTTTCGCTGCAGCATGTAAGGGGTACAAGCTAATTGTGACTATGCCTGCGTCCATTGGCCTTGAAAGAAGAGTGCTTTTGCGTGCATTTGGGGCTGAGATTGTTTTAACTGATCCAGAGAGAGGTCTGAAAGGGGCTGTTGATAAAGCTGAAGAAGTTGTTCTCAACACACCAAATGCATACTTATTTCAACAATTTGAGAATGTGGCTAATTCAAAGGTTAGATGTGATTAATCTCACATTACTTTCTAATTTTTTAACATAAAAGTGATTAATCTGTATGGGTGCGTGTTATTGAAAAACAGTTGTTCTTTATGTATCACAGATTCACTTTGAAACTACAGGACCTGAAATATGGGAAGATACTTTGGGTAATGTTGACATACTTGTTGCTGGAATTGGAACTGGTGGTACTGTAACAGGGGCTGGGCGTTTCTTGAAAATGATGAATAGCAGAGTCAAGGTTCGGGTCCTTTTTTTATTGAAATAAGTGCTGACTTCTTTCTTCAGAATGACAAGTCATTCACATACGTGTTGCTGCATCATTCTTCTCCTGTAAATTTTCATCTTTGTGTATAATATCTGGTTAAAGTTATTGGATCTTTGTGTACTTAGGTCATTGGTGTGGAGCCCGCTGAAAGGAGTATAATCTCGGGAGAGAACTTAGGTAAATTTTTGTGTTTATATTTTATTTTGACATTATTTCTTTTTTCTTCTAGTATAAGATCTAGAAGAGAAATTTGTGGCATGGTATTGTTAATGGGGTGTAGAATGTGGTGCAGGCTATATACCAAGTATCTTGGATGTTAAATTGCTTGATGAAGTTGTCAAGGTAAGAGGATGCCGGTGGTTTAGTATAATAAAAATTTGTATTTCAGACAGGGAAGGAGCTAGGTTCGCCCTGCTCTGATTGTGGCCCAGAAGAAAAAGATTGATGGTAAAAAATAAATACAAATCTTGTGAAAAAAGTTGGAGCTTAACAAAGATTGATAAAATTTCCCCCCACTGAATCCCAAGTCTAGCTCCACCTCCCTGATTCCAGAACATAATTGTTACCTGAAATTATCTTGTTTATTTGCTTCTTTTGTTAGATAAGGAAAATCAAGATCAGTTCATAGATAGCGCAAGCGATATGGATACTTTTCAGGAGAGGATAATGCATTCTTCCTAGTAGAAGTCAATTTCTCTTTTGTCATCATCCTATTATTTTCTTTATAAAATGAAATATCAACATTCTGAATATACATTGTAGTTTATCATATTTGAACTATCATTCCTATGTTTATTATGCTATTGGAGCATCCATGTGTGGTTTGATGCTAATTCTTGATGTCCTTAGTATATAGCCAGGCTTGTACTCTTCTTAACTATTGAATGTTAAAGTTCAGACTGTGAAAGGAATGCTATTCAATTTATCTCTATTTCATTTTTCATTTTTCAATTTTCTACATTTCAGGTTTAATGTAAAATATCCATAAAGGAACCACCTTTAGGAATTCAGGCTCTTGAGAAATATAGTTGATTTCTATAATAATGTATACACAGTTACACACTCAACTTTGATCTCCCCATTTGGTTTTAAGAAAGCACTTCAGTTTCTCTGCGCACGCAGTAGCAGTATTGTTCCTGGCTAATTTGTTGTGATGGATTATTCAATACAATGTTTTGGCACAAAAATTGAAGGTCACAAATGATGAAGCCGTTGAAATGGCGAGGAAGTTAGCGTTGGAAGAAGGGCTGCTGGTAAATTGCAAATGTTGACATAAATGCATACCTTTCTAGTGGTTTTGCTTCATTACTTTGCTAATAACATCACCTTTTACCAAATTACTATGTTGTTTCCAGGAACTTTCTCAAGTGGGTATTGATATTGAAAAATTGTTGACCTTTCATATTCATATCCTTTTTCAAGGACAAAAATAAAAGACCTTTCTTTTTAACTAGCGCGGTTTTAACTAGCATGATCTTAAAGGCCCTTTGCTCTTGTCAAGGAAAAAATTCAAACCTATGCTTTTAATGCATACAAGCACCTCAGTGTTTTTGCATACTTTGTACTTGATAAATATATGGATTATGTGCCATTTGTAGGTCGGAATTTCATCGGGCGCTGCTGCAGCTGCAGCTATTTGTTTGGGAAGAAGGCCTGAGAATGCCGGGAAACTTATTGCAGTGAGTTGGAATTTCCTTTTACTTGCCAATGCTAGATAAAAGTCATCTGAGTCAAAGTACCCCGCTCCTTCAAGGATTATACATTTTCATGTGCCTAAAGAAAAGTAGTTCTCTGTACATTCTGATGTGTCATGCTTTGGAAACGTGATGTGTTCTTTGGCTCTGTAATTATTCTACTAATAATAAGAGGATTTCTCATCTTAATTTGGATATAACTTGGTTTTCGTTGATCTTACAAAAATTTCAGGTTATATTTCCAAGCTTTGGTGAGAGATATATTCCAACTGTCCTTTTTCGCTCAATATATGAAGAGGTTCAGAATATGCAACTTGGGTAGTCCAACCATTAAAAATGATTGAATCTTCTATAGATTTGACCTCTACTTAATCTTTGAAAACAAGATGGAGCCGTTGTACACCACTGGCACTGACAGGTAGTGGCTTTAACAAGTATTTTGTTTTTTGTTTTTCCCTGTTAGATTACTTGATCAAACCTTGCCTACCCTTCTGTTTGCAGATGCAATCTGTATATTGTGGCATAGACCCTGGGTTTTGCTTCGAGGTAGAGTTACAAGATTCATTCTTTTTTAGTTTTTACAATAAAGATAAATTTAAGTTTAATATTTTTTAGTTTTTACAACAATATAAATTAAAATTTAATGTTTTTTAGTGTTCAATGATTTTTAACATTTTGTAATGTTTAAAATAAATTTTAATATTTTCACCTTTACACAGTCGTTTCCCTTCTCTTCGTTTTATAATGACATAAGACCTAAACAATTTGCTTCCTTTGAAAATCTGAGAAAGTGGCATACTGTCTTTTGAATGAAAAGCAAATTGCAGAAGCCTCACAGTGTAAGCTGATATGAAGTTAGGGAGGACTAAACCGAGAAGTGGAACGAGGCTATTGGCTGAGAAAACCGTCTTGCAGGCCAGTAGCTGGAATTCAATCGCAAGCAATGATCCCATTATACTTCCCACTATTGGTTGCTGTGGCTGTAATTAACTTGCTCAGGGGATTTTGTTTAAGCTTTGCTGATGGGAGTAGAGGCCTCACACAAAAGTGAAGTAAGACTAACTGATGGAGGTGAACAATAAGGAGACGTGAAGGTTAAAATAAATTAGATATAATTTTGAGTAAATTGGAGACTTTTATTTATTATATTAAGCTTAATTATTTTAATTATTATTATAAGTAACTGCTTATGTTGTGTAGTCCAAATTAGTTAACGTTTTATTTTATGTATACACACTAAAACGTATTTGGTCAATTGAAATCTTGTACAAGGAATAGGTCACAATCAATACATTATCCATTGGTTGGCGTGTGAAACAAGGAAAGAGTTGGGGAGTTGCCTTGCCAGGACGTCGATCATCATATCATATCCTGTGAACGTCGTTTCTTGGTTTAAGTAACAAGTCTTTGGATGCATAAACTTGCCCATTTCTTTTTTCTACTTGGGAGAAGAAACAAGAGCACGACCTTCTAAGAATAGCACTGGCACATATGATATACAGTACAAGTCCTTTTGGCCAAAAAGATAGTGTAATGGAGGGATCTGTAAACATAATACACAATATCGCTGAAGATTTGTCGTCAATTAATGAGTTGAGTTTATCGTTGGAATATGAAATTGACGTTTTGTCCATGCATAGGTTGCACTCCACCTCTCCGCTCTTACCTCTCACTTTCTTGGTGCCTTTGGTATGGCAATGAAATTCCTCTTTTTTACGATGAACCGATAAAAGACAGAGAATGCTTAATAATAGGAGGCTGCAATTCCTTTTAAATATTAGAGATATTTTAAAAAAACCCGCAATAGAAGCCAATCTTATAATAAATTTAATATGACATTTTTCATAAATTTCTTACTATATTATTATTTTTTAATTTTATAAAATAAAAATAAAAATATATTGATGAAATTTAATTTTTTATTTAAAAGTTATGGATATTTATTTTTAAAGCAAATATAAATGTGAAATTTGAATATCTTACTAAGTGAAAATATTTCTTCCGATCTTATGGTTCCAAATTAATTAATTTTAGACTCGTGAAAGTATAGATTTCAAACATGCTTTTATAAAATGACCACCCTAATAATTATAGCAAATTGACTTGTGCTTATTAGTTGGTGCAACTTTAGGAGGTGGGAAAGAGAATAAGAGGTTGGAGGCTCATAAATTTAAGAGGGAAAGGCTTACATTTGACTAATCTTAACTAAGTGAGAGTGGATATTGTTGATTAAAAAATGCGAATTCATGATAAAAGTTATGCTCATATATGAAGAATAAAGTCAAAGTCAAATTTAGTGCACAAAGTTCTTCACTTTGTGAGAATTTAGGGATAATCATAATGTACACAATCTTTCCTTTATATTTTTACAAGAGACTGTTTTTGCAACTTTAACATATAATTTTATGGTTTTTGCGACTTGAACCTATAATTTTTTCTTGGTTTCTTTGTTATTAGAGCCTTACTCACCAAGTGTTTGATATTATTACTCAACGAAAGGTGTGCTCATTTTCAAGCATCTTTAGACCAGCTTGTTAGTACTAATTATGCATTGAAAATTATTTACAAGGGCAGGAATTGTGAGATATTATCTCTAGAGATAATACGACGATTCTAGCAAATAATGGTGAGCTGCATCGAACTTGGAACATAACATATGGGAAAGCTCTATTTTCTTTACAAACATCAATCCGCAAAGAGTACATCGAGCATTTTCGTAATCTAATGACACCAAACAATTATGAGACGCTTGAAAAACTGTTTACTAAGAAAAATACAGCTCGTCTACATTATCTAGAGAATGAATTAACTACTATAATTCAAGCTAATCTTTTAATTGAAGAATATTTTTAAAAGTTAAAAATTTGTATGTTAAAATTTCAAAACCATTGAGTACTGCTCGATCGATTATGCTATTATCTTATCTGTGGTCTATGAAAAGATTTTGTTGCTTTTATTGTAACATCTCATTACCCATGTTAAGGCTAGAATAGTAATTTATGAGAAAGTTTTGAGAAATTAGGAAAATGCACGTCATTCATAAGTCAAATGTGTCACACACATTTTTGCACATTCATATGATTGTAAATGCATTCATTAACATTTTTCGAGTATAATTGAGTTATTAAATGTGATTAAAATGTGATTTGACAATTTTGGTTTATTTCAAGTATTTTAAATTTTTTGGTGAATTTTAGAAAAATATTAAATTTTGGGCCAAATATGGTGTGAGACGTGGCAATATATATGTGGCAAATGGATTGTATGTGTGGTGACATGTGGCAAATTTATTAAGATGAAAAATGTAATACATGCAAAGTGGACAAGTAGCAAGTGTTTTGGAGAAGGAAATTGTCTATAGCCTTCTTTCCATCTTTTATTGTTTTCTTCACCGAAAGAACATTGTGTTTCCAAACTGTTTTCCTTGCTTATCTACCGAAACTTGTTCTTCAATATCACTGCTGGAAATTTTGCTGAAACATCAAGTAAGTTGTGTTTAAGTTTGTTTTTGGGTGTTGTGTAAATGATATTTTGATGGTTGAAAATGAGTTTATGCATGAATTGAGAAAGTTGAGTAGTTTTGGTGTAAATGTAGAGTTGTTAAAAATGTACTGGAAACCTTGTTGAATCATGATTTTGATGATGACTAGTGTTAGAGATGAATATATGCATGAGAAGGTAAAGCAGTGGAGTTTCGGTGAAAACATGTGCTAAATGACTTAGATGAGGAATTGAATTTGTGAATGTGGGAAAATGCAGAAAATTGAAAGTTGCATGTAGGAGAGTCGGATTTTGATGTTTAAATGTGAATCTTGGATTTTTGAAATTTTGTGTGTACTGATGAGCTAAAAATGAGTAGGAAGAATTGTTTGAAAGTTATTTGAGTTAATTGATGTGAGATTGAGCTTTTGAAAAATTTACAGTAGAGAGAGAGAAAGAATAGTTGGAGTTTCTGATTTGTGACTTTTGAAGTTTAAGCTTGAATCTGATTTGTTTAGAGATTGTTTTGGGTATAGAAATGCATGATTTATAAGTTAGAAGGTTTTAAGTTGGAAAAAGGGTTGTGTTTAGTCTAGAGAAATTCGGTGAAGAAGAAGAAGAGAGGAAGAAAATTTCTGCAAAAACATGCAAAAAATGGTGTCCTGTAGCAAGAGAGAAGTCACCCTCGTGTATAAGCACGACGGTGACTTTGCATGGGTGAGTTAAAAGTCACCCTTGTGCTTAAGCACGACGGTGACTTTGTCCGAAGTGACTTACCCTGAATATCTTTGCTTTTTTTGGCTATAATTTTGTCATCCGACCTCTAAATGATATGAGACTTGAACCAATAAATTTCTAGAACATTTTTATACTTCTCCATAAAAATTAGTAGCCTTTTGAATTGAATTGGAAAAGATTGATTGAATCAAATTGAGGGAATCTGTTGGAATAGTATGAACTGGAATATTTTACTGAATAGACTTCGGTATTTTGCTTATATCTTGTCCTGTAGAGCTCCTAATGGGATTATTCTTAATTTGAATTAAACTAGAGACTTGAGGCTACAAATTGTCTGTAGAGATTAAATTCTAATTCTGCCTCTATGAATTTCAGAATATGATTGGAATTTGAGATAAGAATTCTGTTGAAGCTTAAGAATAGTCTAAAATCTTTTGAGAATAATTTTCAATATACTAACCCAAATTGAATGAACTTAGTATCATTGGAAACTTAAGACTTGGGAGAACAACTTTCTAGAAGGAAGTACTGCCTAATTTTGTCATTTATCTTATCAGATTAATTATCCAAAGTTGAACTATAAGTATGTTGCTAGAAAAATCTGAAGCAGACAATTAAGTTATGTAATTGATTTCACATTGTTTTATTATGGTCCAAATTATCCATACAAATGATATTAATGAGGGCTTTGATATCTGAATGATTTGATAATAAGGATCATAAAAAGATACCCTGGAATTGTCATTGAACATGCATTGTGCATATTTTATATAAGTGAATGTGCATAAAGGAATACTTATACATTTGTGCAAAAGTGTGATATTTGTAAATGTGTTTTGTATGATATAGAGGAGCTCATTGGATGCCAGTCAGACATTGCCAGACCATCTAGGCAATAACATATTGGAGTATACTGTGAGTCAACCTAGATGATTTTCCTATGATTGATTTGATTTGTTTAAACTTCCAATATTATTGACCTGTTGTGATGTGTTATGAATTCCAAACTCAAAGTCCGAGGAGTTTAATAGTTGGGTATGTATTGGAAGTGCTCTAATTTGATGTGTAATTCTGTATGACATGTGAATTCTCAACGAAAGTTGAATGCTGAACTTAGGCCCGATGATTATGAGTTTCTAATTGTACGTCATATATGACATATTCAGTATTTGATGCATTTCATAAAATGCATGTTTAGATAAAGACGTTGTGACAGGAGTTACCAATAATAAAAGTGCTTACATGTAAAGCTTTGCTATGTAATTTCTATTTCTGCACGTAGAGTTATGCTCCATGATATATATTTCTAACCGATTCCAATGGGCTAGTATTTGTTTCTGTATGTGAAAGGCACTCGGTCACAACAATAATAATCAATGTGGAGTCTCATATGCAAATGTATTGATATAAATATGTTCTGATTCGCAATGATCACATGAAATGCCATGTTAATGTGAGTATTTGGAACAAATATTTGTGAATTATGTGATTTGTGTATATGACCTAGGTGAAATCATCGATGATGCTTCACTCATTGAGTTCACAAAACTCATAAAAATTACAATGTAACTTTTTAGGTACGAGATAGGAGACCTAGTTCTTTAAACAGGATCAAAGAACCCTTGTAAATTAAGTTATGGCTCAGAGGTCTGTCAGCTGACACCAGAAATGTTGTAGCTTTTATTTTGTAGTTTTGCTAGAACCTGTATGAATTTTGTAAATATTTGTTTAATGGCAATAGTGTAAGCTTTGTGAATGAATGAAATGTTTAGCTTTAAAAATTTAGCGACTTTTAAGTATATTAAATGATACCATGTGTAAGTTGGATTTGTTTTTATCTAACATACCATTATCATAGGACATATACTTAAATGTCCATCGATTTCTGGGTATATACCTTATGGTAGTGGGATGTTGCATTTTTGGTATCAAAACATAGTTTGGCATCTTTAGGGACAAATATGAGTTGAGATATAATAAATAGTGAGAAATTCAGAAAGTGATCACACTTTTGTTTGTTATAGGTCACCTTCCATAGGAGATCATATTGGAGAGTCAGCTGACATGAAGTCTGTAGGAGCCAATTTAGAGTCTCTTGTACCTGAATTTGTTCAAATGCCTCCGAGAATTCCAGAAAGGTGAGAAAGAAGATACGATAAGTTGAGAAAGCAGGGGGCTATAGAATTCTACAGAAGTACAGACCTAGCTGAGGCTGAAGGGTGGTTAGAGAGAACTGAAGAGTGTTCGACCAGATGGACTGTGACACAGATGAAAGATTTGATTATATTGTCTCACTACTACAAGGTCCCGTATACCAGTGGTGGAAGACTGTTCCAGGCTTTTCCACTAGACCTTGTAATTTGACTTGGGAAGATTTTCTGAGAGCGTTTTGAGAGAACTATATACTGAAGATTTATATGGATTGTAAGATGAAAGAATTTTTAGACTTGAAGCAAGGCAGGCTCACAGTGGCAGAGTATGAGATAAAATTCAACAAGTTAATGAGGTATGCAACTACATTGATCCCAATAGAGTAAGATAAATGTAAACCATTTGAGGACAGTTTAAATATGGAGATCAGAACGAAACTAAACATTTCTAATTTGGGTAGTTTCATAGAACTCCAAGCAGCCTCAATTAGAATTGAATAGTTGTTGAAGGATGGTCAGGGAGAGCATAGACAGGAGGCTAGAGGTAAGAGGCAGGATGAATCTCAGGCTGATTCTGGCAGAAGCTTCAGAAAGTGTCAGAACATATCATCTCGTTTCCAGTTTAAATCGAGACAATCTAGATCCCAATCAAGAGGTGGATTTGTTCAATCTGGGAGAGGTAGAGGACAAATGTCCTACAACCAGTCTCAATAGTTGCCTGAGTGTGAGCACTGTGGTAAAAAGCATGGTGGTGAATGTTGGTGGGAAACTGGAGCTTGTTTCCATTGTGGCTCGTTAGAACATCTTATTAGAGATTGTCCTGAGATGTTAGGATCACAATCTGGAGCTAAAGGAGGAACTATGACTGAGACTACAGTTCAGCAGAGTAGAGCTAGTAGATCTGTACAGAGAGGTAGAGGTAGAGGCAGAACTCAGTCAGCAAGGTACAGTGTCAGGACTGAGGTGCGGAGTAACCAACTGCAATCTCAGGCTAGGTTCTATGCCATCACCAAACAGGAAGTGCAGAACTCCCCATATGCGGTAGTAGGTGTGTTGAATATTTTTCAATTTGAAGCATATGCATTGATAGATCCAGGATCTACACACTCATTCATCACATAGTATCTGGCATCTAGATTGCATTGTGAGAGAGAGATACTAAAATGTAGGTTAGAGGTGAGTACTCCAGTGGGTAGTACAACAGTGGTTGGTGAGGTTTGTAAAAAGTGTATAATTCGGATTGATCAAGCAGAGTTAGAAGCTGATTTAATTGTATTGCAGTTAAAAGGAAATAGATGTAATTCTTGGCATGGATGGGCTTACAGCTCATCAGGCTGTGATGGACTGTTACACTAAAGAAGTGATTTTTGAATCCCTCAATCAGTGAGAGTGATTTTTCGAGAAGTTGGTCAGACTGTCCCAACTTAACTAATTTCATTTATGAGTGTTCTGAAACTGATTCGAGGTGGATGTAAGGCTTATCTGGCCCACGTAATTGACACTCAGAATGAACAAACCATTTAGAATATTCTAGTTATTAGGGATTTCCTGGATGTGTTTCTTGCATAATTACTAGGTTTACTCCCAGAAAGGAAGACGGAGTTCACTATAGATCTTGTTCCAGGTACCGTTCTTATATCAGTACCTCCATATATGATGGCACTTGTAGAACTGAAGGAATTGAAAACTCAGTTACAAGAGTTGTTAGATAAGGGTTTCATCAGGCCTAGGGTGTCACCTTGGGGAGCTCCGGTATTATTTGTAAAGAAGAAGGATGGAACTTTAAGATTATGTATTGATGACCGACAATTGAATCGGATCATAGTGAAGAATAAATATCCATTACCGAGGATTGATGATTTATTAGATCAGTTACAGGGAGCTCAGGTGTTCACAAAGTTAGACATGAGATCAGGATATTATCAGTTGAAAATAGCTGAGGTTGATGTTCCTAAGAGTGCATTTAGAACAAGATATGGGCACTTCGAGTTTTTGATAATGTCGTTTGGATTGACTAATGCCCCGATAGCTTTTATGGCTTTGATGAATAAGGTATTTCAACCTTATTTAGATCTCTTTGTAATTGTCTTTATTGATGACATTATAGTATACTCGAAGCGTAGAGAAGATCATACTACACATCTGAGATTAGTTCTCCAGATAATGAGGGAGAAACAGTTATATGCCAAGTTCAGTAAGTGCAAAGTTTTGCTTGATCGAGTAATATTTCTGGGTCACATCGTGTTTAGATAGGACATTCAGGTTGACCTAAAGAAAGTAGAAGCAATGATGAAGTGGGAGGCTCCAAGGAATGTATCTAAGATCTGGAGTTTCCTTAAATTAGCTGGTTATTATAGAAGGCTTGTCAAGGGATTTTCACTGATCGCAGCCTCTTTGACAAAACTTCTGAAAAAGAATGTGCCTTTTAGATGGAATGATGATTGTCAGAGGAGTTTTAAGGAGCATAAGCATCAATTAACTATAGCACTGATGTTAGCTATTCCATCTGGCTATGGAGATTATGTTGTGTACAGTGATGCTTCACACCAGGGTTTAGGATGTGTACTGATGCATTGTGGTAAAGTAATAGCATATGCATCGAGACAGTTGAGATCTCATGAATTCAATTATTCGGTCTATGATTTGAAACTTACTATAGTAGTGTTTGCCTTAAAAATTTGGAGACATTATCTGTATAGAGAAACTTTTCAGATGTTTACTATTTATAAGAGTTTGAAGTATTTGTTGAGCCAGAAGGAGTTGAATATGAGATAAAGGAGATGGATAGAATTGTTTAAAGATTATGATTATACAATTGAGTATCATCTTGGCAAAGCTAATGTGGTGGTTAACGCATTAAGTCAGAAGTCCAATAGCAGTGTGGCTCAAGTACAGTTATTGAGGTTACCTAGCCTAGTTCAGTTGAGAGCACTAAATGTTGATTTGAAGTTGGAGCAAAATGATACACTGATAGCTATTTTGAAGTTGAGATCGGTATTGCTTGAAAAAATCAAAGAGGCTCAGAGTAGAGATCCAGAATTAGTAAAGTTACTTGAGAAGTTAAAAGTGAATCCGGATTCTGAATTTGAAGTGAGAGATGATACTTTGAGATTAAAGCAATAACACACTGAAACAACATTACTGGTAGCCTGGTATGAAATAGCAAGTAGCTGAGTTCGTTTCTAAATGCATAACTTGCCAGCAGGTTAAGGATGAGAACAAGCTCCAGTTGGGAAATTACATTCGTTACCTATTCCGGAGTGGAAATGGGAATGAATTATGATGGATTGTCGAGGATTCCGAGGCAACATGATGCCATTTGGATCATTATGGATAGACTGACCAAGTCGGCTCATTTCTTGCCAGTGAGGGACACTTATTCACTAGATCAGTTAGCTCAACAATATGTAAATGACGTTGTGAGATTACATGAGATTCTAGTGTCCATTATATCGGACAAAAATCCTAGATTTACCTCGAGATTTTGGGGTAGTTTACAGACATCTTTAGGTACAAAGCTGAATTTCAGTACGACATTTCATCCTCAAACAGATGGTCAGAGTGAGAGAACGATTAAGACTGTTGAGGATATTCTTAGTTCTTGTGTTCTGGAGTTTCAAGGAGCATAGGATTAGTACGTGGCTTTGATTGAATTTGCTTATAATAATCAATATCATAGCAGTATCAGTATGGCTCCTTACGAGGCGTTGTACGATAGGAAGTGTCATTTGCCTTTATATTGGGATGAAGAGGGTCTAAGAATTGTCGAAGGCCTAGAGTTGATTCAGGATATTGTTGATAAGGTGAAATTGATCCGTAGTAGAGTTAAAATAGCACAAGATAGACAGAAGAGCTACGTAGATTAGCATAAAAGGGATATAGAGTATCAGGTGGGAGATAAGGTATTTATGAGAGTATCACCTTGGCAAGGTGTACTAAGATTTAGCAAGAAGGGTAAGTTAAGTCCGAAGTATATTGGTCTATATAAGATAATTGAAAGAACTGGACCATTGGCTTATAAGATAGCCTTACTTTCGGAAATGGCTCAAATACATAATATGTTTCATGTGAGTATGCTTAGGTAATATCGATCGGATCCAACTCATATGGTACCGACTCAGGAGATTGAAGTCTCTAGTAATCTGAGCTATGTTGAAGAACCAGTTAAGATAATTGGCTATCAGAGTAAACAATTGAGGAACCGAGTGATCCCAATGGTGAAAGTCTTTTGGAAGAATCATTCGAGTGAGGAAGTCACTTGGGAGACGGAGGAGCATATGAGGAATTAGTATCCCTACTTATTTGATCATTCAGGTAAGAATTTTGAGGACGAAATTTTTGTTAGGAGGGGAGAATTGTAACATCCCATTACCCATATTAAGGCTAGAATAGTAATTTATGAAAAAGTATTGAGAAATTAGGAAAATATACATCATGGATAAGTTAAATGTGTCACGCACATTTTTGCACATTCATATGATTGTACATGCATTTATTGACATTTTCTGGGTATAACTGAGTTATTAAATGTGATTAAAATGTGATTTGACAATTTTGATTTATTTTAGGTATTTTAAAATTTTTGGTGAATTTTAGAAAATATTGATTTTTGGGCCAATTATGGTGTGACACATGGCAATATATATATGTGACAAATGGCTTGTATGTATGCAGACATATGGCAAATTTATTAAGATGAAAAAAGTAATACATGCAAAGTGGACACGTAGCAAGTGTTTTTAAGAAGGAAATTGTCTGTAGCCTTCTTTCCTTCTTTTATTGTTTTCTTCACCGAAAGAACATTGTGTTTCCAAACTGTTTTCCTTGCTTATCCACCAAAACTTGTTCTTCAATATCTCTACTGGAAATTTTTCTGAAACATCAAGTAAGTTGTGTTTAAGTTTGTTTTTGCGTGTTGTGTAAATGATGTTTTAATGGTTGAAAATGAGTTCATGCATGAATTGAGAAAGTTGAGTAGTGTCGGTGTAAATGCAAAGTTGTTAAAAATGTGCTGGAAACCTTGTTGAACCATGATTTTGATGATGACTAGTGTTAGAGATGAATACATGCATGAGAAGGTAAAGTAGTAGAGTTTTAGAGAAAACATGTGCTAAATGACTTAGATGAGGAATTGAATTTGTGAATGTGGAAAAAATGCAGAAAATTGAAAGTTGCATGTAGAAGAGTGGATTTTGATGTTTAAGTGTGAATCTTGGATTTTTGGAATTTTGTGTTTACTGATGAGCTAAAAATGAGTTGGAAGAATTGTTTGAAAGTTATTTGAGTTAATTGATGTGAGATTGAGCTTTTGAAAAATTTGCAGTAGAGAGAGAGGAAGAATAGTTGGAGTTTCGGATTTGTGACTTTCAAAGTGTAAGCTTGAATCTGATTTGTTTAGAGATTATTTTGTATAGAAATGCATGATTTATAAGTTAGAAGGTTTTAAGTTGGAAAAAAGGGTTGTGTTTAGTCTAAAGAAATTCGGTGAAGAAGAAGAAGAGAGGGAGAAAAATTCTGCAAAAACAAGCAGAAAATGGTGTCCTATAGCAAGAGGGAAGTCACCCTCGTGCATACGCATGACGGTGACTTTGCATGTAAGCACGACGGTGACTTTGCCTGAAGTGACTCACCCTAAACACGTTTAATTCTTTTAGCCATAACTTTGTCATCAAACCTCCAAATGACATCAGAATTGAACCAATAGATTCCTAACACATTTTTATACCTCTCCATAAAAATTGGTAGTCTTCTGAATTGAATTGGAAAAGATTGATTGAATCAAAGTGAGGGAATCTGCTGGAATAGTGTGAACTAGAATATTTTACTGAATAGACTTTGATATTTTGCTTATATCTTGTCCTGTAGAGCTCCGAATAGGATGGTTCTTAATTTGAATTAAACTAGAGACTCAAGGCTACAAATTTCCTATAAAGATTAAATTCTAATTCTACCTCTAAGAATTTTATAATTTGATTGGAAGTTATAAAAATTCTGTTGAAGCTTAAGAATAGTCTAAAATCGTTTGAGAATAACTTTCAATATACTGACCTAAATTGAATGAACTTGGTATCATTGGAAACTTAAGACGTGGGAGAACAACTTTCTAGAAGGAAATATTGCCTAATTTTGTCATTTACCATATCAGATTAATTATGCAAAGTTGACTCGTAAGTATGTAATTGATTTCACATTGTTTTATTATGGTCCAAATTATCCATACAAATGATATTAATGAAGGCTTTGATATCTGAATGATTTGATGATAAGGATCATAAAAAGATACCCCAGAATTATCATTGAACATGCATTGTGTATATTCTATATAAGTAGATGTGCATAAAGGAATACTTATACATTTGCGCAAAAGTGTAATATTTGTAAACGTGTTTCGTATGATATAGAGAAGCTCATTGTATGCCAGACAAACATTGCCAGACCATCTAGGTAATAGCATATTGGAGCATGCTGAGAGTCAACCTAGATGATTTTTCTAGGATTGATTTGATTTGTTTTGTTTAAACTTCCAATATTATTGACCTGTTGTGATTTGTTTATGAATTTTGGACTCGAAGTCTGAGGAGTTTAATAGTTGGGTATGTATTGGAAGTGCTTTAATTTGATGTGTAATTATATATGACATGTGAATTCTCAACGAAAGTTGAATGTCGAGCTTAGGTCCGATGATTATGAGTTTCTGATTGTACGTCATATATGACATATTCAGTATTTGATGCATTTCATAAAATGCATGCTCAGATATAAGGCGTTATGACTAAAGTTTCTAGTAATGAAAGCGCTTACATGTAGAGCTTTGCTCCGTAATTTTTGTTTCTGCACGTAGAGCTATTCTTCGTGATATATGTTTCTGACCTAGCCCAATAGGCTAGTATTTGTTTCTGTATGTGAAAGGCACCCGGTCACAACAATAGTAACGAATGTGGGGTCTCATATGCACATGTATTGGTATAAATATGTTCTAATTCGCAATGATTACATGAAATGCCATGTTAATGTGAGTATTTGGAAAATACATGTTCTAAATAAATATTTGTGAATTATGTGATTTGTGTATATGACCTGGGTGAAATCATTGATGATGGTTCACTCATTGAGTTCGCAAAACTCACAAAAATTGCAACATATTTTTCAGGTACGAGACAGGAGACCTAGTTCTTTAGACAGGACTAAAGAACCCTTTTGGATTAAGTTATGGCTCAGAGGTTTGTCAGCTGACACCAGAAGTGTTGTAGCTTTTATTTTGTCATTTTTCTAGAACCTGTATGAAGTTTGTAAATATTTGTTTAATGGAAACAGTATAAGCTTTGTGAATGAATGAAATGTTTAGTTTTAAAAATTTAGCGACTTTTAAGTATATTAGATGATACCATATGTCAATTGCATTTGTTTTGCTCTAACATACCATTATCATAGGATATGTACTTGAATGTCTATGGATGTTCGGGTATATACCTTATGGTAGTGGGATGTTGCATTTATATCCTTAATACAAGGACGAGTTAATCAACCTTTAACTTTTAAGCCATAAAATTTACTTGCGAATTAATAATTCTTAGTGACGAATAACAACAAGCCTCCTTCTCATATTAAGGAGGTTTTCACTAAGGACCAAAAGAAAAGGAGATCTCCTCAAAAGTCTTCAGTGAGTAGAACTCAATCCAAAGTTAAAGAGTAGTCCAAGAGCAATTCAATAGTTTGTTATTAGTGCAAAAAGATGGGACACATCAAACATAATTTTCGGATGAAGGTAGTGAGTGATCAATATGGAAATTCAGGCCATATCAAGTCAAAACATTATATAAATCCAAGGAGATATATAGGAGCAAATGTGGCACATGAATAGAGTGGCTTTGAATAACCAAATTAGGATGAGCATTTTTCTATTGAGGTTATTGATCAATCAGTAAATGTGACTTTTGTTGTACACCAGACTGATGCACTCACAGATGTCAATGCCCTTATTAACTATAAGAAGGAGTGGATTATTCCCATCATGCAATAGGGAATATTTACCTGTTGTCTTGTAACATCCCATTACCTGTGGGAAGGTTAAAATAGTAAATATGAGTGATTAATGAGATTTTAGAAAAGTATTTTTTCATGCTCAAGAACTTAGACTTTAGGAAAGTGACAAGTGTCACTTAATAAGTTGCCTTTATAATTTTTGTTTGATAGTGAGTTAAGATACCAGAGAGTGAGCATAACTAAGTTATATGTCTAAGTCCCTTCTTCATAGTCACTTTCTTCAAATTTTCTTCCACACACAAAGTTTTTCATCAAAATCCTTCAGAGGGATTTCTTTGTTTTTTTTCATCCCACAACTCTACCACCACTGCTATTTATTCTTCCACCCTAAGAAAAACCAGAAGCTGATCATTTTGCACATTAAATAAGTGAGTTTTGCATGGAGTTAGGGCTTGAAGATAGTTGAAGCTTTTAGATTTTTCAACAAGTAAGTAGTGAATAAATTTGTTAGAGTTGTGGATTTTTGAAATAAAGTTGATGAATTTATTGTCAGTGCATAATCATGGCATTTACGTATATTTATATTCATGAACACTGTGTTATTGGGATGAAAATTGTGGATATGGTGTTATTTAGTTTTTGATGATTATTAGTGATCAAATGTTGTAGAAATGAGTTTTGGAGTTTGAAATAGCAATAAAATGGTGTATAGGATAAGTGTAGAAAATTAAAGAATGAAAATGTGCTATGCTCTGTTTTCTGTTTCTTCACTGTGCATGTAAATATATATATGTGTGTGTTTACGTGAGTAAATGAAAGCTTTAAGGATGATAAAAAAAATAGTCTTTGAGTTGAAGAGTAGTTGTAAAATGGCGGTCTAAGATGGGAATGAGTGTATAAATGAAGTTTGAGAAGAAAATAGTGAATGTAATAAAAATTTGAAACTTGCAGAACATGAAGAGTTAAAAAATGGATATCTGAATTTTTGATGATCTTGATGTAACTTGGTTAAATTTGCATTAGGAGTAGTATGAATTGTGGTGAATGGGTTTAGTGAAATGGAGTTGAAATGGCTAGAACAAAAATAGAAGTGTTGGATTTTGAAAAAAAAAGAAGTCTGAAAATTCTGAGAATGAATAGTAGGAGAGTCGAATTTTTGATCTGAACTTTAGTGAATTTGATGTACCGATCTAGGCAGATTTTGAATTCACAGGCCCACTGGAGTGTCGCAGTCGTTCATGTACATGATCACAACTTCGCAGGACCACCCAAAATGTCACAGTCGTGCATATGCACGATCGCAACTTCACAAGACCACCTGGAGCACGATCGCGACTTCGCTGTTTATCCAAAGGAGGTTATTTTCTGAACATACTTTGATCTTTTTATTATAACTTCTTCATCCGATGTCCAAATGAATTGATTATTTATCCAATAGATTCCTAACACATTTTCCTACCTCTACACAGAAAATTGTAACATTCTAAATTGTTTTGAAAAATATTGATTGAACGAAAGTGAGAGAATCTGTTGGAATGGTATGAACTGGTGTTGTTTTACTGAACATATTTATGTCTTTTGATTATATTTAGATCTATAGTATTCCAAATGAGATGATTTTTGATTTGGAGTAAACTAGAGAAATAGGGCTACAAATTATATGACAAAGTCTAATTTTTATTCAGTCTCTAAGATGTTCAATTTCTGAGTGAAAGTTGTACATTGTAAACTATTTTTTAATAAGAATAGTCAGAAAAGTTTTGAGGTATATCTTCCAAATTACTGAACCAAATTGAGTGATTTTGGTGTAAATAGAAACTTAAGACATTGAAAAATAACTTTGTAGAAGGAAGTGTTGCCTAATTTTGTCATTTACTTTATTAGATTTATTATGCAAAGTTGACCCGTATGTATATTGGAAGAAAACCTGAAGTGGTCAATGAAGTTGTGTAATTGGTTTCATATTGCTTTTTATTGGTCCAAATTATAAGTTGTGTAATTGGTTTCATATTGCTTTTTATTGGTCCAAATTATAAGTATACATGGTATTAATGAGGGCTTTGATATCTGAATGATTTGTTCATAGGGATCTTGATAAAGTACCTCGAAATTGTCATTGAACATGCATTGTGCATATTGTATAAATACGTATGCATTAAGGAATATTTGTACAATTGTGCAAAAGTGTGATATTTGTAAATGTGTTTTGTATGATACAGAAGAACTCATTTGATGTCAGTCAGATATTGCCAGACCATCCAGGTAATAGCATTTTGGAGCATACTGTGGGTCAACCTAGATGATTTCCTAGGATTGATTTGTTTTAAATTTATTTGATTTGTTAAACTTTAAAAAAAATAAATTACTAAACTGTTTGCGAATTATTTATTAGTTGGGCATGTATTGGAAGTGTTTTGATTTGATATGAATTCCTGAATGACTTTGATTTTCAACGAAAGCTGAATGCCAGACTTAGGTTTAATGAATGTGAAAACTTTATATGAGCATTTGTATAAGATTGTGATATATGACATATTCAATATTTCATGCATTTCATAAAATGCATGCTCAGATAAAGGTGTTGTGACTTGAGTAGCCAGTTTGAAGCACTTCCACGTAGAGTTATGTTTCGTGATTTCTGATTTTGCACGTAGAGCTATGCTCCGTAATTCTGTTTGACTAAGCCCTATGGGACAATATTTGTATAAGTTTGTGATAGGCACTTGGTCACAAAAATAAGAACAAATGTGAGTCTTATGCATATAGCATTCATATAAGACTGAAATCTATGAATGATTTGCAAAGTTGTTTTGAGTGATCCTATGTTGTGCCATGTTGTGTGAGTTATGATGTTTAGAATGAATATTTGTGCATATGTGATGTGTGTATGTAATCCGGTGAAATCATCAATGATGGTTAACTCATTGAGTTCGTAAAACTCATAAAAAATTGTAATGAGATTTTTCAGGTACGAGATAGGAGATCTAATGCTTTAGACAGGACTTAAGGACCCCTTTGGATTTTGTTATAGCTCAGAGGTTTGTCAGTTGGCCTCAGAAGTGTGGAGTCTTGTATTTTGTAGTTTTGGCTAGAACTTATAAAAGGTTTTGTAAATATTTGTCTAAAGGAAACAATGTAAATTAGGTGTATGAATGAAATGAAGGGTTTCAAAATTTACTGAATTTTAAATGATGTTAGTGATGCCATGTATAAGTTAGATTTGCTTTTCCTCCAACATACCATTATCATAGAGTACGTATTTGAATGTCCTTCGGGTATTCGGGTATTTGCCTTATAGTAGTGGGATGTTGCAAATGGAGTGGCAGCTCTCAAATTGATGGAAGCAGAGATTGTGGGCAAGATGTTAGAGAGAGAAGAGGCAGACCGGGTAGCCCACATTAACTCACTACGATCCAGACCTTTACCTACAAGCATTCCAATAGAGATACAAGGATTGTTGAATAACTACAATGACCTCTTTACTGAATGAGAAAGCATGACCACAGAATTCCACTAAAACTTGAAAGTCAACATCTTAACCTAAGACCTTAAAGATGCCATACTACCAAAAAAAACTAAGGTTGAAAAATAAGTGAAGGAGATGTTATAAGATTCAATAATCCATCCTAGCCATAACCTCTTTGCTTCACCAGCTTTCTTAGTCAAAAAGAAGGATGGCACTATGAAGATGTGCATAGAGTACAAAAGATTGAAAAAATGATAGTAAAAAATAGATTTCACATTCCTATGATTGATGATTTATTAGATGAATTATTTAGGGTGTCAATGCTTTCGAAGCTAGACCTTAGATCAGATTACCATATAATCAGAATGTATCTTGAAGCCATCCTTAAGACAACCTTAGGACTCACCAAGTCCATTACGAGTTCTTAGTTATGCCTTTTGGCTTGACTAATGCCCTAACCACGTTTCAGGCACTAATGAGTGATATTTTTGCACCTTATCTAAGTGATTTTGCATTTTTTGATGACATATACAATAGAAGTTTGGAAGATCACTTATTTCACTTGTAGACTGTATTGGAGAATTTAAGGCAAAATCATTTATACATAAAAGCATGAAAGTATTATTTTGGGCAACTACAATTGGAGTACTTAGGGCATATCATCTCAAAGGAATGAGTGGCAACATACCCTAAGAATATTGAAGTGATGCAAAGATGGCCTATATCAACTAACCTTAAGTCACTGAGAGGGTTTTTGGGACTCACAGGTTACCTTTGTAAATTTATGAGGAATTATGGTCTAATCAACAAGCCACTAACAAACTTATTGAAGAAGGATTCCTTCCTTTGGGGAGAAGAAACTACACAAGCCTTTAACAAATTGAAAAGAGCTATGAATGAATCCTTAGTGCTAGCCATGCCAAATTTCACAAAAACTTTCATTCTAGAGATTGATGCTTGTAATTCAGGAATTAGGGCAGTGTCAATGCAGAATTCTAGACCTATTACCTACATGAGCAAGTCACTAGGATCAAGAAATCAAGAGCTGTCCATCTATGAAAACGAATTCCTAGGTCTATTAATGGTAGTAGCAAAGTGAAGACATTAGTTAGAGCCAAATCAGTTTATAATTAAGACTGACCATGAAAGCTTGAAGTACTTATTGGATTAAAAGATCACTACACCAGTACAAAAAAAAGGTTGGCCAAGTTATTGGGTCTGAACTATAAGATTCAATACAAGATGAGGAGAGAGAATAAGGTTGTTAATGGTTTATCTAGAAGATGAGAATCAACAAAAAAGAATTTGGCAGGCCTTACTATCATTACCCCAGTTTGGCAAAACGAAGTCTTAGAGAGTTATCATGGTGATTCAAAAATCCAAAAGATCATCAATGATATTAAGGTTGGACATAAAATCAACCTAAAATATACTTTTGATAATGAAATCCTCAAGTTCAAAGGAAAGGTGGTAGTAGGCAGAAATAAATTGTTAATAGAGTAATTGATTATTAATATGAACAGTAATTCAGTGGGAGGACACTTCGAAGAATTGGGAACTTACTAAAAATTCAGATCAATATTCCACTGGAAGGGAATGAGAAATGATGTAAAAAAGAAGGTTAGTGAGTGTGACATCTGCCAAAGGAGTAAACCAGAACATATGCACTCTTCAGCGTTATTACAACCTATGCCAATTCTAGAGGCTGATTGGAGAGATATAAGTTTTGATTGCATAGAGGGTTTTGCTACAACAGAAGGGAAAAATGTAATAATGGTGGTAATAGACAGACTCACTGTAGCGCCCCCTTACCATAAGGTACGCACCGGGACGTCCGTGGATCGTTCCGACGCATATCCCACGGCAAGGAAGTGCTACGATTGAAATAATCACTAAATACTCGCATGGCATCAAAACAATTAAACTGAATTATGCAAAACACTAAATTTTTCAAACCACAATAA
>JAOSBK010000002.1:11640327-11652622 GCA_027568895.1 Erythroxylum shatona
TTTATTTCTTGCTTTTCAACTTCCATTTCAATCAACTCATTCACTTTAACTTTCATAACCCATACAAATCTACTCAAGTATCAAAGTCATCAAAACCAATCAATTCTTTTCTCATCAATTTCCTTAAAGCACAATAACATCTATAATACAATATATATACAAAAACACTCATTTCATACATTTAATATTTTTAAATTTCACTAAAAGATCGGGGTCCAACAGACATGACATGAGGAGTCATTAATTTGTAGCACCTTAAGGGGTAATGAAGTAAACTCGTCAATAAATGTGGATGGGTTTGAAGGGGACTGGATTTATAATAAATAATGTGGGTGAAATTGAAAATCCTTACACCCAAATGGTTTATTATGCAACCGGTTATACCTTTCAGATAAATATAGAAAATCTTGAAGAAGAACCAAAACCCACATGTAAAAAGGTTTTTGACTTACTAAAATTAGTTGATTAAGAATTATGTCCAAATTGTGAGACCATGATTTAGTTATCTTCTATTGCCCAAATATTGAATATAAAGTTTAAAGGGCATATTTTTTTATCTAAGTTTGGATAAAATTCTTGCTTGGTATAATGAATTATTACCTCTTGATCATACAATGGTTGATAATTTCTACCATATGAAGAAACTTATTAGGGGTCTTAGTTTGCTAGTTGAAAAAATTAATTATTGCAATTTTGGATTACGTTGTTTAGGGAGATGATATGGAATTACAAAAGTGCAAATTTTGTAATCAATCTAGGTTCAAACCTAGAAAGCATTCTATGAAACAGAAATAAGTACTCTGGAAGCGGATTTATTATTTCTCGCTAACTCTGAGACTTCAAAGACTACATGCCTCTGATGTACTACATCTCACATGAGATGACATAATGAACATAAAAAGGAAGATGGAATAATAAGTCATCCGTTGGATGCACTCGCATGGAAACATTTCAAAACATCCATTTTAAGTTTGCAACTGAAAGTTAAAATGTGAGGATGAGATTGTTGACAGATATATTCCAACATTTTAATCAATCCGGCTAACAATATTCATCATGGTCAATCATAATTACTCTTTATAATTTACCTCCATGGATGTGTATGATGAGGCATATATGTTCTTAACGGTGATTGTGTTAAAGTTTACAAATACAAAGCATAAAATTGATGTATTCTTACAACCATTAGTATCTGAATTGTATCATCTTTGGGAATTTGGTGTGGATACACATGATGTGTCTCTTAAACAAAAATTTTTGTTGAGAGCAGCTTTGATGTGGACTATTAGTGATTTCCCTACAGATGCTAAGTTGTCTAAATATAGCACAGCAGGAAAATTGGCTTGTTTTTACTATAGCAATAATTAGGATGCGTTTTATCTTCCTAACAGGACCAAAACATCTTGGTTTGATAACCACAACAAATTTCTTCCTCCAGATCATCCATTTAGATGTAATAAACAAAATTTCATTAAGAATAAGAAGGTACAAACACCTCCTCCCCATCAAAAAGCTGGTGGGGAGATATGACAGGAGATTGATGAATTAAGGTTGTTGAAAGTTATAGAACTTAAAGCTGAAGAAGTTAATAAAAGTATTAGTAAAAACTTTGGATGGAGAAAATGAAGTACCTTTTTGGATTTGTCATGTTGAAAAACTAATTTGATACGTCATAGTCTAAATGTGATGTATATTGAAAAAAATTTTACAATTACTATAATGAATATTAAAGTGAGGACAAAGGACAATGCAAAATCACGAGTTAAATTGACATTTTTTGTAAAAGAAATGAGTTAGATAAAGATCTTTGAACCGGTAAATATCCAAAAGCATGTTACACTTTAGAACAAAAAAAAAGAAAATTTTGTGTGAATGGTTTAAAAAAATGAAGTTTCCCAATGGTTATTTTTCGAACTTGACAAGGTGTGTGGACATGAGAAAGTATAAATTATTTGGGATGAAAGTCATAATTGTCATGTGCTTATGCAACGCTAATTCCAATTTCATTTCGAGAGTTGCTATCGAATAAGGTTTAGGAAACTATAACAAAATTAAGTTTATTTTTTAAAAGCTTTAACATCATATGAAACAAAGTTGGCTAAAATGTAAAAACTAGAAAGGGAAATTGCGGTTATCTTATGCAAATTAGAAGGGATTTTCTCTCCAAGCTTCTTTGACTGTATAAAGCATCTACCTGTACATTTAACACATGAGGCTAAACTTGCTAGTCCGGTTCAATATCGATAGATGTATCCGTTTAATAGATAAATAAAACTTATAGCATGTTTTAATCATATAATTGTAATAACCCTATTTGTAATATACGTATTTGTGTCACTTGAAGAAAAATGTCAAAAAGAACGCTAAGGTTAAAGGTTCAATATGTAATGCTTATTTAAGGGAGGAAGCCAGTACATTCTGTTAATATTATTTTGAATCACACGTGCACATAAGAGAAAGAAAAATTCCTCATAATGACGATAGGAGAGAAACGTATGATATTGATAGTAACTTATCCATTTTTCACATATCCAAGATGAACATATGGCTGTTCAACAAAAAAAAATGTTAACAATAGAAGAAATAAAGATTGCCCGTGGTTACATTTTATTGAATTGTCAAGAGGTTTAACCTTTTGTGCAGTCAGTTTAAGTTGATTTTGAAATAAATTATTTGAGTTTTTGAAGTTACTGTTGTTCACAACTAAAATGCATAATAATGCTTTTAGATTATACGAGGAATGGTTATACGAGCTAATGCCTAAAACAACACAGGATGATATTAATAAAGAAGTTGAAAGACACCTTCCTCAATGGCTCGAGAAATATGTAAGCTTTCACTTGTAATAATTGATATGGTTGAATTATCATATCAAAGTGATTAGATGACATTATACTATTTAACATAAAAAAAAAATTTATATAGGCCTAAAAAAATCCAATAGAGAACAAGTTCATATGTGATCTTATGAAAGGAACTTTGCAAACTGTTAAATCATGTCCGGTGTATTTTGTTTATGGATACAAATTTCATACAGAATATCATGATCATAGAATGACAACAGTAAATAGTGGGGTTTGCATATAGGGAGAATTGATGGATTACTATAATAAAATTATTGAGATACTTGAAATTGAGTACCCTATATTGTCAAAAAATAGAGTGTGATATTTAAATGTAAATGACTTGATCCAACTCCTAATGTTGAAACAAAAGCACACAATCGATACAATCTAGTTGAAATCAACTAGCGAAGAAGATTTAGATAATTTGAACTTTTCGTGTTGGCGATGCAAGTGATCTACGTGTATTATGTCCCTTTTTCAGCTTACAATGAGATAAGTCAGATTAGTTGGCCATTTGTAAAGTAAAACCTAGAGATGTTTTTGAATTACATGGAAAATGAGAAAATAAAAGAATTGAAAGTGAAGCGCTTCAGGAAGATATTTATGAAATAAATGAATGTATAACATATGACGAGAATGAACCTTTGAATGATCCAAATAATGAATTTGTTGAAATTTCATCTAGAGAGGATGAGGAGAGCGAGAGATTTGAAGAGGAGCCTGAGTTTGATTTAAATTCTTTGAAAAAAGACGATGCTGATGATTTTTATTTAGAATTAAGTGATGATAGTGATTAATTTGTGTTTGTAATAAAATATTATATGAATAAATCTATTATGGCATCAACAATATATTGTTATATATTTAATTTATATTGTTCTATTATTGGAAAATTTAATAAAATGTGAATTTCAGGTTAAAAATATGCCACCAAAAAGAAAATACGATATGATGCGGCCAAGATTTAGGTTACCACGATTCGAAGAGCTAGTACATTTTCAAGTGAATCATCACATTCTGTAGATGCTACAGAATCACCTACTGTATGTCTAGCTACTGCACATCTAGATGAGGACTCACCTTCTATACCTACTGTTATACCATCCAGCAGCCCTGTTACACTAGTCACCAACCCTTCCACTACCATTGTACCGATAAAGATATCAAGGGTAAACATTGCAGATGAAGGAAGCGACCTCCAACCTGAAGCTAAGGGAGTTGATGGAAGAACTTACATCACAATTGTCAACAATTTGGAAGTAAAATTCTAAAAATTTTGTAATACATGATAATACCATAGGTTTACACTAAATTTATAAAATGATCTAAAATAACTTATATATTATGTTGGTTCAATTTTTGGAACGTGCTCAAAAAATATCTGATCCAAGTTTAAGGAGAGGATAGATCTTGAGGGTTATATATGAAAGAATGTCTCTCAGATGACAAAGGATTTTAATTATCAGGAGTTTGAGATACACAAAATATATTCTTTAATCTTTTTTATCTAATTTTATACATTAATTAGATAAATATTGTCGTTTATAAATAATTATAATATATTTTCTTTTTTCAGAAAGAATTTTTTGGGATTAAAATTTAATGTTGTAATTTATAATGTATGAGATAGGCGAGCTCGTACACATTGTAGAGACTTTCTTACTTCGATATACAAGAATGGTGTACGATCACCATATATATTTGAAGAAATATGGGGTCGTTGGCAACAATATTGGGCATCACCAAAGGCAATATCCATTTCAGAACACAATTCTGCTAATAGATGTAGAGAGTCAAATGGAGATTGTCTACTCATACACACTAGAGGATCTTTAACCCACCAAGAGCATGCACTTTAACTTGTAAGTATGAAAACTTTACACGTATATTTTGATTTTTGTACTTTGATCTATGAAATTTGATTTCAATGTAATTTGATATATGAAGTTTAAAATAAAAATATAGGTGCATTATAGAGAATAATAATATTATAAATGTCTTGTGCCATTAATGGTTATGTTGTTGAGTTAAATTTTTTGTCTAATAGGAAGTAAATATCATAAAAATAGAGAAAATTTTACTAAAATTTTTTGTAAATTGTAGTTCACTTATAACAATTTATTTTGATGCAAGAAAAATCTATGGATAAGAAGCCTACACCATGCCAGCTCTTTTTGCACACTCACACTAAGAAGCATGATGGTGTGACCTTCGTTAATACCCGATATAGACAACTTCACATATGTAAAATCTATACTTTAATATTAATTCTTAAAAGTACCACTTATTAACATAAAAAAATTATAATGATATGACCAAATTAAACTACAGTCTCAGAACTCTAAAACTATTAATGAGACTCAGGCATATCTTGATGTAGTAGATGGTAGGAATGGTCGTAGAAGGATTTTCGACTTAGGTTTATTTGCAAACATATGTTATTTGCAATCCTTCACATCCATTACAGCTAGATCTAGTAGTCAGTTTACATCAAATGAGAGAGTCCTTCAACTTTACAGCACAGTAGAGAGGCTAATGGAGTGCATAACTCAGCTCCATAATGAGGTGGATGAGTGAAGGGTAAAGACAGGACCTCATTGCAGTAGTCAAAGCATTTGCCTTCACCATTTGCACAGCTTCAAGAAAAGTGAATGTATTTGTTGGTCTGTTACTCTTAAGTTTTTGTATAAATTCTTAATTTATAGTTATTTTCAAGATACTTATTTGTGTACACTATAATTTTTTATATTACCATTTAGGATAATGTTTACTTTATATTTATCAATCAATTTTATATTATTTACAGAAATTAAATGTACGAAAAAATCATAAGATTATCAACAGAAAACTCAGATAGGAAGTGAGAAATGGAGGATGAAATTTATCATAGTTAAATTTCTTGATGGAAATATAATATTCCATCGCTAATTAGCGATGAAGTGTTATATTCTGTCGGTATATTGCTAAGTTGTTGATGGGATAATATATTTCGTCAATAAAATTTACGATGGATAATATTTTCTGTCGGTAAATTTAGCGACGAAATATTATATATCTATTGGTAATTTAGCGATGGACCTATAACTTGTCGTCAATGACTTCACTGACAGAATAGTATGATTCCGTCATTAACTTAGCGACGAAATATTCTAAATTCGTCGATAGATTTACCTAAATTTACTAATGAAAATACAAAATTTTGTCGCTAAATTTATCAACTAATGTACAAATTTTCGTCGCTAAATTTGTGATGGATTCCTTATATTTGTCGCTAAAGTTTACCTACAGCCGTTTCTCTGACAACTCTTTTTGTCAGTAATTTTCGCCACCAAATTTGCTTCCCAATGGAAAATATTTATTTCCCGTCAGTAATTTATGTCACTAAAATCTATTTTTCTTGTAGTGTTCTCAATTTATGTACAGACCATATGAGGGTCGTATGATTACAACAAAAAGGATCATGTGCTAAGTAAAAGGAACCTTAAGTTATGGATTGATATATATGCATGGATTGCTTTTCCCTTTGAGTAGTTTTATAGATGCAAATTGGGCTAGTTATTTGAAAGATAGACACTCCACAACAAATTATTATTTTTCTATAGGGACAACTACAATATCTTGATGTAGCAAGAAACAATCTACTTCAGCTCTTTCAAATTGTGAGGCAACACATGTAGTAGCTATTATAGCAGCTTAGTGGTGTACTTGGCTTAAAAGTATTATTTAAGAAATTCACTACAAGAAAATAAGACAATACATGACATTTAAAAAACGTCACAAAATATTAAAAAATATCACAGAATACAATTTGTGACGTTGTAAAAAACGTTGCAGAATGTGGTGTAAGCAAAAGGTTTCTGCGTCGTTTCCCATAAAACGTCACAGAAAATACAAACATTTCGTGACGTTTTAAAAATGTCACTAAAAGATTGGTCTTTCTGTGATGTTTTTTGGAACGTCACGAAAAATCATATTCCACGACGTTTTTATTATTATTTTTATTATTTCCATTTTTTGAAAATCTTATTAATTTAATAATTTTTTATTTTAATAATTATGTTTTAAAGTACAATTTTTAATCTTTTTTGTTTAATAACTATTCAATATTATTTATGAATTTTATTTATTTAATAATTCTTCAATTTTTTTAGTATATCATTAAAAAAGCATTGTATAGTATGTCAGGTCAAATACTTTGTCCTATCACAATCTTAATTCACACACAATAATGAAATGTCACATGTTTACATGAATTTTACTGCAATTTATAATATTGTATATGCATTACAACCCTTAATAATTTTGATTGGACAAAAATTTATGTAAGTCAAGAGATGCATATAACCTAATTCAAACTTAAAATTTGACTTTTTATATTAACTTTAAAATTATCTTAAAATCTGCATACAACAATGAAAAGAAAACAACAAAGATTCAGTCACATAATAAGAATTTATTCATCATCGTCGTCGGTGGACTCTTCCAAAACAACATCACATTCATTCTCACTACTGCTTGTCTCTAAGTCCTCCAAATTGTCATTCAAACGTTGTTGGGAATTCAATAAAACATTATTTATCATCAAATGCAATATCATTTACTAAAAACTCTAAGGAACATTGCTCGACTTTCATTGGGACTTCATCAGACTCCTTGACGTCATTTGAACCTTCTTCATTACCGTGCAAGGGGATATCATACGCACGTCTAACTTCACATTCTTGCACAATCCGCCAATTTGGACCGAATAACAAACCTTCCATATAAAAGACGTGTTTCATTTGGTTTGCCTAAATAAATGGGTCATCCTTGAACCAAAACTTAGTTACGTTGATGCTTTTTACAATGCTTTTTATAACACTCAAAAGAATAGAAACCTACCATTAAATCTTTTACATGACACAAACAAGGGCTGATTACTAGATTTATTTACTCTAAATGGACTTCTAAGAGAATGACAAGGTAAAAAATTCAACATGATATAGTGGCTAGCTTGGAAAAATCCTTAAAATTAGAAGAATGTTTGCCTACTTTTAAGCATCAAATGCACTTATCAGAAACAAAAAGCCGATTTTTTCTTTTTCTAGCTACAGCTTAATAGAACACAAGTGTAAGCAAATTATTCCAGAGCAGCTAACAAGATAATTCTCCTCTACTTGCCCTATAGAGATAACAATCTCAAAATAAACAGATAATTAAAAGCTACAAAAGGAAATAGAGCTTAAAGAACAATTCATACCTGTACTGCCACAAGAGCCAAAAGGATCAATTCAGTCATGCAAATTTTCTTTAACATTATCATCCCACGCTGCTTCGAAACCAGTAAACTCATCTTGAGATAACAAAACAATTAGTTTCCCCATTAGAGACGATCCCAAAATATATCAACTATCAATGGACATAATAAATCTTCATCTAAGCTGTGTAGAGTTTGCATGGTATCGACTTTACCCTCTGCATTGAGTTTCCTCATAACTGAATGGCCCTAAAGAGGTAGTAAAGAATATCTACCCATTAGAATAACAATATCATTTTTGAAGGCAGTAATATTGTTCATAACTCTCAACTTCCCCCTTCTTTGTTGATCTACTTGTTTTAACCTGAGCTCGAAGGGATCATTTAATCTTTTAACATCCATGCAAATAGACATTAATTAGAACTAAGAATTGGATCACAGGATATGAACATTTGCTTCAGTAATTCAACAAGAAAATAAAAAAGGTATAAGCATATGTTGCTTAATGAGTTGGTTAAATTCCACACTTAAGCACTCTTGTAGCAAACTCTTTCAAAGTCGTGTAAAGTTGAGCTTATTTGAAAGAGTGCAAGGTAATAGCCACCACCTTGTCGTGAAAGTCTTTGGAGATTCTATGGGTTGCTTGGCCTGTTGTCTTGTTAGCTTCTTTGCTCTCATCAATCAACACCTGTCACACAGTCGCAATCTTAGAACAGAAAGAGAAAGCACCATGAAACCAATCAACTTAGACCAGGAAAATGCCGTTGACTCTATTTTTGCCCTTCCTTCTAGTTCGTGTAGTAGTGTAATATGTTCCATCTACACCACCATATGTTGCTTTGGAGGTCTAAGAACTGAAATTGCGAGTTTGCGGTTCCGTTTGTACTCTCCTATTATACTTACTCCCATAATCCATGACCTTAGTTGCCCTTTCAGTTGCATGAAGCACAAGTTTCAATACTAAACAAAAATGTGTATGATAAACAGAAAATTAAGATTCACCCACCATCGAAGTCATCATCAAGATGCTCAACTGATGATTCTTTGCTTGAACCGTCATGCTCTTTATGGTTGTTCTTCATGTTCCCAGCGTGTACTCCATTTTCTTCCTCATCATCAAAAGTTACTTCTTCTACAACTATTTCCTTCCCCAGACCATCACATGATTCACCACAATTTGCAAAACTCTGAAGTTGAAACCTACTCAATTCTAGTCCAAAAGGGCGAGTAATGAAAGGGTCATCGAATGGATCCTTGCCTCCAAATAAGCTAGGCATCATACTAAAGCCATTAAAATTACCAAAAGGATTGTTGATACCATACAAATCATTTCCACCTTCTCTTTCCCTCTACATTTCATATTCTCTATCCCTTCAAACATCACAAACGCACACAGATTATCGAAAAACATTCCTCGCACTAAAAAAGATCGATTACATACAAACATTCCAAGTGTTTGTGCGCATTAACATTAAGTTCACGATCGATTCAAACATAATTGCATAACATTAAGTACAAACACACAAAAATTTGCACGTATCTCTCTTATCGACAAAAGTTTCTGATTCCAAGTGATTGGAGAGACTTACCTCACTACAAGAAAACAATCGTTTACCGACAGAACCTTCTGTCGATAAACTAAGATATTCCGTCGGTAAATGTAATTACCGACGGAAAAAACAAACGGTCAAAATTGTCGGTGAAAGCACCATAGTTAAATTTACCGACGGTATATTTCCGTTGGTAAATTAGCAACGGCTTAAAACATGTTAACAACGGTATAAATAACGTCAGTAATAATATTACCGACGGACAAAAGTTAACGACTTACCGTCGGTAACATTTAGCAATGGCCTAAAGCCGTCGGAAAGGCGAAGGGAATCTCGATGAATGACTTACAATTCATCGACAGAAATAGGAATTCCATCGGTAATAAAATTTTAATTTCCGACGGTATGCTATTTTTTGTCAGTATTAGGAGGTAGGGAAATTTTTAAAAACATTTTCCAATTTCATAATGTTGTGATAAAAGCATAATGTTAAGAGTTACCAATAATGACACATTATAAATTAATTTGTATATATGTATAAATTTGAATAATCAAAAAATTAATTGATAATATAACGTGAAAATTGTTTGAATTGATAATAAAAATAGTGCAATGTGCAAAACATATGTTTGTAATTGAAAACAAATGACAAAGACAAGCTAATGTGGTGGTGATCGTAGGTGATCTGAACTGCCAAGCCTCCCCTTCAATTGTTCCATCTCCTGTCTAAGTTGAGCCATCTGCTCCATCTGCTTTCTCATCTTCGTTGAGTGCTCTATCTCCTCTCTCATCTTAGCCATTTGCTCCATCTCCGCTCTCATCTTAGCCATCTGCTCTATCTGCTCCATCTCCTCTCTTATCCTTGTCACCTGCTCCATCTCCTGTCTTATCCTTGTCACGTGCTCCATCTCCTCTCTTATCCTTGTCACCTGCTCGATGTTCTGCGCCTCCATCTCTCATCTCATGTTAGCTATCTGCTCCATGTGCCGCATCCGTTCATTAATGTTAGCTTCTATGATGTGAGCTATTTGCTCCTTCAATGTGTCCACTGTGGCCCGAAGCTCGATTACTTCGTTGCTGTTCGCTGGCCTAGCCGATGCTGCTGTACTGGACAGGGAAGAGCGCGAATAACATGTATTCGCATATGAACCATGACAATCCCTACCACCCATAACATCCAGATACATCCGAGTGTCATCTACAGGTTGTTCCTCCTGAGTCTGCCGCTGAATGGTTTGTTGTATTTGCTCCTATTAGGGAGTAATGTTGACACGAGTAAGGGATTATAAAAAAAGAAATTATAAAAATGTATTAATTTGACATACATTCAACTCTCTACATCGGGTGTTGATGAATGTCACACCATCATGTTTCTTCGTGTGGGTGTGCAAAAACAACTGGATAGGTGTAGGCTTCATCCCCAATGACGTTTCCTACATGTATAACCGAAATTGTCAGATGTGAACTGCAATTTATAAAAATTTCGGCAGAGTTTCCTCTATATAAATGATATTTGACCCATGTTCAACAGAGACAATAACTTCACACAGCCATATATGGCACCAGAAATTTATATCATAATCATTCTGTAGAAAACAACATAGCAAAATATATACAAAATAAGTTTCAAGTTTAGATACTTACAAGTCTATGTTCATGCTCATTATGGGTTATTGATCCTCCCGTATGTACAGGAAGACTCTGACCCCCCAGGCCTCCACGCCTGTTGGCCGAGTTACGCTCTGATATGGACATTGCTGCAGGTGATGTCCAATACTTAGTCCAACGACTCCAAATATCCTCTGAAATATAACGCGGTCGTGCACCAGCCTTGCGTATTGCATTAATGAAGTCATGATAACGTATACGTGCTTTCTTTTCCCATACTTTATACATGCTGGCGTTAAAACAAGAATCCTAGTAAAATGCTTTATGAAATAAGAAGGCAACAAATTATATAATATCACTTGTGTTTATAAGTCAATATAAAAAGAAAGTAAATTTGTTTTGTACCTCAAACTCTTGAAAGTAAAATTGCTTTGTGGAGGCCGATATATTCTTCCACGTATAACCCTCAGGTTCAATCCTTTGCTTAAATGTGGAAGTCATATTTCTGGAAGTCGGACCAGACGAAACCAACATAACTAAAGAAATTTTTTTATACTGTGAAGTAACTGATAAACCTAAGACAATTGAAAGGAAATCGTGGGTAATGTGATTTCACATATTGTTCATTGACAATTGTTATTAACTTCCTTCCATCCGGACCCTCAGCTGGAGTCTGGCTGATGTCTCCTCTATCCGATACACTTGTATTAGATGATATATGAGTTGGCGATGGGGATGGAGTAGCAAGAGGAGCAGTAGGTGATGCCTCATCTGCAATTGTTGGTCCTAGAGCAGAGGAGGTGAGTCAGTTCGAGCAGCAGACTGTGATGAGCCACCTTCACGGTAAGTTGCTCCGAACATGACTCTAAACAGAGGTCGCATAACCTCACGTTGTTGTTTTGGTCCCATTTCTTTTCCTGAAATTCAATTTAAACGTATTCTCTACAAATATAATTCATTGATATCAATATTGTGCACATATATGGAGAAGAATATAAGGCAATGTTAATGAAGACAAACAAATAGTTAACAACAATAAATCAACTTGAACAATG
>JAOSBK010000002.1:11652722-11673098 GCA_027568895.1 Erythroxylum shatona
TTTATTTCAATAAAATATTTTATTTTTACTTATTCTTATAAGTTTTACTTCTTATTTATTATATACCGGTTTTATAGTGGTTCACTACCAGTTGAACCTCTAAACCTTAAACCTTTCCTTCGACCGGTTCGATGTCCGATCTGGTTTTTAAAACATTGATTACAATAAAATACATAATTTATTATGTATTTAACTATTTACTCAACTTGGATATTTATTTTGGGATTATAATATTATTTAACTTTTTATATGTTTTAATATTTATTTTTTATATTAGTTTTATGTATGAGAAAGGAAAATGAGGCATTTCTTTAAATAATTTTCTACAAGATGAAAGTAAATTGGTCAAACATTCATAAAGTAAATGTAAACCCATTGTTTAATATACTTTGAATATTATTTATATGCATGAATAATTTTTATTACAAAATAAAGTATATTTAAAATTAATAAAAATACTTTTTATTTTTATGTTGCCAAACAGTCTACTGTATGAAGCTCTTTTAAAAAAAGTTGTTTTTTAATTGACAGTTAAACAGTTAACTGGCTTCTTAGAAAAGCTCTTCTGAAAAAAGCTCTACTGATATAAGCCCATCCAAACAGACATTAAATCAATCTTCACCAACTTTAACTTCCCATACCACTTTACTTGCATATAAATCTACATCCCCTAATATGTCCAAGGAAACTAACTGCCCTTTGTTCCCTGTATCTGTCTATGGGAAGCAAAATCCTGATCATATGGTCATCTTATTTCCTCCGTAAAATAACCTAGCTTTGAGCAAGGTTGTGGGTGACCCTCAAAATTTCAGTAAACTTAGATTCATTCTTTCGTCTACCAACTCCAGCATTGTCTCCCTGCTTGTGAAAGTCCTAATTATAAGCAATAAGAAGTGGCAAACCACCCTAGTTGGCTTCTTTAAAGAGAAAAGGCTTTCTTTTACCCAAGTTCATAGTTGGGTCAGCGCCAATTGGAGAAAGCTTAGTATGGATAATGTGTTAATCAATGAAGGTAATTTCTTCATCGTCAAATTCTCCTTTGAACTTAAAGCAGACAAGATCCCTTTGGAATATTGGCACTTAAAAGGCTCAAGTCATTCGGCTAATAAACTTGGTAAAGCCCAAAGCTTGGATGAAAACTCTACTAACCTATGATAGATTGGACGTGTGTATATGCATGTAGAAATTGAGACGAGTAAGGAGCACCCCCAAAAGTATTAGGATCTTGATACTTGACAAGCTTAGTAATCTAGTAGATGATTCTATTTTCATAACTTATACATGGAAGCCCTCCCCAAATGACAGTCAAAAAATGGCTTCCTAAGGAACAAGAACTCTCAAAGACCTGATGAAACGTGCAGTAAAAAGTAATTGAGGTAAACGATATTAACTGGTGGTTCTGCCTGATTCTGGTGAGGCAGGACGCTAAGGTTTGGATCCATGAGATTGGTTGTCTTTAGCAAGAGAATACCTACAAAACAGCACAAGGCACGCCGGGGGTTGATAGCCGACAGGCCCCTCCGACGCTCAAGTTAGTCTTTTGGTGAGGGTTTTGGTGGCTATAAACAAAGAATGTCAGGGTTCTAATCTCGTACCTGTATCATGGCAAAGTAGTACCTTATATATGGAACAGATGCTAGGTTTAGGTCTTTACGTAGGTCTTTACGTATGCATGGGAGGTTTCCACCTGCGAATGGGCCGTGGACGCGTGGACCTGGGCCTGGGCCTAGCACAGCCGACCTAACCATAAGCCCCCCTACTCCTCGAGTCTGACCTAAGAGAAGGGTCGAAGGAGTACATAAGGATCATATAGCGTGTCTCCAAGGCAGCTCGGGCTGGGCCCGATCGATCGATTATCGTGATGTGATCGACCGATCAGATGTAATGACACGGCGGACCGATCGAGGGTAATGACAGAACCGATCGATCGGCTATAGCGATATGGCAGGTCGACCGGGTGCAACGGTGAGGTCAATCGGGCGAATGTAGTGGTAGGGCCGATCGATTGGACGTCAAGGCTTAAATGAAATACTAGGTGTAATCATTACTGACGGTTCGCACCCTCTGACAGACTGTCACGTACGTCCTTTTAACTGCTGTGCAGCTGTCAGGTGTGTCCTTTTAACTGCTGCACCGTTCCGGACTTCTAATAACCCTAATTCATCTCAGCTCAGATTCTGCCGCGTGTCTGAGTTCGGCTGGGATTTTCTCCATGCGTCAAGCATTGGTTGGAATGTCCGTTCGGCCGATCTTCTATAAATACTCAGGATCGACAGACTACAAATTTTCTTCACGCTTGTTTTGTTCTCCGGCTTTCATTCTGCTTTCATTTGCACCTTCTTGCCTACAGTCTCCAGAGTTTTCTTTGAACCGCCGTTCAAATTCCCAACTTCAATCACCAACTAGGTACGTCCTTTTCCCTCGCTTCTTCCTCTAAGTTTCCTCTTTGTAAGCATGTCGTCAACCAGTCCTAGAAGTGGGGTTAGTCTTAGGGATGAAACCGCCGAGAGGGCCTCCCAACTAGTCGGGCCGCTTGAAGTAGTGGTGGAAGTAGTGGCGGTGCCGGGGGTGAGAGGTATTGAGGGAGTCACGGCGAGTGACCGGAAGGATGGGCTGGTCGTTAAGGAGCCACCGAAAGACGAATCAACGATAACCGTGGGGGAGTTGAATCGGTCGATTATTAGGAACAATATCCCTTTGTCCTGGGGACCTAGGCTGGCTTCCGAGAACGAACGGATCCACAGTAATTTGGGAGGATATTTTGTTGTTTCTGACAGCTTCTTCTTGGTCGGTGGCCGAGCCAAATTCCTCCGAATGGATGGAGATTCATTAACGGTTTGGCCTTGCTGTGCCATCAGTTCGGCTGTCCGCCTTCAGTCGGCATCCTACGCCATTTTTTAAGAATGAACCAGAGTTCAAGCGCTGGGGCCGGGGTCCCTCATCTGCAGTATAGAGATGCTCGATATCGCCCGGCCGGAACGGCTTCAAAAATCCAATCTTGGCAGACGAAATACTTTTTCGTGAGGCCTCCGGGATCCTCCTTTGAGTCCCAGCCGTGGAGATATCCTCTAGCCGAGCGACGGAACGACGCGTCGAGCTTGTCTCTTAGTAGAGAGGAGTGGGAGGTAGTCGATCGCATTAAGGGGCTCGGTCGGTATGACTTCGATCGTCTCATTCTAGGATATCGCGGGGGGGCCTCGGCTGATTCATTCCTAATCGACCCCCTGCCCCGAATTAGTGGGCTAGGAGAAGAAACTGCCCCCTTTGGTTGGCTCCTCGTGGTTGGACTATTTACTGTATTTGTAAGTATTGGTTTTGATTTCTAACCTGTTTTTGTTGCTGTGCAGCCATGGCAAGGCTCGACTATTTCGCCGGGTCCTCCAACCCTACCAGAGGCCAGCGCAAAGCTGCCAGGCTCTCTTCGAAGACAAAGGGGCAGGGCAAGAAAGGAGAGGCCAGCGCGGATGTAGCTTGGCCTATTGTTTCCGAACAGGACGTCGCTTGTCTTGTTGTTCCCGAGCCATCTGCGGCGCCCGCCCTGGCAGCTGTTCCCGAGCAGTCAACAGTGATGACCCGGTTGGCTGGTGAAGGCCTAGCGGTCATAGAAGAGGGGGACTTGTCCAGTGCTTAGAGTTCGCTTGCGACTTGTCCCTTTCGATCCTGAAGAATTGCCACGAAGTTTGCATCCCTGACGGGCCGGATGGTCCTTCATTCGAGGATTATGCCGAGCCGATGCTTCCCACCGCTCTCAGCCTTTCTCTGGAGGAAGTGAGGGAGATAACTGAGGGAGAACGAACATCAGTTCCGGATGAAGAGCTGGACCTTAGCTCGGATAAGGAGGACGAGCGATCTCACGGGGTTGTCTCTCCAATTGCTCCCTCAGACCCCGATCCTATCTCGGTCGGTTTGCCGACCTCCAAACCTTCTCCAGCGGCTTCTCCTCCTTCTGTTGATTCTCCCCTTGTGTAATAAGACTTTTAAGGCCCATCTGGTCGGGCTTGTGACTAGAATGAACATTCAAGGGAATAGAACTTTTATTTTTGCCTTTCATTGTCGTCTTATTTTTATTTTCCTTTGTCTTTGGTGTGGTTTAAGATAGTTGTTCTCATGGACGAACGATATTGAGGCTGAGTGATCCTGGCTCTTGGCATCGCCTGGTTCCAAGATCCTGTCTTGGCACCCTGGCCGAGCGTGATCGACGCCGAGCGATCCAAGATTAATCTTCTCGGCGTCACCTGGTTCCAAGAATCTTGTCTTGGCAACCTGGCCGAGCGTGGTCGAGGCCGAGCGATCCGAGATTAGTCTTCTCGGCATCGCCTAGTTCCAAGGATCTTGTCTTGGCAACCTGGCCGAGCGTGGTCGAGGCCGAGTTATCTGAGATTAGTTTTCTCGGCATCGCCTGGTTCCAAGGATCTTGTCTTGGCAACCTGGCCGAGCGATATTGACGACAATCGATCGGTAGAGTGTTTTCTCCTTAGCCCAACTTAACGAGACTTTTTCTGCCAAGAAGTTCGGAAACTTTATTGATGATGATAAGGGCGTGGGCCGTTAAAAAACCTGATTAGCAAGGCCAGGAAAAAGGTACCCACTGGTTACATATAAAGAAATAAATAAATTGAACTAAAACTTATCTATTGGTAGACCAATCTTTCCAGGGTGTCTCCCTGCTGCCTCGGCCTTTCTTAAAACATAACCACCAATTCTTATGCCGCTCGGCTTCACCCTTTTGTTGTAAAACTTTGTCAACTTTGTTGCATACCGCGCTTCGTTGTCTGTTGCTCAGCAAGGTTCATCCTCTTGGTTTCTTCATCCGTTCTTACATCAAGAGAACTTGCCAACACTACCGCTCCGTCTAGTGTACTTGTTTCTGCTAAGTAGCATTCCCTAGCGATTCTCTGCTAACCCCTGACGACACCAATTCCATGGGATGTCGAGAACTTCATTGCTTGGTAGTAGGTGGAGACAATGGCTCTGAGGGCATTCTGAGTAGCTCGTCCGATTATTACGTTGTACGCCCCTACAAACTTCACTACCAGGAATTCGACATCCCTCTCTATCTGGCATGGCTTTTGCCCTAATTTTACTTTCAAAAAGACCCGGGCGAATGGGTAGGCTGATGCTCCCGTTACCCCTTTAATGGGTCCTTCTATGGGCAGTAGTCGATCCTCCGATATGTCCATCTACTTGAATGCATCATAATACAACAGGTCGACTGAGCTACCTGTATCGATCATCACCCTCTTCACCTCATTACCATCCATGTTCAGATTAACTACTAGCGCATCATCATGAGGACAACTAACACCGTCAAGGTCATACTCGTCGAACGATATCATCCCATCGTTCTGCCTCTTTCTTTTGGCCGACAAGTCTTCGCTGACCTGCCTGGCACACCTCTTTCTTCCTTTAACAGTGGACCCCCTGCTGCATTTCCACCAAAAATCATGTTGATGAGCCTAATCGGTAAGTCGTCCTGCTGTTCAGTATTTCTATCATCCCTTGCCCTGGATTGTCCTCTTGTATCGTGTCGATCGTCCGTATTTATGTTCCGTCTTCCTCCCTCATTAGTATTATTTTGCCTCCAAGGCCTTCGCCAACTGTCAGGCCAGCCGCTCCTACCCTCATTCTCTCGATCGGCATTATCTCGATCGGTATCTTTCCCGTGCTTCAGAAATCTATCCAACCTTCCTCTTTGGATAAGAAATTCAATTTCTCTCTTCAAGTCCCGGCAATCCTCCGTGTCATGACCGACGTCTCTATGGTAGCGGCAATATAAATCAGAGTTCCTCCTTTGGAGGGGAGTCTTCATCTTATCGGGTTCTCGGAGGGGTTCCCCATCTGCTCTCATGGCTGCCAATACTTCCGCATATCGCCTGTTGAGCGGGGTGAAGAATTCTCGTCGATGTCCCTGTCGGTCGGTCGGCTTTCTCCAGCTCGACTGATCCTTCTGTCGCTTGTGGGAATCATCCGCTCTACCACTCGGCCCGCGGTCGTCTGTTTTACGTTTTGTGTTTTTCAACACCTCCTCGAGCTGGATATACTTGTCCGCCCGATTTCTTATCTCTTGAATAGACTTGGGCTGATCGAGGGCCAGTGACTTTTTAAACTCTTCATCCCTTGTGTTGCTCATCAGTGCCGCCAACATGGACGAGCAGGTGAGGTCAGGGACTTCGACAGCTTCATTATTAAACCGAGTGATGAACTCCCGCAGACTTTCATTCCTTCCTTGGGTCAACTGCATTACTTCCAAGGCGGTCTTCTGTGGCCGTTTACTTGTAGCAAATTGATTGAGGAATAGCAGCTTAAAATCCTCAAAGCAAGTAATGCAACACGGAGGTAGACTATTAAACCATCGTCGAGCTCCCTCTTGGAAGGCGGTACAGAACGCCTTACACTGAATGGGATCCGGAACGCAATGTAGGTTCATCATCGATTGGAAGTGCTGCAGATAATCCAGAGGATCGGTCTTTCCAGTATACTTTTCCGGCGTCGGTATTTTGGTACCGACCGCAGGAAGGCTGTCCAAGATCGCTGGGATAAAGGGAGAGCTATATTGTGCCGATGGATAATCCGGACGGGAATTCATGGCCGCATTGATCCGATCGTCCACGATTTTTTCTAGGGCTCCAGCAGAATGGCGATCGGCCATCACACCAATTTGCCGTGCGGGTGCCGGCTGTTGTCCCTGTTGAGATTGTAGAATTTGACGAATCAACAGATCGGCCGCTTCCTCGATCTGTTTTCGGGTGAGGGAGGTTTGTTGTGGTGCAGGAGGATTTGCATCCAGAGGGTGCTGGAGGTTTGGGTGCGAACTGGTCTCAGCATTGTCCTCCAGGGCGACGCTCTGTTCTTCTTGATCTGGGTTTTGAGGTTGTGGTTGATCATTCGGGTGCGAAGATTGCGTGCGGGAATCATGATGTGTTGGTGGGAGAGTGGCAGGTAACTGCACACCCATCCGTTATAGCGCAAGTGCCGCAACGGCAGCTATATCAGGGTTGGCTGCTGCCGCCTGACTGATCTGAGTGTTTCTGGACGTGATTCCCTGATGTCGGGCTCCACGGTGGGCGCCAACTGGTTCAGCCTGATTCTGATGTGGTTGAACATTACTGCTTGGATCCATGAAGCTGGTCAATATTAACTCTGAAGCACCTGCAAAACAATAAAGGCACGCCGGGAGTTGATAACCGGCAGGCCCCTCCAACGCTCAAGTTAGTCTTTTTGGTGAGGGTTATGGCGACTATAAGCAAAGAATAGCGGTGATTCTAATGTCGTACTTGTATTATGGCAGAATAGTACCTTATATATGGGATAGACGCTAGGTTTAGGTCTTTACGTAGATTTTTACATTTGCATGGGAGACTAACACCTGCGAATGGACCGTGGACGTGTGGACCTGGGCCCGGGCCTAGCACAGCCGGCCTAACCAATTTCCATTTTGTTCGAGAGAAGATGGTAACTTAAGACATCGATTTGTAGAAAGTAAAGACGAAGATTAAGTTGTAAATATTTATATTAAAGCATTTGCCAAAGTCAAATTTGAAATTTTTCGAGAAGCACTTAGTGTTATAGACAATAAGTTTGCACTAAGGGGAAATGTAACAAATTAGTGCAACCGAATGCTATAGTTTCCAAATTATTTTTTTCATAGAAAAATAAGGAGCACGTTAGCTCTTTTAGTCAAATTGGTTAAAATTTGTAGTATTTGTTCATAGATTAAGTTTAAGTAATACTTCAATTGTCTTTTAAGTTATTTATATTTCTTTATGAGTAATAAAATCGTTCTTTCTTGTTATACCTCTAATGTTATTTAAATAAGTCTATGGCGTGTCATTTTGGAGATGGTTACCAATGTATTTGAATCCGAAAACACGTAAATTTGAATGTATTATTTAGAGGGATGAAGAACCTTGTCTCCATTCTTTTAAAGTCGCTAATCCATTTTTTTTAATATAACTCTCGGATTTTATCTTCCCTTTTCATGTACCCTCCTTATCAATCATGAGAAGCTTGGACGCCTCAAGACTCTTGTCCAGAAGCGTTGATGATAAAACTTGCCATCTCGAAACAAAAAGACAGACAAAGGCCAGAGAAAAGTACTTGGGAAAAAATGAAAGATTTTACTTGAGAATGAAGAAATTTGAGAAAGCTTGATATTGCAATTTTTGCTTCACGAAATTAGCAAATGAAGAAGCTTAGACCTACGATCATTCTGATCTATATGCCCTTATTATGTATCTTAGTAAAGCATCTGATCAAATAACCATATATATTATAATTCTAATAATTCAAAAGCTTAAAATTCACACATCCTCTCAGTTTATCTCTCGACTCAAACCTCGTAGTCCGAACACTAGAGTTAAACCCTCTCCGCTCTTTTACAAGTCAAACTAATTCGAGTTAACAGATAAGAATAGTCGCACAAATCTGAAACGACTTGGTAGGACTTAAATTGAATTAAAAGCAGTGGGATCAGATAGTAACTGGGCAATAACTAAAGCTTACTCATAGACCACATCCGGTTTTGTTTTCATTTTCTACATTTTTATATAAACAAAGAAGGCGATATTTAAGCTTTTTGATGAGTGGAGAGAACTTCAATTACTAAACTTATGTTTATTTATTTTTTCTTAAGCCAATTTAAGTCATGCTCTAGCCTGTTCTCGTCAAATTAAATGTGTGTAACCCGGTTGTCTTGTTAGCTTGTAGGGCATACATATAGTGTGGTCCCAAAATCATTAACTAAACATGTCCCAAATTTTTATTTTTCTTAAAAGATAATTGTTGCTTTTTTATTTATTCATGACGACCATAAAACTAGGAGGTGCTGCCTCTCGCCTTTTATGCCAACCGCTTTTGTTAGGTAGATAAGATAATAATGCTAGAAAGTGATGTGATGAGTTTCATAAGAGCTATATTAATTACTTAGGGGTTGTAATTAATTAAATACAATCATCAACCTGTAGAATACTTGAAAAGGGCATTTTCCTAGAAAGAAATATCAATCTCCAATTTAATGTTGACTTGAGACCACCTTCTTTGCATGTGCAAGAAAGACTAGATTCACCGACAGAACAAAAGGATTAAGGAATTACGTTGAATCATAAAACTAACCCTGTATATAATGTCTATGTTTATGAGAATGAACATATAGAAGGCAAGGTGTAGTCTTGGTAAATTCTTACTTCGCATCATTTATTAGCTTTTATTGTAGCATCCTAGCTGATTGAAGTGATATATTCGAGTGCCTCACGTTCATTCATGTAAGGTTGTTCTTTGCTGATGAATATATATATATATACAGAACAAGCACAATAATCAAATGGTGAATAATATATAAGTAACGGTGTGACATTTTCTCCAAGCCGTTGAGTTGCTTTACATGACAAATGCTAAGGTATGAAATGAATGAGAGTCGGAAAAAGCTTCATGGGGCATTCTAAAATTAGCTAAAAAGGTCAGTCATCGCATGAATTGCACCAAGTTTCTTTTCTCTTGAGGCATCCTAGCTTCTTCCAAATTAATGAGTCCAGCACTTCCTTACTTTCATTTATTTTCCGGCCACTTTTCCTTTCACTTTTTGAGTTGAATTCACATGACATGCTTTTATGCATGCATAAAAGAGTTAAGTTTTATTATATGACAATTGTTTTCATATGGGTTGATATTATTCTTCTCTTAGGTCAACTTTGAAACGTCAGAAAGCTTGAGCGCTTGAGAAAATTTTGGCCAGACAGCAGTCTTGTTAAGCTTTCTTAAAGTATTTACAAACGGTGTCTCTCCAATGAGATTGAACAAGTCAAACCTTAATTAATAAAGATAGGTGTCCATCATCCTATCAATTAAACTAACCCATTATGTATGAAGTTTAACGTTTTTTTCTGCTACATCACGAGATCAATCTGGTGTCTATCTTTAATATTTTTCAGGTTCTTGTAACAGTATCAAAACACAACTCAAAAGTTCATTATATTGTGAAATTAATAAATTGGTTAAGGGATGTAATTGCAAAGGAATAACTGAGTTTTTCTTAATCTCATCTCGTGAATCAGCAGAAAAATGAAAGAGAAATGTATAACCTTTCTGTGGGGGATGGTCCACAAATGGCTGGCTTAAAATGAAGCCTAATAGTCATTATTATCATTTTTCTTTCGGCATCACACATGTGGCCGGGCCTCTCTTTATTTCTCTACTAAGATTCTAAGCTTCTTATTAATAATTTTTATCGTCATTTTCTATTTTAGTTTTATGTATAAATTTCATTTATTTCGCTTTTCCAAGCCTACTCAGTACTCTTATTATAATCTTGAAATTTCACAAAATTTAGATGTCAAATCAAAATGTAAAAACCGCCTGTCTCTAATGAAGTACTGTATAAGTTGCATTGTAATAGTGAAATTTATGATCCGAAGTCTACGTATAACATTAATAATAGCTTAATACCAGTCTCATTGTAAAAATATAAAGACAAGTCTACGTATGTGAGATAACTTTATATATTGCTATCTATTAGAAATTCAATATCAAACCATGTACGAAATTCCATTTATCTCTTCCGTCCTTGTCTTGCTCTTTTTCTGGGTGTTAAGTGTTCTTACCGTTTATAGGGGTGAATTAAGTAGAGAAGATACAAGTTTTGCATGGTGGATGACGGATGACATGAGATGATCAAGAGCATCCCCAGCAATACATATCTACCCTGTCTCCACCGAAAGCTCATGAAGATGATCACATGTTTCCCTCTCTCTCGCTTAGCAGTTTGCTAAAAAGAGAGACTCTAGAGGTACCCTTTTTTCCTCATTTGTATACAAGACTTTCGTGACACTTTCCCATTTTCTTCACTTACATGGCTATTATTATTCCTCTCCTGATCCTACTTTTAATTACTTTGTTTCAAAGCCCTACTTTCTCTTCTTCAAGTAATCACCCAGTTACACGAAAGAATAATGGATAGTTAGTTTTGCAGATGATATTAAATCTAGGTGACAAAAGTAGAGACTTCTTTGCTTCTAAACTTCTAAACCTTTGCAAGGACTACTCAGTCTGTATCCATTTTTCTTATGTTGTGGTTGTATTTGGAGAAGAGAAAAAGGGGTTTGGTTATAGCAATTTCTGAATTGGTGATAGATAAAATATATCTGTTCCTAAGGTTGCACAATCTGCAATTATGTGTGTCTTCATCCACTCCAGAGATGTAAAGGTAGAGTTAACAAATGATGTAGACCTATCAAGGGGTCTCCAATTTAATACATGATGGACTCATCTCTTCCTTTTGTTTCGCGAGGTACTTGGGTTATTAGATTCTTCTCTCCTCTTCCACTTATATCAGGACATTATTGACTTGAACGTCGTCCACAAATTCACTGTGAATGGATCCTGAGGAATTATGAATCACCAGGTCCTTCCTTTGAAATGAAATTATAACTAATTCTTACCTTATTGCAATGGAAATTCGTACGAATTAAGATACAAAAGTTAATTACATTTTCTGAAGAGATCCCAACTTCTGAGAACTCCATAGCTAAAAGAGTCTACGCTCGACAGAACAGAATCTACTGCTTTTTTTAATTTCTTTTGCTTTTTTTGTTTCTTTTTTTCTCTCTCTTTTCCTTTCTGCAAACTTTCTTCTTTGATTTGAAGCTCCCACAAGGAAAAAGTAAATAAGAGACGAGGACATATTCAGAATATAGGGGACAGTTCCATGATTTCTTCCACTTGGCCAGTGCTATTTTCATCCAAGAGCCACTTCTCAAGAAATGATAATGGAGGAGTGTTCTCAGACTTCTGCTTCTTCTCTGTCAATATTGTAGAATGGTCCTCGTCACTTCCTGAATTTTGACAGTCCTTTGTGATAGTAACAGTAGTAGAATCACTGTTCGACTTGTCCCACACAACATTGTTCAGGTTCTCAAATGGCAAGATGGATTCGTAATCTTCATGAGACATTAAATCACCACCTTCCTCCTCAACTTTTGGCCTGTAACAGTGAAGAGATGTTGGAACAGATGAACTGCAAATTCTGCGATCATTGTTTTCCAGTCTATCATTGTCCTGATCCAATTTTTCTTTGAGTAAAATGGGGTTACTAGGCTTTGGGGACGTTCTCATCCAGCCTTCAAGAAGACGAGATATGTTTTCAGTGCTTGACGCATAGGTTGTGGAAGTCTGGCTAAGCCTGAGGTTTGAGGATTCTGTGGTGAAATCTAGACTCTTTCTATCACTGAAGCTCTTTGGTATGAACTGACTGGTCGTTGAATCGTGTGCAGTTGAGTCCATAGCTGATTGGAACTTCTTTAGCTTCTTCTTTAGGTGGGTGTTCCAATAGTTCTTTATATCGTTGTCTGTTCTTTGTGGAAGATATGAAGCTATAGCTGCCCATCTGTCCAATGCAAAAACACTTGCAAAATCAGGTATGAAACTCTTACTTGAGAAAGATGAAGTTTGAGGAGAAAAAGATCTTTTCATGTCTGAGTGACACAGAACTGAATCAAAATTGGTAACAGGCATTCAGAAGTTGAATAGAGGATATAGATGAAGTTTGGGGATTACTTGTTACCCAATAAAGCCTGCAAGTGAATAATCATCCCTTCTTCATGAGGTGTGAAGTTTCCTCGCTTAATTCCTGGTCTAAGATAATTAGTCCATCTAAGCCTGCAGCTTTTGCTACACCTTAACAACCCTTTTCCAAGCACAAACATATACATCTGTTAGTACCCTATTTCATCCCCATAACTTGAAAATGATCCAAACGGAAAACTAAAAATAAAGAACACCAGATAGAGCAGAACAAGGATCATGAATACAGAATTCTGTAAATTCTGTAAGCTTCAAATCACACAAAAAAAAAGAAGTGGTAAATCAGATGCGATCTCTACAGAATTTACCAGTGTTTGTAGGAACCGATCTCCAATTTCCAGGACCATGTTCTTGGATGTAAGAGACTAGGATGATGTCCTCCTCAGGGGTCCAAGGACCTTTCTTGACGCCAACTTTATCACAGCAAGGAGGTCTTCCCATGGCTTACTTTCTCCTTCCTTCGTCTCTCTCAGTCTCTTTCTCTTTTCTCAAACTGATCACTCACAGTGCTAAGCAGCTTCTCCTGCAAAGTGGACCTTTCAAATAAGTGGCAAAACCATGTGAGTGTATTTATAGACATGGGTTACTCTTTGAAGAGGGAGGGAAGGAAGCAACTTTCTTTTGACACAATATAATGTACCGAGCTGAGTCACCCATCCCCTTTATTAACTTTATTATAAACGGAGACTCCAAAGTCCGAAGGGAACTCGATAAATCTCCTGTTGGGATGTGCTATTTCTGGCTCTTCTCGCTCAGTCGCTTGTAGTTCTCATCACGGAAAGCTCGGTTGCATGACACTTGCACACAGATCACCTTCATCTTACTCCTTCCCTACTTCTCACGTCCGGTTCTCTGTTTTACTACGGGAGATACAAAAATCAAACATTAGTAAAATTTGATATTTTTTAATATTAATGAAGTCTAGTTGAATAATAATTTAAATATATACAATGTTTTTTATAAATTATATATTTAAAATTAATTATATAATAAAATTAATTAAACTAAAATTTATAAATTATAACATATATTCATTTTTGATTAGTTACGCTCTTTACAATTTTTGATTGGGGATTTCATTGCTCTCCTGAGGCGTGTTAAAGCTCTTATTTGCAGATAATTGAGAGCATCAATTGCATAACATTGGGACCTTGTGGGCACTAGTTCCCTGTCAAGGTACTTTTCTACGGGTGTCCCCCTTATTCATAAATGTCAAACAAGGTGGTCAATGATTAAGTACTTCAATGTCCACGTGGCTATCGATAAATATAAATACTACTACTAAAGATTAAAAAGAAGGAATAACCCTTAATGATACTAATTAAACTCAAATTTTTATCACTAATTTGAGAATGATTTTCTTTAATTAGTGTTAAATAAGATATGACTCACTTCAATTAACATACGATGGTTTGGAACAATCTCAGAAGTTAAAGTCTACTAAGAAATAAAAATGTAAAAGCCAACCTACGAATTAAAATGGCTTGTACTGGATTCTCAGCTGAATGCCTGTTGAGAAGACATTAGTGTGACTATTCCGAGGTATTACGTAATCTAAAGCAAAAAGCATGGACAACTACGTCACACTTGTTACAATGAGAAGAGGGCCACGAAGCACCACTAGACGCCTAAGAACCCATAACCCAAACCCAAACCCAATGAACTAATAATCAAACAACAGAGAGAGTGAGGAAAGGCACACATCAAATCAGACATTGTTAGACTCATCTCTTCCAAGGAAATCTCACATGACATAATATCTGCTGATTGGGTCAACTTCATACTGCAAGCAATGTATAGCGGCCGAAATAGTTGCTGTGTGTTAATTACATACATCGGCAGTGCGGACTTGGTCACATCACATCCAGTACGGCTTTTCGTTTCAACTTACATAGTCCGTAGCAGAATTGGGTCGGATCTCCTCTCTCCAAGGGCCAGTTCAAATCGGAACTCAAAACATTAAAAGCTTGGAATTACTCTTATTAAGGCTTACATTAGTAAAATTTTAGTGAGTAAAACTTTTGTCGGAATAGATTTTTTTGAAAATCAGTAGACTGTTTGACTATTAATTAAAAAATAATTTTTTAATAAAAACTTTATACAATAAACTATTTGATAACATAAAAATAAAAAATATTTTTATTAATTTTAACTATATTTTATTTTGTAATAAAAATATTTATACATATAAATATTATTTAAAGTATATTAAACAATATGCAAAGCACAATATACCAATTACTATATAATTTTAAGCTATATGATACATAAATGAAAATATATCTAATCAAATCTTTTATATGAATTATAACTAAGTAAAATTAATATCAAAAATAAATATTAAAATATATATATCAAAAGTCAAATAATATTATATAAATCCTAAGATAAACCTGAAGATCAATTTGTGGATATTGTGTAAATTATGTATAAAACATAAGAGCTAAAGAGACTAAAAATATGCTCATCTGAAAAATTTACCTGAAAATTTACTTTTTTTAGAAACTTCAAATTTAAATTTCTTAAAAAATTATATTTTAGTTCTCAAAAAAGTTATATCAAATAAAAATATTTTTTAATTTTGTAATCAAACATTAAAGAACTTTTGCGATGAAAAAAAATATTTATTCACTCTCTAAAAGTTCAACTAAAGAGGTACTTAATATTAAGATAAAGAAAAATATAGTTACCATTTGCTTTTCAATTTTCACACAAGTTGAACAATTATTTAAAACTTAATTTTAGAAAGTTTCGTGCCTCTGCTTATCATTCATGCAATGTACAAGTCTCATCACATTCCATATCCAACCTCATTCAACTTTAAGCCAATGCCTTTAATATTTCTCCACTTAATCAAGCTCATTATTACACGGTTGAAGTAGGCAGCTCATATACTATTCCTAAACAATTCATATTTTGCGCAATTATGCCAATACCCAATCTCATCCAACATTTTTTTTTCAGGTTAAAATGAGTCGTATTACCTAAATGATTAGACATCCACTTTAAATACAAAACAGATGCATCTTCTCTATTAAAAACCTTTCTTTTAAGCCCGTTTTGTTCATTTTTAATGGAAGCAAGTTCTTCTTTTCTAGCTTTGCCTTCAATAAACTAGATCATCATGCATTGAGAAGGGCAAGCACTAGCAAAGGAATGGACAAAAGTTTGCTTATTATTAACAGTAGCAATACAATTGACTCTATGATGAGATACATCTTCTGGATTCAGATTAATGTTATGGAAGAAAAGATGTTTAACACACTGATTTCTTTGGGAAACTCTTTATTTAACGTGATTTTTTTCTATACAGAAAGTTGAAGCAGATACAGAGCAAGGAACAACGACAGACAACAAAAGAGGAGAACGTTTAGACTAAGGAATAATATGGGAAATAAAAGGGTAGCATTCATAAACAAATTGAAAATTACGTTGGCTAAATTAGATAACGATATGAAGCAATTAAGATGCATCGCATGACTCAGTCCACGCTATCAAACACCACAATAAAATTACGAAACAAATAATATCTGACACAAGTTAAGATATTAATTTCATGTATTATATTTGCTAGCCTTCGGTAAATTTAAGGTCGCAGATTCTTCTCTATTACAAATTACAACCAAGTCTTTAACAACATTCTTGTAAAATAGGTGTGACATCTGAGCTACAAATAAATTGCCAATCCAACCCATATATTCTCCTAATCGAATGTGAGGCTTCATTGGATGTGATTGTGGCTACGACACGAGATTGCTAATTGACTCCTGCAAAGTTCTTCCAGTAGAAGTAGGAGTATCAAAAGGACGACAACAGCTGGATGAGAAAGAAAATTCTATGGATGGATAAACAGCATGATGCGTGCTGAACAGAGTTATTGCTAGATTACTTGATTATCAACCATGAGTTCATTCCTTTAATTCTGAACTATTGATGACCTGACCTTTTAAGACCAATATATACCTTTCTTGTGGACAATTAAACAATGAACTAACACACAACCCTATTCCTATAAACAACAACAATATCGTCCAACACGCACGCAGATTCTCTGACCAAACTAGTTTCCTGAAATAAGATTCACCTTATTGTCGCATGGACGTTGATTCTGGATTCACTTCCTTTTTGAGTAAACCCCGTGTTCATCATGCAAGGAGAATAAGTATAATAACTCCCTCAAGGAGGTTTCAAGGGTAACTAGAGACTTGGATTTGCAACATCAGCTACTCAGCTATTGATTCTCGTGTGCTAGACTCATGATTGTTACCATCTGGGTCAGAAGCTGTATAGGCAATTAACATCGCAGTGGTGCAAAAAGACAATGTGAGGACAAAGTAGGCAAATGGTTATGAGTTTGAAATTTGAATAAAAGAAAAGAAATTCATGAATTCCATCAAAAGGCAATGCACCCGTTACCAATGTCATGAATCACACAATATTTATCACATGCAGTTGATTATGGATAAGATGAAGTTGTTCAAAAATTGGAAGCAGAGGTTTACCATTAATGCAAAATTTTAGCTTCTTCCTCCTCTTGTTACATTCACCGCCTTCGCATATGTCAGCGCTTTTATAATCTCGTAAAGGATGATACTTCAAGGATGCCAACTCTTGCTTTGCTGTCTCAAGCCTTTGAATCTCATCTCTCTGGGAAGATATATGAGTACAATCTTCCACCAATAGGAATAAAGAAACAGACTTTGTAAAAGACTTACATAGGCCTTCTTGAATCCCGAAATTTGGTGCTTGCAAAGTTTAAGTTCCATTTCAAGAGAATGAAGTCGAGATTCAACAGGAACAGAACATTGCTCTACCATCTGCTTCTGTCTGCCCCTAATTACCTCAGGTTGCCATACATTCAACGCCACAGAAGCTTGCCTGATCATAAATATAAAGAAATCATCTCATAGTCAGTCTGTCGGTCAGTCGCAAACAATTACTTAGTATTATTATGATTAAATATAATCACCTGATCTTATGTAAATTAGACAATTCGTTGGCGGCGGCTCTCATCTTTTGAGTCTCAAGACGTAATAGATTCTGAATTTCTACAGTTCTCCTCTGGCGCTCCTTGATCTGACTCTCCGCTCTAAGCACCGCCCTCCTGTGAACCGCCAACTTCCTCGCTTTCTCCTTCTCGTATCTGATTTTGTAGGCGGATTTGGCTGATGCCGTAAAAGGCTGGGCGAAGTCGGAGAAGAGGAGATGGGACCAGAGAGAGTCCTCCGAGGAAAGGCGGCGGAGACGCCTGCAGGAGATGGAGATGCAACAGAGATCTTTGTATGTGAATTTGGAATTCCGGATTCCAATTTCCAGAATTTGCCTCCATAGCTCATCTGGTAGATTACTACTTGACATTGCTTCTCGTCTTGAGGTTTTTCTTGATGTGCCTGATTTTCATGAGTGGAGATCGTCTCTCCAAAATTAGCGTGTCTTATTCTGTCCAAAGTTAAAACAACGCCGTTTTTGTTTAAAATTTCACATACGCGTTTGACTCCTTTCCTGTGCATGCCGTTTTAAAGCCACAATCATTAACTATTCCACTTTTACTTATAACGAAAATTTTATATATACGGTATATGGTAAATTATTTATTTATTTATTTTTCATTTGTGTACATAATTAAATATTTGTCTTTATTTTAAAAGATAAATAATTTTTGTTTGTTTGTTTAATTCTTTTTATCTTGACGATGAGTATAAACATATATTTTTATCCTTATTATTATTAAGAACAAAATTAATAATAATAAGGAATTAATAATATTATTTAATATAATAAACAAACAAATAAATAATAATAAGAATAATAGTAAGAAAAAATGTATAATTATCAAAATTTAAAACAATTAAATTAATAAGAATAATTAAAGAAACATAATAATAATAATTATTAATATAATGGTGAATAATAATAAGGAATATAAAATTAGCAAAAATAATAATAATTCTTAAAATAATTTATAAAATAACAAATTATAAGCAATTTAATAATAATTGCTAACAATAAATCGAAGATTAATAATAATAATTAATAAGAATAAGAATATTTATATTTTGTTAGTATATTTTATCCATTTATGATTGATATAATAATAATAATATTATTATTATTAATTTTATTATTATTATTGATTTACGCAGATTTTATTGTATTGATTTAGGAACATTTTGACAAAATTATCTTCATGAAAGTTGTAGATATTTGTTTTAGCTTTCAATTGATATAAAGTATGAAATTTTTGGATATTGGAGTTGAGAGATATGATATTTAGAAGTTTGTGATGTTACATAGGAGGGACATTCAGGATAGCTACTTCATTTTAAAATTTTGACCCTTATAGAAATAGTTTTTAAGTTCATCACGAAAGTTGTAGATCTAGAAGTCTTCTTTAAAATGGTCTTTGAATAACCTTAATCTGATATTTGTTGTGAAAGTTATGGTCATTTTACTAAATAGGTGTGAAGAAGAAAAAAAAAAAGAGAGGAGGAGGCAAAATCGCAATCGTGACTCTGCCAAACCATCGCGGGAGTGTCGCGATCGCGACCCCGTATCTGTTTTCATTTTTTAAGTATTGTTGTTATAATTAGTAATATTATTATTATTAAATTTCTTATTATTATTAAATGTATTTATTTTGATTATTACGATTATATTCCTTATCATTATTTAATTATTTTATTTTATTTTATTTTATCAATATTATAAAATTCCTTATTATGCTTAATTTTCTTCTTATTATTTTAAAATTTATAATTCTTAATTATTTAATTAATGTTATTATTATGATTAGTTTTGTACTTCAGTATATTACTTATTATTAATAAATGTATTATTTTTATCATAAATGTTTATTATTATCATAACATTATTAAATTCCTTATTATTATTAAGTGTATTTATTTATTTATTATTATTATTGTTATTATTATTATTACTCTTAAATTTATTCATTAATTCTATTTCCATTATTAAATTTATTGCAAAGTATTTATTACATTTATTATTATTATTATTATTAAATTCCTTATTAATATTCAATTATTATTATTATTATTATTATTATTATATTAGTTAAGATTGTTAAATTTAGTAATTATTTTAATTTCTATTATTATTATGAAATTTGTTATAATTAGTAATTTTCTTCTTATCATTATTAATTTTATTATTCTGATTAATTTAAGTATTCTTTTAATTTTTAATTATTATTATTTTCTGACTTTAGTATATATACTTATTATTATAAATCTTATTCATTTTTTAATTATATTTATTGTTAATATTAGTATTATTATTATTATTACATCCCTTATTATGATAAATTTCATATATCTTTATTTCTATTATTATTATAAAATTGCTTATTATTATTAATTTTCTTCTTATTATCATTAAATCTAGTATTCTTATTAATTTAATTATTCTTATTATAATTTATTATTGGTATTATTAATTTTCTACTTAAGTATATGTACTTATTATTGTTAAATAAAATTATTCTGATGTATTTTATTTATTATTATTATTATTGCTATTATTATTATTTATTTTTATTAAATTCCTCATTATTATTAATTTTATTCTTTTTATTATTGAATTTATTAATTTTATTAATTACATTTATTATTATTATTATTAAATTCCTTATTATTATTATTAAATTTCTAGTTACTGTATAAAAATAAAATTATTATTATTATTACTATTGTTATTTCATTTTATATTAATTTGTTTTATTAAATTCCTTATTGTTTTTCATTTGATTATATATATTTATATATATCAAGCATATATATTTCA
>JAOSBK010000002.1:11682405-11697772 GCA_027568895.1 Erythroxylum shatona
CGTGGATCGGGCTTGGGCTTGACATAGCTATTAGGTGTGAGACTGACCTTTGAAGAATGGACCGATCGGCCCACGAGTCGTTTGACTGGGTCCGGGCCCAGCACGGCCGACCCGACCACCTATGATAAGGTTTTAATATATTATATATATTATAGATGACGGCAATAAAGAGGAACCTATGATAAGGTTTTAATATATTATATATATTATAGATGACAACAACTTTGATTCAATTTACGACAACTTATAGGGTTTTGATATATTATATTATATAATATATATATATATTAAAAATAAAAAAATTATTTAATTTTTTAAAAACTTGGGGCACTAGGCCCCGCATATCTCCGTCCTTGGACTCCTCCAAGCTAAAGTGCAGGCCTAGCAAACATAGAACAATGATTAATGGTTAAAAAAGAAGAAGAAGATGGATGAATCAAGGCAGAGGATTCCATACCTAGGTATTTTGACCAAAGCGGAGAAGAACACCCGGAAAGCATATGGAGACACCTCCGGCTGGTGGGGAGTTTTATAACCCCTATTTACAAAATGTCATCGTTTATTAACTTGTATCTGATTACTATAACGTCACCGTTTATTGATTAAGATGTGGGCTTCACTACGGTGTCGTTTAGTTTATGACGCTTGTACCAAAAAAATAGGAAAAAGGAAACACAATAGCCATGAAGCAAAGATAATCATGCATAGAATTCTAGCAATATTATTATCCAATCAGCAACTTCATTACTTTCTATGTGCCTAAAACTCAGGACACTAAAGGATAGAAGAAAAGAAACAAACATTGCAATTCATTTTCAAAGAATGACCACCACAAAAGGGCAGAGAAAAAGAAACAAAATTATTTTTAAAGAATTAGCACCACTAGTGTCTTCAACTTTTGTCCGGATGGTATGCACATTTTGCTTTCCATGTTATAAGGTCCATAGAAATAGAGAAATGTGATCCTCGTGTTCATGTTATTTGTTAACTTGTATGTGCAAGTTAGGTCGAAACCAAACATCTCAAGAGAAAATATCATTTTTATTTGTCATCCTGTATGTATGATATACTTTCTCAAATCAAGCTGTGGCTAAGAGGAATAAGAAGCAAGCATCGGAGCACTGGAGGAGGCATCATACCAACGGCAGAGTGAGAGAGTGGGAGGAGTGAAGGAGGAGACGGCAAGGAGAGCACTATCTATTGATTTTGTTTAGAATAACACTACAGTGACTGAAGGAGGAGCAGTAGCAGACGCGAGGGTTAGTGTGATTCTGATTCATTCCGAAAACCAAATTGTTTTACTAACATGTGTTGAATAAGATAATATTCAACACATTCGAGCTGGGTCGTAGAGCCGAGTCTAACCACTATTTGAAGCCTAAAAATTATGTATGTTTTATTGTTACTTTTTGGACAGAAGTTTAAGAGAGAGTATTTTTTAGAAAAATAAAATTTAATTTTAAAAATTAGGAGATATTGTAAAACTAAGTTAAACCATTTGTCTTCACTTGTATTACTACTTCAAATATATTACACATCTGACATCTAGTTTAGGTTTTAAATGTGTTATAACAAGTATTTAATAAATTAAATTTAGAAATTACGTCGTCTAAATTCTAAATACATGTTTAGAAAATAATTAATTTTGAATTAAAATATATAGACAAAATTAAAATTAAACTTCGAGCATAATGCTTTTATGAAAATATAATAATGTATCTTGGGTTATTATTTTAAATTAATTGTTTTAGTGATAAAATTTTAAATATATTTTTTAAAAAAAATTTCATATGGTTTAACCTTTTTAACGTTGCTCTTTAAGTTTAGAAAACTACTAATATCTCCTTAGATTTATTTATTGATGTTAAGGAGTCTCCTATTGTCAATTATCCTTCAATGCTAGACACAAAGTATAGAACAAGATTGTATTCAATTCAATATATGACAGTTTGTAAGACTAACAAGTACTGCATAAAAACAATGTCTCTAAATAAAGAGAAATAAATTTTTGTACAAGGAACCATTTGCAAAAATAACTCTTTCTTTCCACAGGTAATTGTTTACGCATATCCTACACCAAAATGGACTTTGGATATATAACAAAGTACAAAAAGTTTTTGACAAACCAGTTACTAAGATCATTAAACCAGCAATCTGGCTTACATTGAATGCCCGCTACACCATATTTTCCAGTACCAATAGCAAACACGAAAACAACTATAGCAAGAAGATTCACTTCCTTTTGCTGTTCCAGCAAATCTTGCACAGAAATGACGAAACTTGAGGGACAAAGTTGGCAAGTTTTAAAATATTCAGATAATTAACAAGAGTTGCAAGCTAGCAGAATTGGTAACCCAAACATGGCAAAGATTGCAATTGCAGAAAATCCCACCAACTGAACCATATCTACATATCATGGAAAGCATTTTCAATAAAAAGTAGAGTAGCCAACAAGGGCAATGTCCTTGTGTTAAATAATCTACATATAGCTATATGTATACATTCACATATGCTGCTACTCCTGCCAATACACAAGGGCAACTAAAAAGAATCTAAACCAACGTCCAGATTTCAACAATAACCAACTTATATAGTACCGTTCCGTAACAAGGCAACTCTAAGCATGGTTTAAAAGGAATTGATTATGCGTATGGAAAGGCAAATCTTAATATAAAAATGTCTGCAAGAGCCCAAAACACTGCTTTCGATAAATCTTTTATAACATTTTGCACAGTATACATTGTTGTTCTACAAAACGCCACAAGAAATTAAGTTATATTGCTACCAATCTGTGATATATGAGTAAACATATAACTCCAACCCTTAAACCTTTGTACATCTGATTTAGGTCAAGGCCAATGACAAAACATTCGTTGACACACTTCACTAGGAAAAAATAAGGTCCTAGTTCTGCAAAACGCTAAAGGACAGCCTAATTAGGTTCAACTACTTGCAACTTTTTGTTGACATTGCTGTACTATTTAGTCATTTCCTGAATCTAAAGAACACTTGTACAAAGGACAGGAAAACGAGAGAGCAACACTGACTACATGTCTACACATTTACGCTTAAACAGTGCAAAAGTTATCTTCTCATTTCTTGCAACAAGTTAAGGATCAAAACATCATGAGATTTGTTGCTGTCCCAACTATAAAAGGTTCCATCAATAATCGAGTTAAGAAATAAAAGACAACACCCAAAGTTATTGATATAGGGAGAGCTGGTAAAGCCCGATGGTAAACTGACAACAAGATAAGGGTGCAACCAAGCCCGGAAATAATTGCAAGGTAACAAGCATATACTGTCATCAGGTCATACATGGCAGCCCTACCCACAAGAACACTGTAGAAAACAAAGTCTCCGAGACCAAGCTTAATACCTCGACTGGCACCCATATCAGAGCCATCCCTCCTAATTTGTTGGCTCTCATCCCCTAAATCGAGCATATCAACAAGAGGAGACCTTTCCTCATGCATCACAATTTCAGACTCTCGGTTCCCAACTACTGTTGAGAACTCTGATGAGTCACTATTAGATGACCGCCCCCGCAAATTCTCCACCAGAGGGGACCTCTCTATTTCATCTCTATTCAAAACACCATCCACATTTCCAAGATTCCTCAGCTCAATACCAGAATATTCAGTGTTAGATTCATTTTCACTTTCTCTTCCATCCACAACACTCCCTGATGCTGTTTGCATCTCCAATGACCCAGTTTGAATTGCCACACCAGCCAGTAGTTCAAAACTTCGAACCTGACTCTCCCCATTTATAGAAACTGCGGGGCGAGCCTCATATACCAACGCTGGAAGCTCCTCATCACGACTTTGAGCTAACTCCACCAACAATTTAAGTGGACCACCAGGTGCCAAAACTGCGACCAAATCATAAATGGCGAGTGCTACCAGTAAAATCCATGTAGTCCATTCTGGTAACTTCGTAAACCAAGCGGCTACACATACACCCAAAGCAACCATATATCCTTGCCTCAGAACAATTGGTATTGCACTTGAAAACACAGACAGTACACCAACAATTGTAAAGTTAAACAGCAGGATGAAGCAGGTAATCGAATCAATTGGTATTGAAAAGTGCTGAATTATCGACAAAAAGATAGAGCCGCCCATTGAACCTAGAAAGGAAAAGGAAACAAATAAGGAAAAGAGAAAGCATCACGAAGTTAAGACAAAAACATAAACTATCAGATGCAGAGGAAGAAGAGTAGTCAACCCAGCAATTAGACCATGATGCGAAATTGATAAACCCACATTCACAAATCTGGGCAAGACAAGAGACAGTAAGCATATAATTGAGTGAATGGGCATGTGGTTTCTGCTACATAGCCAACGAGGTGTGAACTTGGGAGAATAAATACAAGTCATAGAGAAATGTGGGAAGAGACGATAATAGTAACAAATGGTAGAAAGGAGTGTGCCAGATGCAGAGGACAGTCAGAGATGGTGTTCCCGCAATTTATACTTCCCAATCCATAAACATAACAACCGGCAGTAACTACAAAATTAGGGTAATAACAGTACGGCGAAACTACCTAGCACGAAAAAGGCAGAGAAGCGCATATAATTCTTCAAGAAGTTGGTACAGTTATAGTAATACAGGAGCACCAGAACGAAAGTGACGACAGCAATAAGGATAACGAAGACCAACGCATTAAGCAGGGCTCCCTCGAGCTTCTGTGTCGCAGAATCAGAGGGATTCTCGAGGTAAACGAGGTTAGCGGCGGTTTGGATCGGCGGGGCGGAGGTCGCGGCGGAAGAGAAAGGATTGGACGGAGAGAGGGAGTAGACGATGAGGACAACGAGAAGCATACAGATTGAGACCGGAGACATTACTCCGATTATCTCCGTGCCGATGGTCTCGAGAATGCTGGATTCCATGGGTAGGTTTTGGGTTTAGGTTTCGATGAGGAATTACGTCGAACCGGTGGTCGCTGATTACATTTACGGTCAAGGAACGCAATGCCTCACCCTCACGGAAAAATTGGGACGTAAGAACCACTTACTGCATTGCTGTTCCGCCAAGTCTCTCTTTCCTCTTTTTCTCCTTTGCTGCGTGAGAAAATTTGTGATTTAAAGTTTTAAAATGAAAATAAAAATTTTGCCCTCATTTTATCTGCAAGTTTCCTCTGCTCCATTAGGTTTCATTTCGTATTGGTTAAAATCCCAATGCGTACATTCATTTCCAAAGCTCATATCATTGTAAAACTAATATATACACGCACAAATGTTAAGACATTCAGAAAAGCTCCATTATTTATCTTCAATCGGCCGAGCTTTTCCGGGCGTAAGGAAGCGCTACGATAAATAACAAGAAAAACTCAATTCTGCGAAATATCAAATTTAAGCGTATGAAACAACAGCAAACCAGCCAATCCGGCGTTTTCATCTGAAGATTACACAGCATTTGCTCCATGTACCAGATAAAATACAAGGCCCGTAAGGCCTTACAGTTGTATGGCCTTGTGAATTGGTAGAAACTAGCTTTTCTTTTCACAAAGAATGCAAGTACAATAACCACCAGAATAAGAAATTCCAAAAGCAACAGTGAGACCAGTAATGGTAACAATGTTAAGATTAAGCCCACCAAATGACTAGAAACATTTAGTTCCAGGGAAAATTTCTACAACAAACCCCAACTGATATATAGCTATTTCTGATTGCTGAATCCTATGCAAATGGATTCCCTCCAATGGAAGCAACAGGTTCATGAGTCTGAACACCCCTGTTTTCAAAAGCAACTCCTTAGATCAAGTGAAATCGAATGCCAATACAATAACAACAATAGAAGAAATTAACCACCTCAAAACTTACGCTAACTGAGGATTCTGTGCTTGGCCTGCTATATACGCTAAACCACCTAAGAGAATAAGATGGGATGAGCAGATTATCAAATGGAAGGATAATATTTCAACAGCTTTTCTTAAGCATTCAACTAGAAGCTTTATCTGACAACAAGGCCCCCAGAACTTCAGGTTTGGCTCTAGAAAATATTCAAGGAGAAGGTACCTTGTGGTATACTTGGAGCATAAGATGTCATCGTTTCTTGAGGAAACCATGGTTGTGTAACATCACCAAGTAGAGTAGCAGGCAAATGGGTAGTAGGTAGGACATTTTGCAAAGAGCTCATGTCGAAGAACTGCAAAAGTTCACAAAGTTGAAACCGAGTGAAGCCATAGGTGAAGAAGCAAAGGTTACTAAAATAACAATTCTTTCTCCAATACTAGTAACTTGGTAGCTACTAAAACATGCTCAGTTTATAATTTTCCAGTCTTCTCTTTTGATGTGAGTTTGGCAGCATTTTTCTTTATTAACGATGCCAAGAACCAGCTAAGCATGCCACCATTCACACGTACCCTTAATATGAAATTTTCTCTCCACTTCTCCCGTAACCAAAATATCAATTTCCAACAATACTATAACCTAGAATCATAAAAGAAAAAGCATAGAACTGAAAACATCCTTCCATGCATTTGCAACACCAGCATATGCAAAAGAGTGCATAATAAATTCCCAAACTGAAAGAAAGGTCTTTCCCGTTGAAATGCCATGTTAATGTCAGGGACTGGAATCATCACATATTGATATTGACCTAATCGTGTATTTATGAGCTAATAAACAAGAATGAAATGCCTCCAGCTCCACATAAAGCTGCTTCGGTACAGTGGAACGGTGTAGTCCGGTTCATAATGGTGCAAAATTAATCTCAATGGAAGTGTAGATGCATTCTAAGAGAAAGACTCGCCCATTTTGGTCAGTAGATCATGATAAAAAGTGAAATGGAGCTATTTTAGACTAAGCAACAGTAACCTATGAGCCACAGAAGATTCACAATATGAGCTATTTGAGACTAAGCGATGAGTAAGCCACAAGCCACAGAAGATTCACACTATCTCACACAGACAATTGAGATAAAAGGTATCAGCTGCCGATCCAGTAAGAGCTACAACTGCAACATACCATTTCACTTGGCTCTAGCTCAGAATCATAAGGAAGATCAAAAGGGTTAGTCGATCTATGATCAGTTGTGTCTAATTTTGTCTCCTCCTGTCAAAAGAACGAGGATGTAAGCTGATTATTGAAGAGGCTAAAACACTAGTCATACAATCATCAGGAGAGAAGGATTCAAACAATTGAAGGATTTATTGAGGGTGTAAATTATGGTCACAATACATCATCCAATGATTTGCTAGGAGCAGGTACTCCATTCAAAGCAGGCACCAGAACCTCCTCATTAGCAGTGGACTGCCGAGAAAAGGACAAAAAAAAGATCAGATGCAAGCCTAGAGAAAAATAGAAGCATAATTTAGAACTGCTATAAATCCAACCTCTGAAACTGGTAAGCCCAAATACTCATCACCAGTCAACAAAGGATTGTATCCTGAAATATGCAGCCCACTACTTTGTTTCATACCGTCAGCAGGAAGATGTGAAACTGAATCGCCAAAAGCATTCCAGATCTGCACCTATAAGTAAAATCTTCGTCAATAAAATGAAGCAACTTAAGTCCATAAAACCATCAACATAGCATCCATATGTTGCCTGCATGCCAAAAGGGTGAAAGACGGTTCAGAAAAGACAAGCTTAGAACTTCTAACCTGAGTGGTAGAAGCATTAGTGGGAGCTCCAACATTGTTCAAATTTTCAGGCCATGGATTAGGTCCAGATAAGGAACTCTGAGAACTAAAATTTTGAAATTCTGGCCACTGCAAACTTGCAGTTGTCGATGAAACTTGGTCAACCTTTATTGAAGAGCCTAAGCTGGAAGCTACATCTGAAGATCTACAATTTTCAGCCCCTGCTTTAGATGCTGCAGGAGTATTATCAAATGTTGCCCAACCTTGATTTGTAGAAACCAATTGTTCTAATGATGTTTCATGTGAAGTAGCAACTGACTGTTGAAGGGTACTACCATCAAAGAAATCTAAAGATGCAGATGGTGGAATCTGGGATGTTTGGGATGAATTCATAGATGGAGCTACATTCGTCTGTGGCATGTTGAATAGATCTAGTGTTGGAGTCAAAGATGTGGTTGGAATTTGAAACAAATCAATAGCTGGAGTGGGAAAAGAGTCTGATTTTGGAACAACTGGTGCACTAAAAAGGTCCAAGTTACCATGACTCATTGAAGCAGAAGAGGAAGGAAAAGTAAACGTCTTCTCCAAGTGAGCAGTTGTAGCTAGTGATCCTGGGACAACATCAGCTAAACTACCTGAATTATATGATTTAAGAGAAGTCGCGTTACTGTCAAAAGATGATGAGCTCGCCAAAGATGTTGTTCTCTGAACAAAGAAATAATTTTTTATGAGTTAATAAGGTATTTTAAGAATACCAAGGATAGGAATACCAAATTAACATGTACAAATATTAATTTTTGTGAAATTTATAATCAAGATTTTTTATGCATCACCACTATAATTTATTTTAGACATCAAAGAAAAGTAGGCCAGAGGGTCGTGTACTTCAAGAGAATAACTAGAGAGGGTTTAGTTTTCCAAAAAGATCCTCCCAGCCATAAAGATGCTTGCAATGAGATCACATTTACCACCAGAAACAACCTGACATTCATTTTGGGAGTATGAGAAAGTGCATCAAACACTGACAAATGATTGCACAACCTTGTCAAATTTTCCACGTGCTTTCCAACTTCACAATCCATGGGTTAAGTGTTCACCTATTCTATGCAAAACCAAAGCATTTACCACCAAACCTCACAAGCAACAAAGTTTTTCATAATCAGAATGCAGAACTGGAACATGACATTAAGTGAAAAATCAATTCCTGCCAACAAGTTCAAAGCTGTGCTTGAGATTCTAAATCAAGATATCAATCTCCATATTGATAATCTCTAGAGTTACAAGTTTAAACATTCTATCCACACATTAAAGATCAAATAATGTCTTGTACTGCTCATCTAGTTTGATAAAAGTGGTTTTATAAGGCCCTTCCAGTTCGGATTACATGAAAGGACTTCTTTTACAGTTTCCCCATTGCCAAAAAAAAAAAAATCAAGAAATGGGGATATACTAGGATGCGAGTAGAGAATTGCACTGAGGAAGAGCTCAAATTGGCAATAGAGAATTCAGAGAATCATGCCAGTCAGCAATCCAATGAGGAGAAACTAAGCGCAGATTAAAAATAAACTGGATTTGGTTATATAGCTTTAATATCAACTGCAGATGAAGAATCCTCATTGATACTATAGATGCTGTGGATTGATCTCCTTCCCATTGAAATCCAGGCAAAAAAATTTGAGAATCAAGTTCATCAAGACTTCTTTAGAAAAATCTGACAGCCATCTAAACTATTGTACGTCTAATGTAAGAACAAGAAGAATTCTGACTTAATAAAGATTAGCCACCAAATTTGGCAACACCGAAAACGATACTAAAAACAAGGCCACTTGTTAAGAGGTACTCACTGAGGATTCACAATCCTTGCTCCATCTGTATCTCTTTTGTTTTTGTTTTTGTTTTTTTTTTTTTGTCTTTTGTTTCTTTTTGAAACAAGCAGTTCACCCAATATTTATGTATTAAGCCTAAAAGAAACTGGAGCAACAAGAAACAAGATTTCATGCATCAGAGCTTGCAAAAATTGAAGTACGTAAGTGCTCCAAAATGAAGCATATGCATGGCAGAAGCTCCAGAAGTAAGGTTGGACTAAGCAATTTCACACGGAACCAAGCTATCCCAAAGAACTGTAAAGCAATCTACATGTTTCATGCAAACAAATACTCTATGGTGTGATATCTTCTATAAAGCAGTCCACATCAATAAAAAGCTTATGAGAAGTTTGACCTGAGGGCGAGGTATCCCAGCTTGATCTCTTTTAGTGTTTGCCTCTGAAAATAAATTTGCTGTCTGAAGCTGTACATGATCACCTAGAATATCCATAGAAGGGTGATACGGCGGACTGCTTAATCCGATTTCTTTCAGAAAGTTTGGAGATTCTGTGCCAGATCTAAGTGGATCACCTCCACTAGAAGCCGAGTAGTCTGAAACTCTAGAAATAGAGCCCTCATTCGCAAACCTGTCCTCAACCACTCTTTCACCTAAGTGATTAGGACTGGAAATAAAACCTTTTCCAACATAAACCCCTCGATCTGAACCAGGTTTACGGGTGAGCACAGCGTCATGTTTTCCATATCGCCGGTCTTCATATTGGAAGTCATAAGGAGGACTTTGAGAATATGAATGGTAGGAGCTTGCCCGTCTTGTCTCATCTGCATGACCTCTAAGCCCCTATCAAATTGTTAAAGAATACCATCAATTAATCAAAAAATGAAGAATTAAGTAAGGAACTAGGTAAACCATCAATAACATATGACTGATTCATGCTGTTCACAAATATGTGATGTTTTTTGTGAATTCAGAAGTTCTGGCAAAGGGACAGGTTACATGCATCCTAAGCTCACACCTGTCCCATGCAGTGGCACTCAGCAGTGCCCAGAAAAGCGATAGATACCAACAGAAGCTGAAATAAAATTGATCTAATAGAAATATGAAGTTAAATAGAAACAAAACGCAAGCTTGCAACCACTTTTAAATCACAATTTTTCAGATAAGAAAATCAATCAACTTTAAAAACATTCTTCATGAAAATTAACAATTGATAGTAACATTGCCTGAGAATCACTTGGGGGCATATCAAGGGTCTTTCCAACAGCATATCTCTTATCAACGTACACATTCTTTATGAATTCTCTCACTTTTTCAACATTGCTGCAACATAAGAGGAAAATATGAAAAGTCTCTTGTTTGGCCACTAAAAACTCGGAAAAATGCAAAAAGAATCACTTCTCCTGTACCTGTTGTCAGGCAATCTCTGTCTTTGATAGTCCCATCCCTTCAAATATATATCCCTAGCTCGCTAAATAAAAATGCATATCGTAAGCAAAAAAGTTATAGCTCTATGGTTTTCAGAAACTAACAGAATTTTTGTAATATTTTACCTGATTACCACCGTTTTGAAGTGCTTCAACTTCTTGGGATGTAAACTTAGACATGGACACTGACTTCACGCGATGAGTGAACTCACGACTATGAGCAGGAAAACAGTTTGGGAGGTTAAAACAAGAGGGATTCATCATGACAAGCAAAAACAAGTTAAAAGAAGCAAGACATTTTTGCAGTCAAATCTAAGAGATACAGCCACATTAAGAATTAAGGACTAAGGAAGTCAAATCCACAACAGCAACCAATTCCAGAAGTTACAGAAGAAACATCTTGTCACTGCTGCTGCTGACTCCAGTTTTCAATTACTCACACCAATTAAAAGGCTTCTTCGAAAAGTCAATAGTGTAAGTGTAGACAGAAACGTCTAAAATGGCTTAAGAGATATCTTTTGTGAAATTTTTGACTCAGATCAGCATAATTATTTTATTTTAGTCTGAACATTAATTCCATCCTTATCTGCACAAGGATACATGACAGAATGGGGAAAATAACAGAAAAAAGGGGACAAAACTTTTCAGAAGAAATCAGAAAAGAATACTCACTGTATGCCACTGCAAGTCATGCAAATGAAAGTCCAGAAATTAGTACAAACATACTGCGGACCCTGCAGAAACAAATATCCCTAGATCAGTCATTAATCATACATTTCCTCGAGCCCAAAAAAGCCTGTTCAGCAACATCAAATTCTAAAACTCAACGCTTAAAAACTGAAAAATGTGGCAAGTCGCCTTTCTTCAGGTCCCAACTCTAACTAAACGACGGATCCGACTACCCAAAAAAAAAAGCCCTAAACTCTTCTCCTTACGTTGATTTTCCGAGTAAACGAGTGAGCGAGCGAGTGAACAAATCAACTAAAGCCATGAGTTAAAACTTGACAGCACAAAGATGTTATGAACTAGAACAGTCAAATTGAATCCACCAGGAGTAACAGCAGAGGGAGTGTGTTTACCAAGCTATTACAGTTAATACATCGACGATTTGGAGGGAGCTTCATGAGGCCCCTTATTATCTTCTCGTTGCGCTCTTCTTCCCTTCTACTCCCCATCTTCCTCTCTCACAGATTCAAAACCCTAAAACACCAATTTGAACTTCTATCTCTCTCCGAGTAATTTCTTCCCTTCTTCTTCTCCCAATTAACAGAAGAGAAAAAGAAAATAATTAGCACGAGAGAGAAAGAAACGTGCGGATAGAAGAACGTTAATAGGGCTTGTTTGGGATCGTTAAATTCAGTAGCTAAACGAACCGGAAAGCGAAAGCTTTTGAAATCGAAAGCTTTGGTTTGGACCACAAACGTACACTGTGCCTAGCTTCTCTGTCCTTTTCTTATTTTTCATTCCAAGAATTTGCTTTTTTCTGTTTTACTTTTTAGGAAATAAATTTCAAATTAATTTATACGTTGCCTTTCAAATATTTTATTGTCATTTTTATAAAACTATAATCCATTAACTACCTCCAAATACCATTTGGAGATTTGTAGCAATTAAATCGACAACGGCTGTTTTCGTGCGATGCTTCATAGAATGGTATCGGGCGCTCGAGTGTCGGCTCTGACTGTGGTTGACACTTGACACTTGAGGAGCTGCGGACGGAAGTAATTGCTAACAAAAAGTCGAGAATCTTGACCGTAACAACTTTCCGAGCAAAACATTATAAGGTGATGTTGGTACAGTTTGCATGTACGAATGTATAAGAAAGTTACTCTATATATTATACAGGTCACATCGATCGATGATCTTATGTCCTCTTTTTATATTTGCATAATTAACGTTATGCAAGCAATCCAAAGTTTATTGAATGATACTAAAGGATATGTAGTTTTTTCTTATTTACCAAAAGCTTAAACTTTAAGTCAACAAAATCTTGATCAACAAAAAAGATGCAAGTTATTAGTCCTTTAATATAATTGCTGGTTTATGCAAACCCTATATATAGTTGAATTAAATTGTTTTTGTAATTATTTTGCCATTCATATTAAATTTACAACTATTAATCAAAATACGGTTGGTAAATTTATGGAACTGTTTTTTTATTGTAATTTGATTTTTTATTTTTTGTTGTTAAAGATAAAAATATATTTAATTTTGATTTGTAATAAAATATAAAAACAAAAAACTATTTAATTGAGATCTATAATAAAAATAAAAATAAACATTCTTTTAGTTTCATCATGCAATTTTTATTTTATTATATTATATTATTAAAAGTCAATATTAAATTTTAATTAAATTTATTTCTTAATATATCAATGTGTGTTCTTAAATTAATTAATTCTTATTACCATTAGAAATAAAAAGTTACGAATTTTTAATATAATTAAAAATATTTACACATCAATGTTATATAATAAGTTTATAAAATATTAATATTATGTTAACAAGTTCTAATTAAATGATAAAAGATGTTTGTCATGTATAGTGTTATAACGCATCAAAATGGTATTAATTACAAAAGAAACATAAATTTATTTAAAATTTTTATTAATATTTCATTTTGCTTTAATTTGAAGCATACTCTAAAAGTGTGCTTAAAATTACATTAGACACCACGGGTGAATCTTTACTTACACTTTTTATATTTTGATCTTTATTTTTAGCACAACAATTAAATAATTCATCACTTTATTTATGCATTTTAATAAAATTATGTATATTGTGATAAGTAATAGCAAATTATTAGGAAATTATCGAGAAATCCTTAATTTTAGATAAGTCACTTGTAATAACCATACTCTATAAGCAGGGACGTAGCTATGTGGGGGCCAATGGTGCATTGAGCCCCCCAATATTTAAAAAAATTAAATATTTTTTATTATATATATATATATATATATAATGACGAAGTTATTTGAAACCTATTGGTACACTGAGCCCTCCAAAATTTAAAAAAATTAAATATTTAGACCTCCTATCTTAAATTCTTGGCTCCGTCACTGTCTATAAGGATGTTAATTCTAACCAGACCTATCCAATAAGATAAAAATGAACAGTAAAAATGGAGAATTAAAAAAGAAATATATTAAAAATAAGAGAAAAATACAAAGTAACCCTTTTCTTTTCTAATTTTGTAAACAAGGGCATTTGTATTTTTGGATAAAGAAATCTATCAAGACAAGAGACAAAAACACGATATTTGTGTTTTTGTAATCCTATTATAATTTTTATTTTTGAAATAAAAATAAAATATAATAAACATGTTTTACTTTTTTTTTTTGGAAAATAGCAAAATTATTATTAAAAACTAGCATAAAACATAAAAAGAGAAAGATGATGAATCTAACCCTGAGCCAATAGGCTCCCTCGTACACTCAAACTAACATCCCTCATTCTCAAAGCTAGTAGAAATACAAGAATCAACAGATAAATCTTCGTCTAGCCAAAAAGGAGGACTAGACCAAGAAACATAGTAAGCTTGTAATAGAGCCGCCCTAGCAATGCTATGAGCTGCTTTATTAGCATCCTTATATGTCCATTTAAAGGACAAAGACATAAAATGATTTTTAAGATCAATACAGTCTGACACAATAAGCCCCAATTCAGTGTCTGAAAACAAAAATTCTGAAATAAGACAAAAAAGTTCATAACAATCCATTTCAACCTCAATGTTATTCAAAACCTTTTCTTTAAGCCAAGATAAAGCTTCCTTTAAGGCCAAAGCTTCAACAACAACAGGATGGACCATCATAGTAATCAAATTAGAAAAAGCTTCAACAAAGTTACCATTTTCATCCCGTAGAATAGCAGCCAAACCTGTACTTGATACTTCTAAGAAAATTGCAGCGTCAACATTACATTTCAACCAAGAAGGGGCAGGTTTCTTCCATTGTCGTGAAGGTAGAACAGCAGAAGCTCTAGATGAAACTTTACCCAAGGCAACATGAGCTTGGTTCCAAGAGGTGATATAGTTATCTGCCAAAGAAATCACATTAGTGCAAGAAACATATTTTTGTTGCCAAATAAAAACATTTCTATGATACCATAAGCTCCATAAGATTGCCTCCATTTTCTGCATATTTAGCTTATTTGTATCCTTAAGAATGCCCCAAATGATATCCACTGCATTAGTATTAGCAAAGTTCACTCCTTTAATATGCCAAGTGTTTGCAACAAAAGCACAATTGAATAACACATGGTTTTCGTCTTCCCCAAATCCACATCTCGGGCATTGTGTATTAATTGGAACCCCCTTGAAACAAGTTGTGTTTTACATGGCAAAAATGTTGGACCCCGATCTTTGAGAGACATTGAGAAATATTAAGTGAAATAAAATAAGTGGTTTCACATATGTAATGTGAAATAAAAGTATTTATGTTTTGAGGAAAGTTATAAGAAAAGAATGATTTTGATTTTGATACCTTCGGGTTTTGAGTAGCTTGGTATGGTTTATGAAATGAAAGTGGAT
>JAOSBK010000002.1:11706942-11720642 GCA_027568895.1 Erythroxylum shatona
GACAAGATGTAGCTCGAGAACATCCTTGATCCATTGTCTCGTGAAGAAAGTTGCTCCGGTCATTCAGATTGTTGATTCTGGTTTATGTTTTTATTTTACTAAAACTTGAATTACCGGGGATCTTGGTGAAAAGTTAGTATGTGCTGTATTAGGCAAGGATAGGCAAAGATTAAAAAATTTAACGGAATTTGCCGACTTAATTGTAAAAGCGTTGAAACATCAAATCTTCACGGATTTGGAATATAATAAAATGTCATCAATGTAGATTAAGGTATTAGATAGGATAAGCCATTAATTACTCATAGCACTTGAATATAACGATGGAATCTAAATGGAATGTATTAAGAGGTTTATAATCAATGGCTAACCTTTTTTTTACCGGTTTGTTGTTCAGCCCTTTTATTCACATAAAAGGCTTTTCAAGCTCAATGTGACTTTGCAGGCTCAATTAATCCCTGTTGAATTAGAATAGCACACTCCTCTTATGTGTTGAGATATAGAGCCTAATAATATATTTAGAGGGCAATTATGTCTTTTTATTCTCCTGGACATATAAATACGTTTTATTCTTCTAGTATATTAATATCGAAAATATTCACAATGAAATAAAACCCTAGCTGCCTGTAGATGTAGCAAAAAAAAATTGGTGAACCACGTAAATCTGTGTGTGTTTGTTATTTCTGCACTTGTTCTTTAATTATTGTGATTAATCGTTCATAACAACTGATATCAGAGTTTGGTTCATATCATAACAATCTGAAAAGATGGAAAACGCGAAGGTTCAAATTGAGAAATTTGATAGAACCGATTTTGGTTCTTGGAAGATGCAAATGGAAGATTATATGTATCAGAGAAACCTCTACAAACCCTTATCAGGGAAGAAACTAGAAACCAGAAACTAGAAACTATGAAACAGGAGGTTTGGGATCTGAAAGATTGGTAGGCGCTAGGGTTGATCCGTTTGTTGTTGGCAAGAAACCTTGCCTTCAACATCGTTAAGGAGACAATGACTGCAGGAGTACTGAAGGCTCTAACAAACATGCATGAAAAACCGTCTGTCATTAATAGGGTATATTTGATGCGTCGTTTGTTTAATCTGAAGATGTCTAAAAATGGATCTATCGCATATCATATTAACGAATTTAATATGATTATCAGTCAATCAAGTTCTGTTGATATTAATTTTGATGATGAGATTAGAGCCCTAATTTTGATTCCCTCTCTATCCGAGTCGTGGGATACTGTTGTTTCCACAATTAACAGTTCGCGTGGATCTGAGAAGCAAAAGTTTGATGAAGTATGAGATGTTGTCTTAAGTGAGCGCATTTGTAAAAGGGAAATTGGGGATTTGTCTGGTAACGCACTTAGTGTCGAGGGAAGGGGCAGGAGAAAGTCCAAGGGAGGCCATAGTAAACATGATCGACCGAAATCAAAAGGGCAAAGAAAATCTCAAGGCAGAAACGAGGTCTCCTGTTGGGACTGTGGTGAAAAAGGACATTTCAAGAAGGACTGCCTTAAACCTAAGAAGAAGAAAGGCCAGAAAAGCAATAAGCCCCATAAAGATGATGATTCTGTATGTTCTACAGAAGACATTGGTGACGCCTTAATTCTTAGTGTGGACATTCCGGTTGACTCCTGAATACTTGATTCCGGTGCATCATTCCACTCTTCTCCGAGCAGAGAGTTATTCTATAATTTCAAGTCTGAAAATTTTAGGAAGGTGTATCTTGCTGATAATAAAGCTTTGGAGATTGCTGGAAAGGGGGATGTGTGTATCCAAATCTCAGGTGGGTGTAAATGGAAGCTGCAGGATGTCCAATATATTCCTGACTTGAAGAAGAATATGATTTCTATTGGTCAGTTGGACAACACAGGTTACAAACTTGTGTTCAGGGAGAGTTCTAGGAAAATTGTGAAGGGAGTTATGGTGATAACACGGGGAACAAAATCTGGAACTTTATATACTATCGTAGGGTGTTCGAACATGGTTGCTGTAGTTGATAGTACATCGAGCTCGAGTCTATGGCATAACAGACTAGGACACATGAGTCAGAAGGGGATGAAGATGCCAGCTTCAAAGGGGTATCTGCAAGGTTTGAAAATTGTTGATATGAGTTTTTGTGAGAGTTGTGTTCTGAGAAAACAAAAACGGGTCAGTTTCACAAAGGCTAGTAAAGAACTAAAGGCAAAACGGTTAGAACTCATACACACGAACGTGTGGGGGCCATCTCCAGTCTCCTCTCTTCGTGGTTCGAAATACTACTTTACCTTCATTGATGACTTCAACAGGAAGGTATGGGTTTACTTGCTAAAACATAAGTCATATGTTTTTGTTACCTTAAGAGGTGGAAGGTTGAAGTTGAAAATCAGACTAGGTTGAAGATCAAATGCCTAAGGTCTGATAATGGTGGAGAGTATGATTCTATAGAATTCAAAAAGTTCTGCGCTGATGAGGGAATCAGGTGCACCAGGACGACTCTTAGCAAGGCAAGACAGAATGAGATTGCTGAAAGGATGAACAAAACGTTAAATGAGCAAGCAAGAAGCATGAGATTACATGTTGGGTTGCCAAAAACGTTTTGGGTAGATGCAGTGAGCACAACATCATACTTGATAAATAAAGGACCTTCAGTTCCTTTGGGCTTCAAGATTCCAGAAGAGGTTTGGTCGGGTAAGGAGGTCAAGTTTACTCACCTACGGACTTTTGGGTGTGCTACCTATATTCATGTTGATCTAGAGAAGAGAGACAAGCTTGATATAAAGGCTTTGAAGTGTTATTTCGTTGGGTATGGTTCGGATCAGTTTGGATATAGATTTTGGGATAACAAGAATAGGAAGATCTTAAGATATTGTGATGTGACATTTGATGAGAATGTCCTATATAAGGACAAGTTTGGGGTGCGATATGAAGATGTTAAAGAAGTGGGAGCTAAAGTTGAGTTGTAGGAAATTTCACCTTGTGATGTTGCAGCAAGACCACAAGAAAATCCAGAAAATATTGTTGAAGAACTAGAACAACAACTAGTCACACCTGAGCCAGTGTTGAGGAGATCTACCAGAGTTACCAGGTCACCAGAAAAGTATTCACCATCCTTGCATTATTTGTTGTTGACTGGTGGAGGGGAACCAGAATCCTTTAATGAGGTTTTGCAGGTAAAGGATTCAATCAAGTGGGATCAAGCCATGGATGATGAGATATGGTCACTTGAGAAGAATAATACTTGGGAGTTAGCTGAGTTGCCTGCAAGGAAGAAAGCTCTGTTGAACAAGTGGGTCTACAAGATCTAGAATGAAACTGTTGGTACAGTTAGGTTCAAGGCTTAATTGATGGTTAAGGGATATTCACAAAGGAAAGATATTGACTACATTGAAATATTCTCTCTTGTTGTGAAGCTAACTAAAATCAGAATTTTGCTGAGTATTGTTGCAGTAGAGGACTTGCACCTTGAGCAGATGGATGTAAAAGCATCATTTTTATATGAAAATCTGGAGGAAGAAATCTACATGTAGCAACCTGAGGGATATGAGGTCCTGGTAAGGAATAGATGGCGTGTAAGCTCAAGAGGAGCATGTATAAATTGAAGCAGGCTCCAAGATAGTGGTACAAGAAGTTTGACTCTTTCATGTTCAGAAATAGTTTTCACACGAGTGAAAAGTATTAATGTTGTTACATCAAGAAGTTTACTGACTCCTTTGTTATTTTATTCTTGTATATGGATGATATGTTGATTGCAGATTCAATTATAAAGGAGATAAATAATTTTAATGGGAGATTGTCATCAGAGTTTAAGATGAAAGATTTAGGTGCAGCAAAGCAGATTCTAGGAATAAAGATTTCCCGAGATCGGTCTGCTGGAATTCTAAATCTATCCCCGGAGCAATACATTGAGAAGGTGTTGTCCAGGTTCAGAGTTGATGATGCTAAGCCCAGGAGCGTGCCTTTAGCTAACCATCTCAAATTGTCAAAGGAGCAATCACCCAAGACAGCTGAGGAACGTAAGCATATGGCAAAAGTGCCTTATGCTTCTGCAGTTGGGAGTTTGATGTATGTTATGATCTGCACTAGGCCTGATATAGCACCTATAGTGGGAGCTGTGAGCAGATACATGTTAGATTCAGGGAAAGAGCATGGGGAAGTTGTGAAGTGACTTCTGAGATATTTGAAAGGAACAGTTAGCACCTCACTTTGCTATGGGAATGGCAAGGTAATACTAGAGAGTTTTGTTGATGCTGATCTTAATGGAGATGTGGATTCAAGCAAGAGTGCATCTAGGTATATCTACACTATAGATAGGACAATAGCGAGCTGGATGTCTAAACTTTAAAAATGTATCTCTATGTCATCTATAAAGGCTGAATATGTTGTAATAGCTGAAGCTGGTAAGGAGATGATATAGTTGACTGATTACTTGGAAGAGTTGGGCAAGAAGTAGCATGACAAGGTTCTCTTCACTGATAGTTAGAGTGTCATACAGCTGGTGAAGAACCTAGTGTATCATTTTAAAACTAAGCACATCCGACGCAGGTACCATTTCACTCGCAGTCTGGTGGAAGAAGGTGAGATGTGTTTAAAGAAGATTAATGATGCTAAGAATCCAGCAGACATGTTGACTAAGGGTGTTGATGCTGAAAAACTAAGGTTGTGCAAGGCCTCTGTTGGTCTTTTACCATAGCATGGGAGATATTGCGGTTAGGTGAGTTTGTTGGGTACATTGACCTGGAGAATGAAGATGGTTGGGTTGACTGGATCAGTCTCCAAGTGGGAGAATTGTTGATATATTGAGCCTGATAATATATTTAGAGGGCAGTTATGTCTTTTGTATTCTCTTGGACATATAAATACGTTCTATTCTCCTAATGTACTAAAGTCAAAAATATTCATAATGAAATAAAATCCTAGCCATCCGTGGACGTAGCCAAAAAAAACATTGGTGACCCACATAAATCTATGTGTTTGTTATTTCCACACTTGTTCTTTGATTATTGTGATTGATCGTTCATAACATTGTGCTAGCTTTAAATCATGCAGATTCATTCTAAGATGAGCGACTTTGGTATAATTAATATCCTCATTCTCTTTTAAGGGTAACTAGATGAAGAAATGCGAATTCTTTCGAAGAGGACAAGGACTTGAGAACTATGCATGGTTCTCTGGTTAGTACTCCACAAATTAAGCTCACATTATTTTATATCGAGAAGTTACCTGAGTGAGTTCAAACATATTATGTATATCAGTATAAGCACTGAAATTAGCCCAACATTTGATACCGTCAGGTAAGATCTGTAAAGGAAATGCCTCGCAATAAACCTCTATGCCAATTAATATAAATGGACCGTTATACTATTTAAACTTATGGTTTATCCATCATTATTTCAAAGAGTTATAATAAAAATTATGAGCCTATCATATCTAATGTCTTGATCTATATTGATAACATTTTACTATATTTCAAGATCATGAAGATCATAGAGCACTATTCTAAGCCTTTTTGGATCTTACAAAGCAATACGAGATCATGCTCTCGACCAAAAAAGTCAAATTGGATTAACCCAAATAGAATTTCTAGGTACGGAATTTCATGAAGGATTTTATCAACTTGGCCCATATATTGCAAGCGAGTTATTGCATTTTCTTGATGAAAATCTCAGCTTAAAGCAAATTCAATAATTGCTTGAAATTAGCAATTATCTCAGAGATTTTATTCCATACGTGGCTAATTATACAAGCTTCTTATCAAGATTGCTGAAAAAAAATCTACTACCATGAGAAAAAAACAGACCAAAGCTATCCAATATTTAAAACAAGCGAGTCAGTATCCACCTCTTTTAAAAACTCCTGATAAGGGACACCATATCCTTAAGACAAATGAATAGGTTGATAGGAAATGCCATTATTATAGTCAAGTAGCGGCTAATTAAGAGAATTAGAGAAGTACTACCATACAATCTACCAGGAGAATTTGGCAGTAAAGAAAGGCATCAAAAAATTTAATTTCCGTCTCAACCCATATCATTTTATGCTCGAAATGGCAACAATTCTTTTTCATAGATCCTTAAACCAAAAAAAAAAAAGATTTTACCTAACTATTAATTACTTCAATGGAAAGATTAGTTTTTTTGCTATAAATTTACAGTCCACCGCATCAAAGGTTATCACAATCTCCCTCTCTTTGTCAAAATGAAAAGATCTTTTCCAACTTATCACCCGAACTCCTCTTGAAAATTTAGGAGAGATTGTTGTTCTCTTTAGAAAATCCTTTTCTATTTTCTCCTCCTTTTCCTTACTACCCTAAAATTCCACCAGATTCCCACCATTTGGATATTTGTACTCCCTATTGTACTGTGCACCTCGCTGATAGAACTAACCAAGTGGCAGGTTTGAGTTATGTCTGCCAATTATGCATACCTTATTGCCCCGTCTCCTCAACATATATACTAACATCCGGCCAATAAAAATTCCCTGCTATGGACCTTCTTAGAATGGTTTCGACCATTGATCAAATGAAACATTCAGTTGGGCCAAATACTTAATAAGTATTAACTATAAAGTATTCCCTTGGAAAAACAAGTAGTCCAGTCCTTCGCCCATATAGGATGACTGGAAAGAGTTATGCATACACTATAAACCATTTTCAACTTTGAAAAACCTCCATTGACTGGCCCAAAAATCAAAGAAACTTATGCGTGATCTTTCCCAAATCTTTGACCGTCTCAACCATCATTTGAAAACTAGGAAACCAAACACTTGCACCTCTTTAGGTCCTTATCCTGGAGATTTTACTTTAACTGAACGCATTTCACGTAGTGATGGATATTGGCCTTCAGTTAATCAATTTGCTCATATGGGTTTTAATGTCATGGGAGGAGAATTATCATATTTGAGCCCAAAAGGATTTTTGAGAATGGAGAGAACTCAATAATCAACCCTAACCGCAAAGACCTTCCAGATTATTTCCAAAACTCAAAAGATACATAACCCCCAGTTTAGACTGATGCTAAAATGGATCATTTCATTAAAGAAATGCAAAAGATAAATGGTAAGTGTTAGGAGATCAAAAATATTGTAGGTACCATCTTGTTAAAGATTCTTTCTCATCTCTAAAGAATTTTATTAGAAGTCCGTGCCTCCCAATATTATCATTATTTATTATCTTTTCTAGTTTAGTTTACATTATTTTGTTGTGTAGGATTGCTTTTATCTTTATGAGAAGTTGTTTGTCTTGTTCAAAATATAACCATTTATTATTAAAAAATTAAAAAAATGAAATTTTGTGAGTATAACTTAGAATTTAAAATAATAATATATTTATTTATTATTTTAACAAAAATAATTTATTTTTAAATCTTCTAGTAATGATGTTAACATGATAAAATCATGTTAATTAATCCATTTTCACATAACTGACAAGTTTTTTTTTTTAAAATTATGTAATTGATAACTTAGATAATATATTTTAATCATCCTTTCTTATTGAGAACAAGACTACTGAAATAATAATAGAGCATTGAAGAATGATCTTGATTGGATGAAGACTTACATTTGTGAATAGAATTTCAGATTGTCATTTTCTTCTCTTTACGGCAAGATTTTTGGACCTTAGTTCTAATGTTCACATATTGGCAAACTTTGTACACACAGAGACACCAATGCCGAAAAGCTAACACGTACTATTAAATTCCATAATGATATGTACTACTCCCTGTTTGTTTAATCAAATTAATGCATCAGATGAAGAAGCTGGTGTGATTAATTTCTTCTTTTGATCGTTTTCATGGAAAGATTCTGGCTAGGGATCTGTTTGTATATATAAAGGCACAACTTTGGAGTTCTTATAACTACTCTTTAAGTTTAAAAAACTTGGAAATTGGGAAATGCCCTTTGGAAATGCTTCTCTGAAATGCCTTCTTTGTTATGGGTTAACAACCAATCAGCTTAAACATTGGGCACAAATAGAGTGGCATATAGTTTAGGCAATTTGATTTCAATGTACGGTTTGAATTTCTGTCCCTCATAAATCTAGCTTCTGACTCGGGTAAGTTGCTTAGTTCTCATCCTTATCCTTTGTACAACCATCTCAACCGTGATTTCACCCTTAAAAACTAAAATTTATTTTTACTAAAAATTAAAATTTTGTATAATTTATTACTATTTGTTAAATTTTGAGTTATAATTGTAAAATTTAAAATTGATTTAATAATTAACCCTATATATAATTATAATAAGTTGTAAGTATATTTCATTAAATTGTTTCTAAATGACTTAATACTCTAATTAGTAAGTAAAGTCTGATATGCTAGTAGTTTCACTTTTAAGATATAAATTGACATTAACTAAATTACGTGAACTAAAAGTTGATTTTTAAGTACTACTTCTTAGATACGTGTTTGAGTTAAAGTCTACTTTTGAGCATAATTTTGAATAACTTAGGTCATCTCCAACCAACACACCAAACCACCAAATTTGGTATTTTTGTGCAAAGAAATTACTCCAAAGAAGACACCAATTTCCAACACCAAAATGGTGTAATGAATAGTAATGCACCAAATTTGATGTGTTACTATTCATGCACCAAAAGTTATTTAAAAAAAACTTTGTCCATTATCTTTTTAACATATTCCTTTTATGTCATTCTTACAATTTGATTTATTTATATAATTTATTAAGTAATTAATTTAAAATATATATTGCTTTACACAAAATATATCATTATAAAGATCTCATTGAGACATTTAAAATGACACTAATATTGAATATAATATTAAATATATTTTTAATATTTATTTATAATTCTTATTTATAAGTGTTATAAATTCATTAATAAAATATGTTAAGAATAAAAAGTAAATTTGTAATAAAAAGTACATAAATTTAAACCATACCATTGATTTTAAAAATTAAAACTCAACAAAAATATTTGAAATTATAACAAGAATAAAACAAATCACAACAGAAATCAAACTTGAGATTATAATCAAACTAAAATTACAACAATCGAATTAAAAGTAAAACTAAAGCACTTAAACTTCGTAATATACTAATTGAACACTTATAAGAATGATATGGAAATTTAAATGATTAGAGATTTAATGAGAAATTTTAACCAGTTTATATTTATGTATGTTATTAATTTATTGTTGCAATAATATTAAATATATTTTGTAAATAATATTAATTTAATATAGAGTATATATTTAATTAAGAATAATGATTTTATTTTAATTTTAATAAATAAATAAATAAATAAATATAAATTATTATATAAATATAAATTAATTTAGTTAATAACTAAATTATTGTAGTATATTCTTTGCAAAAAATTTAGTGTAAAATTTTTGGTGTAAAAATTTAGTATAAAATAGTTAAAATAATACCAAATTTAGTGTAAAATTTTTTTTAGAATATTCTATTTTTCGCCAAATTTACCGTTAAAATTTGATGTAATGATAGGAGATGCCTTATCCATCTAAAGAGTTTACTTTGGCACATGTCCGAATGTAGATGCCTCGAATTCAAAAGAGCTTTTACTTAGACCACCGGCCCACGCCCTTCTCCTTACTTGTATACCAAGGCTCGGCTAGTTCAAACAAGTCGCCGAAGCTTGGCATAAATTTCTCAGCTGTACATCTAATTTTTACATTTGTGTCTTGGTAACGTGAGGGCAGTCAATGACATATGGGCATGTACATCGTATAGTAAAATAACGTCCAGATGCAAGGTATTTCGAAAGGGATGAGGGCAGAAAAAGCAGGAGCAAAGACCCACATGCGTTATGTATTCTTCTCAGGTAGGCACAAACTGATTAAAGCCCGGGGCAAGGCATCATTCAAATAATGGGGAAATATTAAAACAATATCTTATCAACCCCCATGGGGTGGCTTTACATAGATTTGGCCGTCGGTCACTCCTTACCCATATGGGCATCGCTTCCTCTTATTTGATAATATAGCATACAGAACTCCAATAAGGGTTGGAATATCATCTACCTTGATTCTCAGCATAACAACAGAAAAAGGACAACATTAATCTTATTGTATTTGTGTTATTACACTAGAATTACTGTCGCCATTAAAGATAAATGATTCAGGAGGCTGAGCAGAGACACAAGGTAAATGGAAGGCGATGTTATTACAAAAATTGTGCCAAATAACTTTTCAATCCACAGGAGGGCATATGAGATCAAATATAAGAATTTAAAACTTCCAGGTCATGATCCTCATTGATAGAATTTCATGTAAAATGGAAAGGACTTCACCTAGGCAAGGCGATCGATATAACTATCCTCCATCAATTAATATCATCTTCTAGATTTAGTCGGCTATCGAGGCCCACTCAGACCTAGTTCTGTCCAAAACAACGGGAAAAGTTAGTACCTTTTAGCTGCAGTTGAAAATATTTTGGCTTATAACGTACCATGTCAAATTTCATCAGTATTGATAGTAACCAACCAATAAAGTAGATAAATTCGCAACCTCGTGCATTGAATAACTACATATGCTAGGATATTGCCTTTAATCGAAGTGGGAGCAAGGTAGGTGCAACAAAACATTCACATTTTATAGATAGTAAGCTATTATTTCGGAAAGAAAGAAAACTGAAGATGAAGAAAATATGTAAATGCGTGAAAAAGACTCTTTTCTACATTCTTCTCCGACCCCCACCCTGCGACTATCATTCTTTCGTACCAAAGCCATCAACACAAGATAAATTAAAAGCAACCCAGAGGTAGACCAAAAGAAGCATTAAGACTAAAAATAAACAATCAATGAAAAGTTTAGCATATCCAATCAATAGTTCCACAAGCTGCATAAAGGAAAAAGGCTTCTTTATCTAGAAATGCATAGGTAGTAAGTACTAACTTTGCATTTCAAACCACAAAATCCAATCCCGGAAAATCTTGAAGGAAATCTATAGCTACATGGCTGCCTAGCAAACCTAAAATATATATGTCCAGCTCTTCATTGAAAAAATTACACGTCAGTATTCCTTGCCAAGCACAGAAATGACATATTCACAAGCATCAACTCCTGGTCTCACTCTTGTTTCAATCAGTAAACTGGGAAGGTTTCACAAGATCACGATCAAACAACAGTACCTTGAGGAAATAAAAAACACTTAATTTATGAGGAAAACCTAGCACCTTATTTATAAATAGGTGATGAAGAATGTGATCTAACGTTTTACCATCACCACTCCTATCCCCTTCCTATCAGAATTGTTTTTCCTTTTCGCAAGTTTCAAAGCCTCTACATTAATCATCGTTTGCGTGGTATTGGTACATCCAACGAATTCTCCCAGTAAGCAGCTCCTTCTCTCGAGTTAAATATATTTTCAATACAGTAAAAAATAGAAAAGGCTAATCTTTTCAAACGTTTGCATCAACTTCCAAACGATATTAAGAGACAAAATGTTCTGCATATAAGTAAAATTGTGGATATTTAACATAATTAGAATAATATACAATTCCCGTTAAAAGTGGCATCCGCCAAGGTCAATAATTGCAACACTAGAGAAACAAGCGAATGATGTAGCAGTATAAGAGCAAATGGAGAGAAGATCTAACAGTAATACGAGTTATTATCGTCAATAAGCCAGCAAATTAGAGAGTGCAAAAGCTGCTTACAGATACCAAATAAAGAAAAACGGAGATTATCAAACTCCTGGATTCGCACGGCAAAGCATACCCTGTGACATTGACCTTGAGCTGCTCGAATCGATGCCAAGGCACGAAGTGAGCCGAGCAGCAGAGACTGCTGAGTGAAGGGGAAGCATAGATTGGAGAGCACCCAATTGAGGAAATGACCTGAAACAAAGAACCCCCAAGTCAGAACACGAAGATTTTGCAAATAATACGAAAAAAACAAGCTGAATTGTAACAAATAAGGATAAAAGTAAGAAGAGCACAGCAAAGGGTTCTAAAAGGCCTCGCCTGGACAACGTAGAAGAGCGAGCAGAGAGGAGAGAACGCAGCGGTCTGGACTTGGGTTTATTAAGAGTAGATTTGAGAAGGGAGAAAGTTGAGTTTGAGAGAGACCTGTACCGTGATGCCATTGTCCAACAGATAAAGGGGGAATGTGTAACTCAAAGCTGTAGGAAGGAAGAACAGAGTCACAAAAGTGATGTCAGAGTTGTGAAAGCAACGTTAGGGTTTAGGGAACTTCGTACGGGTTTTGGGCTATGGATAGAAGACAACAGTGCGGGCAGAACTACACCGTTAGGGATATTGGACAATCTAATCAAGGGCCGAGCCGAAAATTTGCACAGAGCAAGCGTTGCCTTGTTAGTAGAATTGGAGTTTCTAACCATTTATCACTTAAAAATATGTATTTCAAATTTAGCATTAAATTTGACATATTATAATGTAATTTATTTATCATTTATATTTTTTTCTCAGCTCCTTCTTTATTAGAACAAAATATTAAAAAATGAAAAATTATTTGTAAACTTTATTATAAACACAAATTCTTATTATTAGTGAAATTATTACTCATCAAATTTAAGACCCTTGCACAATTATAAATAATTTGATCAGTTTCTTTGCTTTCTGTACAGTCTAATTAATAATAAAAATATCTAACATTTCTTATAATTTTCAGCATTAGTTTAATGCAATATGCAACAAAAAGAGTCCAATAAAAAAAATTATACCTACTTTACAATCTTTTTCAACTGCTTTGTATACAGAATCATTGTCAACAATGAACTTAATAATATTTTCTGGTCCAACTTCTAACAAGGCCAGATACATTAGTAGACTTCAAAAATATTGTCCCCTTAGTATAATAAACTAAAATGTTGATAATAGGTTCATGTCTTTTATTTGTCTAACAATCATACACGATAAACATCCAAAAGTTGCTTAAGACATTCTTATTTCATCCAAATAACTCTTTATTTCATAAACAAAATTGCTTAGAAGTTTATCTCTGTAGTCATCAATTAAAATAACCTTATATACTAGACTATAAGAAGCAATGACATCCATCATAGGTTGTTAATAATAAAACCGAGTGTCATTTAAAGATACAGCTAAATCATACCACTATCTAGCCATTGACATGGTCATATTCTTTCTTTAACAGCTTGAAGGCTGAGTTCTATGAGTTATTTGAGGTGAAAAATTAAACAAATGTCTTCTTCTTGTTTTTTTGGTTGCCCACAAGGTGTCCTAGGAGGGTCCCAACTATGGCAAGACACCTTTAAGCCATCCACACCCAGACTAATCCCCGCTCGAGCATGGTAGATCTTTTGCGGGAGGCAAAGTTCTGACCTCAAGTTTTAAACGACTGCATGCATTAAGTGTAATATTCCCTTCTTTTGGGTAGGAATGCCACCACTTTCAACATTTCCAATATCATCTTGATCACCGAAAAAAAGAACTTTCACAACCAATTTCGTAGTTTATCCTTTATCTTTTATTTTTTCATATTGATACTTTTTAAATAGTCTTTATTTGTCATTTCACGTCATGACTCACCTTTTTACAAAGCTCTACTTGACCTTTGAGCCCTAGCTATTTTTTAATTTGGTGATTTCCTCACCTTTCATATACTTGTTGTAGTACACACAAATGGTATGGTTCTTAATTTTAGAAACTAATCTAGCATTGTAACACCCCACTCCCAAGTGACCCGAACCCGATATCATTGGTGATATCCGAGTCCGTGTCCCTCGAGTGTGGAGTACTACATCAGTCGGTAAA
>JAOSBK010000002.1:11729532-11749215 GCA_027568895.1 Erythroxylum shatona
GACAAGATGTAGCTCGAGAACATCCTTGATCCATTGTCTCGTGAAGAAAGTTGCTCCGGTCATTCAGATTGTTGATTATGGTTTATGTTTTTATTTTACTAAAACTTGAATTACCGGGGATCTTGACTAATGATGAAAAGTTAGTTTGTCTTAAATTAAGCAAATATTAAAAAATTTAACTAATTTTGTAATTATAAAAGTATTGAAACATCAAACTTTTTAATTCGGTATTTAAATTTTTATTTATTTTAATAATTTTATTATTAAAAACTTGTCAGATTATTAATTAGATCAATTTTCATAAATTAATAAATTATTTATAAATTTAATAATTACTATTTAATTTTTAAAATTAAACTTCACATTATAGATGGGTAAAAATAATTTTTTAATTATAATTGTAATTTTAAATTTTATTTAATTTTAGTTAAGTTTGGTTAAATATTTTAATTTATGATCCTATATTTAAAGATTGGTATTTCTTCTGAAGTGAAAATGAGAGTCGAATGCTGGTGATGTATGATAATAACATGAGAGATGTTAGATGAATATGAAGCAGCCATTGGAATATTGGATGGCTGTTTAATTTTCAAGTGGGAGGGAAATAGCGTGAACGGGTGGAGCTTGAGGACAATGACCATTGTTACTATAAGAAACGACGTTGGAATTAAACGACGTTGGATTGATATTTTTTTTTTTGAAGAACCGAGAAACAGATTATATAACAATACGGGGAAAATAAATTTCTGAAAGATCCGCTACGAGGATCATATAACACCTTATAGGTGTAGAATCAAAAAATATGATCCTGACTTCAAAATAATAATAAACAAGCCAGTCAGTACCTCTACTATCCTCTCAATATATATAATGGTAAACAACAGCCCAATTTACTGTGAATGGCCTGGAAAATGTTGGATTGTTGTCTCGCCATAGTTTGGTTCCTTAATGTCCAATCCAATGTCTTCTTTGACAATGGCTGAAACTGAAAGGATTGTTGTTTTTATTATTATAAAAACCTGCTAATATTAAAAGCTGTCTCAAATCAGACAGCTATTCATGTCAGTCTTTATCTCATGTGACGTCTGCAATGCTGAACAGGGTATCCCTCACTTTTCCAGTACTTTTATATTCCAATTTTCAAAACATGGATCACATGTCCATTTTATTTTTGGGTCCAAATGCGACAAGACTTATTAACACCCTCAGCCTCAGCTGCTAGGCACGAACGGGGTCTTTGTCAAGCTTCGAATCATAACAAGTAGCAGTGGGGTCAACTTGCAGCTCATTTTTTAAGAAACGTATAATGAACTCTTCTCACACCTAACACTAAAAGTCTAAAATGAGATCACGGGTTCGAACCGTCCTTATGTATGCAGCCGATTAAAATTTGAAGTCAGAGTTTTGCCTCTCGTAAGAGACCTACCTAGCTCGAACGGGGATTAGTCTGAATGTGAATGGCTTAAAAGTGTCTTCCCATAATTGAAACCCTCCTAGAATACTTCGTGGGCAACAAAAAAAACACTAAAAGCCTAAATTTAAGTATCGTCATCCTAGTTTGAAATTCTCTCTGAAATTTTACTGCACATCTGCAAACATTGGTACTACTAAGTTCAACAATTCCACACAAAACTCTTGTGAATAATGGATGCTCTTAATTCTACAGAGTCTGCCCGACATGTTGCTAAGAAAGTGAGACTAAAGGAAAGGGAAGAGGAACCCCCTCCTCCTGCATCCATGGTCCCAAGCAAGCCTCTCAGCTATAGCGTGGTGGTTTCTAATCAGGTCGACTCTGGTTTCGGAGCTGGCGAATTGGACTGGCCAGAATAGGAAGCCATTGAAATTTTCGAAGGAGACATCTTCATTATCCAAGGCACCTACGGACTAAGCATTGCATTATCACTAACATTCAAAGGAAAACTTGACGAAGCCAGAGCTAACACAGTCATCGTCAAATTACTTGGTCGAAAAATCAGTTTTAATTTGCTAAATCCAGAATCTCTTCCCTATGGAAACCTAAAGGCCCCATAAAATTGGTGGATCTTGAGAATAAATTTTACCTGTTAAAATTAGTAAAAGAGGAGGGTTATATTTGTACTCTCATGCCTGGACCGTGGGTCATCGCTGGCCATGCACTTCAGTGCAACCTTGGTCGCTGAATTCCTGCCATCTTCAGGGCAAGTCTCGCATGTTGTAACCTGGATCAGATTCCCTAAATTATCGGAGGCAAGGTACTATCCGTCAATCCTGATGGCACTAGGTAATTTGATTAGCAGAACAATCAAAATAGATCATACAACTCAGAATACTCACCGTAGTAAGTTCGTTAGGGTTGCAGTGGAGATTGATCTCCACACTCCGCTCCGATCTATGGTGGAACTTGACGAAGAACTCATAAAAGTGGCTTATGAGGGTCTACCTCATATCTACTTTTCTTGTGGTCTCGTCGGCCATGGTAGCTCATCCTGTCCGACAAAGGCCACCGGGACTCCCACCCACGCGCCACCAACCAAGGGACCATCTTAGTCAACCCACCCCTGCATCACTCTCTGTGGACACTCCAATCATCGATCCCCTCGCAGGCTTCATTGATTCTACCTCCGACGAACACAGCCAACCCGAATTCGGGACGTGGATGCAAGTTCAGCGGTGTGCGCGTCGGTCTCCTCCTACTCCTTCAACGCTTCGACAGAATACGCAATCGACTGCCCCTCATGTGGATCTCCAAGGCTCGCAATTTGCAACTCTACCTAGGATCGAGCCGTTGGAGTTTACAACGGCTATCTCTCCATCTCCCGAGGTGCCTCCCCACCACGCAAACCATCGACAACAGATGAGGACCCAAATGAAATCGAGGCAGTAGCACAACGCATCATCCAAAGGGAAACGTGCGTCATTTAAAGGTCCACAAGGGCTGCTTCATCCCGAAACCAAAACGTTGACGTCACAAGAGCCCATTGAATACACTAACTCAACGTCGCTCAGAGACCTGGAGGAACACCTTAGAACTGAATTGGAACAAGTCTTGTGCCAAGAAGAACTTTACTAGCATCAGTAGTCCAGATGCCAATGGGCTCTTCAAGACGACCGGAACATTAAATTCTTTCATGCCATTACTCGAGCTCGGCACCGATAAGCGCGACTTACTTCCTTGAAAGATGAAACTGGTGCAGTGGCCTCAGATCTTGACAGCATCCGTTGCGTCGCTCAGCTTTATTTCGAGAATTTATATCACGCCGACACTCAACACTAGCCGCCTTGTCTGCAACATGACCATTTTCCCCCGATACCTTTCCACGTGTTCGACGAGTTAGGTAGTCCTCTGTAACTCAACGAAATCAAACAAGCGTTTTCAATATGGCTCCTAATAAGGCTCCCGGGTTTGATGGGTTTATAGCTCTTTTCTACCAGTCGCAATGGGATATGGTTGGTCCCTCCTTGACCATTTTTATCCAATGTATCTTTCGCCATGAGCTCTGGGAATCGGATTTTAGTTGCACTATCTTGGTCCTTATACCTAAGATCCCCTCGCCCTCTTCGATCACACAATTTCGGCTCATTGCTTTATGTTCGGTACTCTACAAAGCCATTACCAAGATCCTTGTGCACAGACTCAAACCTTACCTCAATGATCTGGCAGCTTCGACTCAGTGCAGTTTTGTCCCTGGACGATTGATCACTGATAACATTATCATCACCCAAGAAGTGATCCACACAATGAAACCAAAGACTGGATGGACAGGATTTTTGGCTCTTAAAGTAGATCTGGAGAAGGCTTATGATCGACTGTCATGGGACCTCATCCAGGATACTCTCTTTGACGTAGGACTGTCTGATACTCTGATTAATCTGATCATGAAGTGCATTATTAGTGTGTCATTTCAGGTCAACTGGAATGGTAACCTAAATACTGCCTTTCGTCCGTCCAGGGGCATTCACCAGGGCGACCCTATCTCCCCTTATCTGTTCGTCCTGTGTATAGAACGCCTAGGGCACATGATCACTCATGTGGTGACACACGACCACTGGTAGCCTATTAGGCTTAGCAAAAATGGACCGCAGCTATCACACTTATTTTTTGCCGACGACCTTATTCTTTTTTCTGAAACTTCCTTGCAACAGGTGGTCGTTATTAACGAGATCTTAAAAGACTTTTGTGCCACTTCGGGGCAACGAGTTAGCCTAGCCAAATCTAGGTGTTTCTTTTCCAACAATGTCCCTACTTCGACGGCCCACAACTTAAGCAGAGCACTCGGCATTCGATAGACATCTAATCTTGGTTGCTATTTAGGTGTTCCTCTTCTTCATGAACGAGTCAACAAACGAACTTATCAACATATCCTCGACAGAGTTCAACAACGCTTGTCAAGATGGATGGCAAACCTTCTTTCTCTAGTTGGATGCACCATTTTGGTTCATTCAGTCATAGCTGCTCTCTCTAGTTATACCATGCAGACGGTTCGATTACCCCGCAGACTTTGTGATGAGCTTGAAAAATTGATGCGTCAGTTTATCTGGAGCTCTTCCAATGGAGCCAAACAGATTCCCCTTGTCAATTGGGAGGATGTTTTCCAACCCAAAGTTAAGGGCGGATTGGGAATTAGGCGAATCCGTGCCACCAACGATGCCTTACTAGCGAAATTAGGATGGACTCTGATTGACAATCCTAATGCATTATGGTTCCAAGTCCTCGCAACGAAATACAAATTTAACGTCTCCACTCCCCCCACCTCCTTTGAGGCCACCGGTGGGTCCATGATATGGTAGAGCATTAAGGCAACTTGTCACCTTGTTATTCAGGGTATGAAATGGAGCGTCGGAGATGGCGCACGGACCAGATTCTGGCTAGACCCTTGGCTTCTCAGATCAGGACCCCTTACCTCCCATGCCGTATCTCCCATTCCAAATTCCATACTCCATTCCAACATCCGGGATTTCGTGGAATTAGACGGTACTTGGAGATGGGACGAATTCCAATCTCACCTTCCACCTTCTATTTGTCGTTTAATAGCAAGGACTCTTCCCCCGCAACCTTGCTTAGGTAAAGATAAACTGAGATGGGGCTCCTCTGACTCTGGTCAGTTCACCGTAGCTTCTACTTATGAAATGATCATGGACATCGAAGCTTACCCGGTTCATGAGGACTGGAAGGTCATCTGGCATTGGAAAGGCCCTGAACACATTCGTTCTTTCCTCTGGCTCCTGGCTAAGGACCGGTTATTCACTAACTAGGCAAGAGTGTGACGACATTTCACTACGGACGACGATTGTGCGTATTGCCAGCAGGAGGAATCCTCGTTGCATGTAGTGCGCCATTGCGCTAAAGCCCGACAAGTGTGGAACAGCTTCCCTCCTCAAATCGTCTCACATGTCTTCTACACTATGTCCCCAAGGGAGTAGTTCACTCACAACCTCCAATCTCACCGACATGCAATGGGGAATGATTGGTCCATCCTATTTGGCATTACCTGCTGGTTCCTCTAGAAATAGAGGAATATGTCCCTCTTTGATGATCAGTTTTCTTGGCCATCCTCATCCAATTTTCCTATTTTGTCTTATGCAGGTGTTCTCCACCAATCAGCAGCTTGGCATGATCGAGCTCAACCCACCAGTCCACGCCCTCGATAGGAGCGATTCATCGAGTGGAACAAACCTCCCACAGGTTGGCTCCAATTAAACACAGATGGTGCGTGCAAACAAGCCTCGTCCGTAGCTACCGCAGGTGGGCTTCTCTGGGATAGTGACAGTAACTAGCAGGGCAGATTTACATAAAACCTTGGCTGTTACACTCCATTCACTGCGGAACTCTGGGGCGTCTAGACCGGGTTGACCCTTGCGTGGAATCTGGGGTACCGACGGATCAAGCTTGAAATAGATTCCACAGCGGTGATCAATGTGCTATCTTTCCCAATTAACCGGGCCAGATCTCTCAATTCTCTTTGAGGCATCAATGAACTGTTCAATAGAAACTGGACTATTGTTCATCGACACATCTATCGAGAGAGTAATAGATGCGTCGACTGGCTTGCCAATTATGCGGGTCACTTTGATGTCGGAGTCACTTATTTTACCACAACACCTATCGGGTGCCACATGATCCTTTTAGAAGATTTATCGGGAACCTGTCTCTCCCGACTTACCATGTAATTTTGGTTATTTTCCCTTTATAAAAAAAGAAACGTAGAATGAGAAGAACATGGTAAGATTGAATCATAGCATTCGTATGTTCTTCAACTCATTATTAACTGAGTTCTGTTTGTTGTAAGGTATTAATGATCCTCGAATCTAATTAACAATGTTTGTCGAGATTTGATAAGTATAAGTACATATTTTTAGTAGTTCTAAAATAATATTACTATTTTTATAATAGTTTACATGCAACCTAATTTGAAAATTTTTGTTTACAAATACATAGTAGCTAATTTTTGTTTTTATTTAAATTATATGTGCTTTATTTAGCTAATCTGCTGTGAATACCAATTCTAAGATCTTTCTAAGTAAGAATTTAGAGAACGAAATCTATATGGATTAACTTGAGAGCTTTTTAGTTGAAGAAAAGAAACATATGATGTGTAAACTTAAGAGTCAATATAAGAACTTAAACATATCTCCAAATAATGGTATCCCAAGTTTAATGATACCACTACTTGTTTTTGATCTAAAGAAAATATTGTTGATCAATGAATAGATCTAAAAGTTAGTGAGAGCAAATTTATATTTTTAGTCCTATATGTTGATGATATCTTACTTGCTAGGAATGTTAGATTTATCTCATAAAACATATATCAATAAAATTTTGGAGAGATATAAAGTGAAAAAGCTCTTTGCAAGTGTTGTTTCAACTCAAAAAGGAGATAAATTTAATTTTAGGAGGTGTTTGTTTCTATTTTTATTTTTATTTTTTGTTTTGTTTTCAAATTCAACAAAAAATCTTATTTGTATGAGTTTTTAGTTTATGTTTTTGGTTTTAGTTTCTTCCAGTTTTTAAAAATTATGAAAGCCATAAAAAGTGGGTTTTGTTTCCTATTTTTGTCTTTTTATAATCTAATCTACTATCATTTAGATATATATTATTTAATTATTTAGTTTTCAAAAAAATTATGAATAATTTAATTCAATATTATATTTATATATTTAATAAATTAAAATTAATTATCAATAAAATTATGAATAATATAATTTAATTTAATTTTTATAATTAAATTTAAATATATAAATATTCAAATAAATATTAATTTATAAATAAAATTTTAATTTTTAAATTTTTTATGTTATTAAAATAACATAATTTTATTATTTGTTAATAAAAATTATATAAGAGATTAAATAAATTTATTTAATTAAAAATAATTTATCTTTAGGTTTTATATAAAATGTAATTATTATCACTAATAAAAATACAATTACATTAATATTAACAACTAAACAAGTTTTTATTTTTATTTAAAAGAAAAACATAAACAAAAAACTGAAAGCAGAAACTGAAAACTACAATACAAAAACAGAAGTAGAACCAAACGACCCCTTAAGTAATACCCAAAAAATAAATTAAAATTCATAATAATGAAAAAGATTCCTTATGAATCTATTTTTAGGAGTTTAATTTATGCTCAGACTTGTATTGAACTAGACATGAGTTTTGTTGTTAGAATGCTAGGTAGATATCAATGTAATCTTGGATAGGAACATTAGAAATTTGCAAAGATAATTTTAAGATATTTGCAAAGAACAAAATATCATATGCTCACTTATAAGAGATTTGATTGTCTTGAGGTAATTGGATACTCAAACCTAGACTGTCTCGGATGTTTGAACACAAGAAAATCCATATTTGACTATCTGTTTCTTTTAGTAGGAGGGGCAATTTCATAGAAGAGTAAAAAGCAATTTGTCATTATTACATCCAATCTTGAAAATGAGTTTGTGATGTGCTTTGAGGCCATCGTTCATGGTTTATAGTTGTGAAATATTATTTCTAGACTTGGAATTATCAACAATATTGTTAAGCCATTAAAATTTTATGGTAATAATGCCACAACAATCTTCTTTTCATAAAACAATTAAGTATTCAAAGGGTATTAAACATACGTAAGTAAATACTTTGTCGTTAGATAAAAAGTTCATAAACAAAGAGTATCATCAAACATATTAGCACAAATCTTATAATTGTGGACCCACTAACAAAAAGGACTACCACCAAAGACTTTTAATGAACATGTTTAAAAAAAGGCATTATTGGTTTCCATGATTGAACAAAATATTATTGTTTCTATATTTTATCTATTTGACACTCTAAACTCGTTTATATATTGCTTATGATATTTAAGTATCATGTTATTGATCATTTGTTGTTAGTATATATATATATATATATATGATTGATTATGTAAATTTTAACAAATTTTGTCTTATTTAAAGACATTATTATTAAACCATTAAGATATATCTTACCGTAAATCATATTAAATTTTGAACTAGTTATGAAATACGTAGAAGGGAGTATATCACATTAAAGAATGCAGCTGATATGATCCTCTAGTTTTTTTCTTAATTAGGGTTAATTAGTGAGAAAAAAAGAGGATTTAAATTTTATTATATACATACTATTTTATATTATTAAACCATAATTATGTTATATGAGCCAAACGGATATTGTTAGATAAACTTATTAGGTGACGCATATTTTATGGTTTAATTATGTAAGTGCTTAAATCCTATTAGTCATTTGAAAAGAGAAAATTATTAAATAAAACAATTATTTTTAACACTGTGTTAATGAAACATGAAATTAAAAAATTAGTTAACACGGTATTGTTTAGGTTTTAACGAATTATTTATCTCTATGCCTATTTATGTTCAGTTTTATACTATTAGAAACTTACCAAAAAGGAAAAAGTTAAGAGAGAAAATCAAAATCTTAATTTATCTTGATTAAAATCCTAAAGTGTTTTTCTATCTTAATGTTTATTTGTGCAAAAATTATTAGATTCTAAAAATGTTGAAATTGTAGATTTAAAGTTTACAACTCACTTATATAATCATGATATGATATATTTTAAATAAATTAATAATTAAATTAAATTTGATTAATTGATTAAAAATTCAAGCTCTCAGTACTTAAAGATTTTTAGGAAGTTGATGCAACTCAAATTCGTAACCTAATGCATAGAAATTCTGATCTTGTTTTATCACAAGACATTAAAATGGGGAAGCGAGATAAACCAAAGGATAAGGTGTTTGACTTCGTTTCAAGGGTAGAGGCTCGCTACGCAAGTCGCCAGTGGTCCAATTCGGTTGGCCAGCCTCTTAAATGCTGCGATGCAGATGGCAGTATACGAAAGGTTGACCATTAAAAGTTTTGGTCGCATGCTATATATAGTGTATCAAAGTTTATTCTTTTCCTTATGTAGAGGAGTCATGAACGCAGCACCAAACCATGTTTTAATATACATGTACCAAACGGAAATCAATGCTTTTGTCTTGTCTTCATTTCTATATTACTTTTATTGCATTGTTGTTAATTATGTACCTTTGGGGTTGGGTCAGCCATTTATTCGCCTCTGGCCTGTGGGGTCTCTGTAAAAAAGTTAGAAATTTCAAGTGTAATGTGTATATATATGAAAATTGATTATATCCACTGTCTCGACGAATCTTTAATCCTATTTAGCTTAATTCACCAATTCTTGTGGTATTCACAACAAATTAGCTAAATAAAGAACATATAATTTTAATAAAAACAAAAATTAACTACTATGAATTTGTAAACAAAAATTTTCAAAGTAAGTTGCATGTAAACTATTATAAAAATAGTAATATTAGTTTAAAACTATTAAAACTATGTACTTATATCTTATCAAATCACGACAAACATTGTTAATTAGATTCAAACAGGGTTCATAGCTCACAACAAACAGAACTCACTTAATAATGAGTTGAAGAACATCTGGATGTTATGATGCAATCTTACCTTGTTCTTTTAGCTTTCTATGGTAACCTCGCTAATTGTAGACAAATACTGCGAATCATTGTAATATTATTGTAGCTTTTATTGTTATTATTAAAATTTCTTCCAATTAAAAAAAAAATCACGAGGAACATTTATACTTAAAGAGTGCAGTTAAACCTTTTAGAAAAATAAAATAATGATTTGAAAAGGTCAAAATTTTCAATTGATAGTTTGTCATTTTTTTAAAATAAAAAATTTGAAAATATGTTACCATTCACCTTTAAACTAATATACTAAGAAAGAAAGTTGCTGACAAGCTTGTATCGGAGGACATTAAAAAGTCTCTTTAACGAGTTCAGATTCTCTGTCTAATATTATTTTGTCCAATCTTATCTAATGCTTAAATTGATATCCTTTTGAACATTTTAAAGATTGACTAATCTTATACTCTTTAACAATGACTCAAATTCATTCTTCTTATTTAATTAAAAATTAGAAAAAAGAACTTTTGATGATTATTCAAGACATACTCTATTATAATATAATCGGAGCGCTTTATCTTCGCACCCTACGTTAGGAGTGTCCTTAGTCGAATTTTTTTTAGTGTTTTTAGGTGTTTTTTCTCTCGTAAAAGAAAGAAAAGAAAGAGGAATGACCCTTAATTCAATCAAATTTAATTTTTTATGATTAAAAGATTACAAATTTAAGTTATAAAAGTAATCTCTTTATAAAATATAAAATGAATGGTTTTGCTAACTTCGGAGTGTAAGAAATTGTTGGTCGATCAAATTCTATTATTTTAGGAATAAAAAATTATTCAAAAAATTATCTTCTCGTTCCATGCTCTTCTCAAGGTCTGGAACAAAATTTGTATAATTTCTTAAATTCTTTTACGCATTTGTACAATTAATAAAGGACTGTTAATTAACTAAACATTCCGTGAATTTTTATAGTTAGTCGATGCTTTGGTGAGTTATACATTCGTGCTGTTTAGTCATAAATTAAACGATGGCGGTGATTCCGTGATTGGGGAGGTCACGGTTTTGTCGCGTCCTCTTCGTTATGTCACCGTTTCAGCATTTTTTTTGAGTAGCTTGAATTGGAGACAGAAATTTTTGTCTAATTTTATAGTATTTTATTTTATTTTATAAATTTTGATTATTTATTTATGTAAGTTTTATGTTCATTTATGTAGGACCTATATAAAGCTTATATAAATAAATAACTGAGATAAAACACCATAAAATTACAGGAAACGTCCGAACTCCTTGAATTCGTGGACATGCATCTACCAGCAAAACTTATAATGCTTGCCTCACCTGACTACCTCTAAATTTTCTTGTAATTGCATTTATTTTGTGTTGTTACGCGTTTTTGTGAATGTGGAGCCAAGCTACGTAGCTTATCCGGTGACCTCAGGCTCAGGTCAGGCTCAGGCTCAAGCTCAAGGTGCAGTCTCCTGTTAGTTGGCGTGAGTTGGCAGACAGGCATGTTCGTTTTCTTCTCCTCTTCTTCGTATTTTATCGAGCTTCGCTAGCTACTCTGGGGCCTGTAGATCACAAGTTTCTACCTCGACCCACAAGACTTCAAACTTCTGTTCTTTTGAATATTGGCTCTTTATACTGGTGCGTGTTAAGTTTCAGGTCTGCGTTAATAAATGTTGTCTTTTCTTCCTCCGGTGTCCTGTTATCTATCGTGCGAATGCGCTAGTAGTGGACATTTGAGGAGTTTGGTATCAAATGTTTTTGCTTCTTTGCTTTCCATTATTGGATATTGATGCAAGTTAATAACATTACATCCTTGTCTTTGTTGATCCGGACGCTGCAATGAAATGTCTTATTTAGTGGACACACTGGCGGAAAAGGTCGTGGGCTACTGAGCTGGGCTGAAGAAGCTCCACGTGAGCATATGATTAATGGTCAATCACAAACAAACAGTCGACTGGTTCAACGAACCTTTTCTCCAGCAAGCTTTGTTTTCATTTCTATCTTTTACCAGCTTCGTTTCCACTTTCTCTTCCATTTCTAACACCATGTCGACAGTATTAATGTTGAAAAATAGGGGATAAGCCCTACTGTTTTTGACTCCTTGTCGAGGATAAACAGTTAGATGTTCCACTGGCTTTTGAATTCCTGAAGTTAGGGAGAAACTGGTTTGCAAACCCACTCTTTGCACTTGTTGCTTTGGTCAACTGACGAGAATTATAAGCAGTAGAAGGCAATTAGTTAACTATTTTGATAGTGAATCTGCCAAAAGGAGTCGAATTTAACGTCTTTCCTGCTTATCTTTATGATGACTTTCTTTTTACTTCTTATGCTATACCTTGTACTGGACTTGATCAATTGGATTAAATGTTGTGGTACCGTTTCCTTAAATGTGATTGTTCTATGTGAATTATATACGTAAATAGAGCAACAATGTGAATGAATGCAAGCTACAAGAACTAAAGAAACGCAAGAATCTTATGGAAAGCACTAAAGTGCACGTGATGAACGATTGCATCATCTCCAGTAAAGCTGTTAATATTGGCGTTTGTCTCTGTGTAATGGGCATTTGTCCCTTTTACCTCTCGCTTCATGTTCATTATCCCTTTCCTAGTGTTGTTATCCTGTTTTATATCCTGAGTATGATGAACGAACATCACTACTGTCCTTTACACTGGCTGTAAATTCACTAATGAAGATTATAATTGCTTACAGTTCTGTGGAGGATCATGGATAGCACAATCGAAGAGGGGCTTCTTGTACCAAAAGAGGATGTTAACTTGAGAAAGAGGATTTGGATGGAGTCTAAGAAGATGTGGAGCGTTGCATTCCCAGGAATGGTGGCTAGGGTGACCACGTTTGGAATTATTGTGGTGACACAGTTCTTTATGGGACACATTGGCGTCCTACCCCTCGCTGCATATGCACTTGAACAGACTCTCTTTCTACGTTTTGTCAATGGCATACTGGTTTGTTCCCTGCTATTGGTTTTATGTTCTTCCAATCTTTCAGGAGATAATCGACTCTTTTGTTGTTTGTTTTGCCTATCCAAGTTACCAAGAGAAACATATTGGATAAGTATGCCTCTTAAAATTTTTCAAAACGATTTCTGAATTAGTTTGTTTCTTTTCAGAAATGATAAGCAATAAAAAAGTATGCAACCAAACCACAATGTGGACCCGATTTTGATTTTGTCTTTTCTTAAGATTGGCATGTCAAGTGCAACGGAGACTTTATGTGGACAAGCCTATGGAGCTGGACAATATCATATGATGGGCATTTACTTGCAGCGATCATGGGTTGTTGACAGCATTTCTGCAACAATATTGCTCCCGTTGTTTATTTTCGCAGCACCATTTCTGAGACTGATCGGTCAGCAGGAAGCTATAGCAGAAGAAGCTGGACCAATCTCCTTGTGGTTCATTCCCGTGGTCTACTACTTCATGTTTAGCTTAACCATCCAAATGTACTTACAGGCACAAATGAAGAACAGTATTATTGGATGGCTCTCTGCAGTTTCCTTCTTGTTGCATCTGCTTTTGTCTTGGATTATGGTGAGCAAGCTTAATTTGGGAGTAGCGGGTGCCATTGGGGCGATGAACATATCTTGTTGGTTTATGGTTATTGGAGAGTTTGCGTACATCTTTGGTGGTTGGTGTCCTGATACATGGACGGGATTTACAAGAGCTGCCTTCAATGATATCCTTCCAGTAGTAAAGCTCTCCATATCATCTGGTGTGATGGTCTGGTAAAATTGCTGTCTTCCTAAGCTGCCTTCCCCTGTAATTAATGCATTGTATGTCAAAATTTTCACATTTAAGGGAACGCTTAATTTAATATTTGTGCATAGTCAAGAGCTTCTTTCTGCTCCTCCTTTGATGGAATGTTGCGACTATAATGACCTCATGATTCTATGTACAAAGGTATAAAATAGCTGCCAGATTCATCCAAATGATCTCTCCTTTATGTTCAACAGTTTGGAATTGTGGTACACTTCTATTTTAGTTTTACTGGCTGGATATATGAAGGATGCTAGTACACAGATATCTGCTTTCTCAATTTGGTGAGGACTTCTTAAATTGTTAGATTGAACCGGTTGTCTTCCTCTTCCTTATTTTAAATTCTGTGAATAACTATTCTTTATTTGCAGTCTTAACATTAGTTCATGGGAATTCATGATCTGCCTTGGCCTCTTAGGCGCTGCAAGGTTTGTGATAATGAATCTGTCTTTCTATTAATTACTGTCTTCCCCTTTCAACTATCGGAATCTCTCATATAGGGCACACTAGTCTAACTCTGTTAAGGGTATATTCTTGACAGTGTACGTGTATCGAATGAACTCGGGAGGGGAGATGCAAAAGCTACAAAATTTTCGATCAAAGTCATCGTCAGTACCTCAATATGCATTGGAGTATTCTTCTGGGCTATGTGTTTAGCCTTCGGTCGGCAAATCGCAACCCTGTTTACTGACAGTGAGGAAATTGCTGACACTGTGTCTGACCTTTCTGTCCTACTTGCTTTCTCAATCTTATTCAATAGCATCCAGCCAGTACTCTCAGGCAAGTATAGTTCCGTAGTGTGAAGTAGCGTCGTGGTTTCTCTTTTATCATTTGCTTGGGAATTGAACTGAAAAGATTACAGAAGTAATTTGATGGTTGAAAATTATCAATTCCCCCTGTGAGAAATGCTTCTGGCAAACGTGTTAATAAAACAAAGCTTGATCATTAAGTTCTTTCTACAGGCGTTGCGGTGGGTGCTGGTCTGCAAACTATGGTTGCGTATGTTAATTTGGGATGCTATTATGTCATTGGAGTTCCTCTTGGAGTACTGCTTGCATATGTGTTTCATCTTCACGTGAAGGTAGGATGGCTATGACCATGTCAGAATATGGTAGTTAAAACGCAATCTTAGACCCCATAACTGCGAAATTGCTTCCTCTACCCATATTGATTAAGCAAACTAAAAATCACTATATGCTGGCTCCTCCTCTTCTCTGATTGCTGATTGTTGTAGTAGCCTTTCTGAAATTGTAACTATTGCTCGAGGTTGGTTCTACCCTTTTATAAGGTTATGTCAGAGATTTATGTTCATCCACTACCACTAACCTTAAATTCTCTCACATACTCGTTAATAACCACTTGAAATATAAATAACCTTAATAACTAAAAGACATGTCTTAGTGTTAATCGTTGATCTTCGAAAATATTTGAGTTCATTATCATTGTTTGCATTCTTAAAGAATGGGATTTGATCCAATGTTATGAAATACTGCGAACTATAACTTGTAAAGACAATAGAAAACTAAGGTTGTGACGAGGAATGGTTTAACAGAGAGCTTCTTCATAATGAAGTTGTTACTATAACAAGGTAGTTCAGTTGGATATCCCTAACTTGTACGAGTCCATTTATTGTTCTGACAGGGTTTGTGGATTGGATTGCTTAGTGGTGTGGTGATACAGACAATTACACTTTCCTACCTCATATGGAGGATCGATTGGGATGAGCAGGTTTGTATTATCATGAAAAAGCATTTTACTTTATAAATCTAAACTTGCAAATTGGAACTTAGCTCTGTAATTCATTGTTAAGATCTCATTCATTATTATAAGCAACCGCAATGTCCTTGTAGGTGAAAAAGGCATCAGAACGCCTCAACCGCTGGTTCTTAGTTCCAGAAAAACTCAACGGGAATACAACTGACGCCCGTGAAAAATAGGCAGAATCATTGCAACAGATCAGGATGACAATTTGAAAGATTAACTTGTTTTGGATATTAGTCCTCGGATATCTTTTACTTGTTAACTTGCTTTGGATATTAGTCCTTGGATATTTTTTCTTGAACTGTTGTTTTACGCCCTACAGCTAATTATTTTGGTTGTAATTTAGAGACAAAATAATTTAAAGGCATTCTTATCATGTACATGTTTAAATGTATATGATAAAGTCTATGAGATAATTATATATTGAAAATAAAATTATGATTAGATTATAATTATGATATTCATATTGTATTTATATATTATTCTTCAATTGTTCTTAATAATTGTTCTATTAAGATTGGACATTAATAGAACGTAAAAAGACTAGTATATGTTATGTTTTTTTTCCTCACAAAGGAAGTAGTGAATATCATATATTAAAGTATGAAAATATTTAAACAAACGTGTGAATGTTTGTTATAGAACAAGTTCACTGATAAATTTATTTTGGAACATTATTTATATGCCTATAAAATAATTATAATCTCATCATAATTTTATTTGCGATATATAATTATCTCATGGAATTTATCATATACATTTAAACATGTACAAGATAAGAATGCCATTAAGTTATCTTGTCACTGATGGTTATATAAGTGATTCTTTGACTTGAGGTCTTCAAAGTTATCTTGTATAAGAATTGTTATAGTTTGATACTATTTATGAGCTATTCTAATACTAAGTCGTTTAGTTGGTAATCATTAGATGTAACATGAATTATATGGAGGTAATTAAGTGATCAAGATATGATTCATCGGCCTAAAGTGTCACAATCTGATACCACATAGGACCCATGAAAATCACCGCATAACCGAGTTAAGTATATTTACAGTATCCTTAATCCGACCATGCAAGGCTAACTGAACATCTTTTCCTTTTTTTGTTGAAAATTTTGGGCAACATAATGGCAGTATTTTAAAAATCCCAAAACTCAACCAAATACCTGCAAATAATTTTAAGCACACTTTTATATTCACATCAACTACAACTTCAAGACTTTAAAGTCCACTCAAAGCAATTTCAGCAATAGTATCAAAAGTTCATACATAAAGTCTTTTATAGCAACAAAACAGTCAAGAGTTAGAATTATAAAATTATAAAGCATATCAACATAACCAAATTAATAATAGTAAAACAGTTCATGGGGCACTGTGCAACTAAAGTATAAAACAAAAATTACCCACGTGTGATAATACCCTGAAAATGTCGAATGATCGCACGATCCACTCAGAGCTTCAAGCTCACTAAATTAGCCTGCATGGTTGGAAAGCAGAGGAGGGTGAATATACTATGTAGTCAGTGACCAGGAAAAATATAAATCGCAAATAGAACTCGATACACACCAAGATGGTATAATTAGCCTATAAGGTGAACATACATTACAGAAAAACACATAGGCCTAGCCTTATACTGGTTGGGAACTATATAGTCCTAACCTATTAATTACTCGTCGGGTGAACATAGGTTCCAGTTCTAGTACATATAAACAGAAAAACATCACATATATAAATCAAATATCGTCAGAAAATAAATATCAAAATAAGCCAAAACAATCATGCGTGTCACCACTAGTTGGCCAAATTATTGTGCAGACCCACCGATTTTCAGTGTTGGCTCGACTTTCATCCATGGTGAGTCTGGACTATAGTCGATAAGAACATCATGACCCTAGGTGATAACCTCGTCAGTGTCCAGACTCTAGGTGTAGAATCACCTACAAGTCCCGTAGAAAGATGTCAATACGGGGATTCGACTTTTATGTACCAACGTCAAGGATACGGGGGTTGCTTAATCTGTTGTGCCCAACTCACGATTGACCAATCGCTTCCTCACCGATCACAAAAATCATATACAACAATTAAGTACAAAAATCAATTAAGGCACCATACCTTTATTTATCAATCTAACTGATAAAATGAAACCGTGCCATGACTCTAAGCCAAAAGAGAATATACATGCAACATACATGACTCGATTATGCATATGTAAATTCAAAAATATTATTTCATGCAATAAAAGTCATCTTTTGCACTCCAAATGCAAAATTGTTCAAAAATATAATTTCAAAAAATAAAAATTGTCCTTTGCAGTTCAAATGCAGGTTTGTCGAAAACAATATCATTTCTCAAAATACGTAATAAAAACATCAGTTTCAAAATAATGTCGATTATTAAACACACAAGTATACTCACATCCATTTGGAATTCAGTTATACTATGTATTATCTAGATTCAAAATTCACATACAAGTCATCATGCATACCTTAGGATGTTCTAATCCCATTTGAGAGATATGGTTTCCCCAATTCACCTCAAAAGGTGTACACTTCCTTAACTTCGACAATCCTTGGTACAAGCTCCTCGATTTACAGCTCCTTAGCCTTTATACATAAAAAAGGACATACAATGTATTTACTACTTAATCATGAGTTTCATATTTATACACCATCACTTAAGTTTATAAAACATAATATCGCTCTCTTTAAGTTATAGGATTCGACCATTAAACTCCTCATATGGTTACTTTCTTACTATTCACATTAGATTTTCTTTTGCATTTTCTAAGGCATTTAATGCCTTTAATCCAATACTTACTTATTTCAAAACATAATTAAGCACATTTTTATCTAAGCACATTAGGTCATTATTCATCAATCTAAACAACAATTCAAGTTTATTCTAAGTAAACATGAATGCTACTTTCAATATATATCACTACGAATCCTTAAATCCTAAGTTAAGTTCACTTAGACATTTTATGAAATACCTAATGTGCATGATTTTTAAGTCATATTTTCAAGGCTTTATCATGGTAATTCATGCTCTTATCTTGTTATATAACAAACACTTCCAATCACCAACACATTTCACCACTCCATTCAATCCAATTCCCTTCTTTTAAGCCATATTCATCATAATTATACAACTCATCACATTAATCCATTCCTTCTTCTATCATTTTGATCAAGCCTATCCAACATACTTTCTTCATTTTTCATCATCAATTCACATTATACATGTACAATTAACACCATAGAATTCGTTTAGACCATTAATTTCAAAAGATATTCAAAAATTCACAAACTTCCACTAAAAGGGGACAATTTTGATTTTTGGCTTAAAGAACCCTCTCCATGACACATTTCATTCATCTAAACCTTGTTTCATACATATTCAAGCATGGAGAACAACATATCTTAACACCAAACTCGAAATCCTAATGTAGAGAGAGATGAGACAAAATTTACCTAAACTTTCCTTTGGTGATATCTTCAAGTCCTTTGAGTGCTTCTCAAATATAATGATAGATTTGAGTTCCTTGACTCCAAATTAGCTTAGAACACCTTGATTTGGGTTGGAGAATCAAAACAAAGGGTAGGGTTTAGTGAATAGCCAAATTTTGGTCTTCTCCTCCTTCTCCTTCTCCTTCTCCTTTCTTTTAATTAAAACAACATGTTTTATGTCTTTAGTAATGGGATGCACGACCATGAATGAAGAAGGGTCTAAAATATTGTCTCTTCTTTGACCAAAATATGGTGAAATTACCTTTTTGCCCTTAGGTTATGTGAAATTACCATTATACCCTCAAAACTTTTCTTAAATTTGCAATTAAGCCCAAAATTTGAAAATAACCAAAACTTTGATTTTTATTTTGGTCCTCGAACTCTTGGGAATAATAATTAAGCCCCTTAACTTTATAAAGTTGCATATTGGTCTACCAAGAATTAAAAAATTACAATTAAGTCCTTTGACTTTTAACAATTGGCAAATAAGTTCTTATGTACATTAATCTTTCCAATTTGGCTTTCTAAGTGTCTAATAAGTATATAAATCATGTTTAATTACCGCTAAGGTATTAGAACACATTTAATTCAACCACAATAGTCATATCTATACAATGGACTCGATTTTACATGTAACATCCCGTCCCCATATTAAGGGTTAGGACCCAAACTTTCAGTATTTATGAGCTTAAAGAGAAGTTAAGACAA
>JAOSBK010000002.1:11749315-11774891 GCA_027568895.1 Erythroxylum shatona
AATTAGATTTCAACTTCTTCATACCATTTGTAGCTCCATGTCTCTAGTTTATCTTGAAACTAGAATCATCTTATTCGGAGCTCTACCGATCCAAAAATCATCAAAACATTAAAGTATATTCAGTAAAATATCCAATTCCTACTTTCCAATTGATACCCTTACTTTGGTTCAATCCATCCCTTTCAAATCAACACCAAAATCTATCAAAATCTATGGCGGGATAGAAAAATGGGTTAAGAAACTAATGATTCAAGAATCACTTAATTTGGAGGTCGGATAATTAAATTATGAATGAAAGAATCAAACATGATTTTTTCCCCCCAATCATATTGAACCTATCTTGGGACAACTGCCATAACTTTTCCTAGAGATGTTTGATTAAGATCATATTAGGATGATTTCAAAGAAAATTTTGAGATCTACAACTTTGAAGAAGACCTTGAGGTCAGATTTTATGATATGAAGGGTAAAAATGGACCAGATAATAGGATTAGACGAAACCAAATGAAAAAGCAGAAGAATGAAAAAAGACAGAAGAAGTGGGAAAGAGGACTTGGGTTTTCTTTAGATATCGAATTTGGGTTTCTTTATATGGTTCAAAAGAGGACTTCAAGATCTATAACTTTTGTGGAGACCTCAAAGACAGATTCTATATTCTCAAGGATCAAAAATGGAACAGAAGATAGGTACAGATGAAAAGCAGACTAACAAAAAAAGACAGAAGAAATGGGAAAATTGCTATAACTTTCCCTACAGATATTGGATTAAGTTGTTCTTTATATGGTTAAAAAGAGAACTTCAAGATATACAACTTTCATTAAGACCTTGAGACAAATTCTATCTTCTGAAGGGTCAAAAATGGAACAGAAGATAGGTACAAAGCAAACTAATGAAAATGACAGGAGAAGTGGAAACAAAGATTAGAAAAAGTGGGAAAATTGCTATAACTTTCCCTACAGATATCATATTAAGGTATTATTTATATGGTTAGAAAGAGGCCTTAAAGATATACAACTTTTATGAAGGCCTAGAAGACATATTATATCTTCTGAAGGGCCTAAAATGAACAGAAGATAGGTACAAAGCAGACTAATGAAAAAGATAGAAGAAGTGGGAAAAATTGCTATAACTTTCACTACAGATATCGAATTAAGGTGTTATTTATATGGTTAGAAAGAGAACTTCAAGATATACAACTTTCATGAAAGCTTAAAAGATAGATTCTATCTTTTGAAGGGACTAAAATGGAACATAAGATAGGTACAAAGCAGACTAATGAAAAAGACAGAAGAAGTGAAAAAAAGACAGAAGTAGTGGGAAAATTGCTATAACTTTCCCTAAAGATATTGGATTAAGGTGTTCTTTATATGATTAAAAATAGGACTTCAAGATCTACAACTCTCATGCAGACCTTGAAGATAGATTCTATCATTTGAAAGGTTGAAAATGGAATAGAAGATAGTCCAGGTGAAAAAATAGAAAAAACAAAACATAGAAGAAGATGACGTCATCACAAAAGAAATAAAAAGGCAGAAGAAGCAAAACATAAAAGAAGATGATGTCATCACAGAAGAAGCAAAACACAGAAGGAGCAAAACAAAGAAGAAGATGACATCATCACAGAAGAAACACAGAAGAAGATGACGTCATCATAGAAGAAGCAAAACATAGAAGAAGATGACGTCATCACAGAAGAAACACAGAAGTAGATGATGTCATCACAGAAGAAACAAAACATAGAAAAAGATGATGTCATCACAGAAGAAACATAGAAGTAGATGACATCATCACAGAAGAAGCAAAAGGCAGAAGATATATCTTTACTCTTTAACATCTTCCCTTATAAGGACCATAACTTTCAGCCTAGAAGTCTAAATATTCCATACTATATATAGTTGGAAAGATAAAGGAAAGACTTAAAACTTCCTAGAAGACAACTTTCTCTAATTCAGCCTATAACAATCCAGAATATCCCTCAAATTCAGAATACAAACTTTACATTCATCCACCAATGTACTACACCCAGTTCTCAACTTCATGACAAATTTCAAGAATCTTAAATATGGAATTTAAATTCGATGTCTTCATAAGAAATGTAGCCATACGTTTCTAGTTTAATACAAATTAAGAATCATCTCGTTTGGGTGACTAAAGAAAAAGTTGTGGCTAAAAGACTGAAGCATATGCTGATAATATTTTCCATATCAACCACCCATTTTGTTTCACAATCTTTCCTTAACCCAACTCATACCAAGATCACCTTTTCTACTTCATTTACTGCCCATTCTCAACTCCATCTCAAATCAATATCATCCAAAGAAAAATATATATTCCATGATTAATCATGAACACCAACAACAGAACATACACATATGTACATATTCTTCATCAACTTACTACACAAATTCATCTTCATTTTTGATTTCATTCTACTTCTAACTTTCACCTTAATTCTTCCCGTTTCAAAATCTTTTATCCATCAGAAACACCAAAGAAAAACTTGAATCTATCCACATTTCTCATTTATTAGTTCTAGTCTTCTAAGAAAAGTTCAGGATCCAATAGCTTGACCTTCCATCATTCAAAACTTTTTTAGCGAATTGAAAGGAAAGAAATCACTTTAGTGTTGTAAATTTAAACTAACCGGTCTTTTTTTATAGATGATGTGATATTGTTTTCAAAAGATAATGCCACTTCTATCTCTACCTTGATTAAAGCTCTAAAGATATTCCACAAAGCATTAGGACTACCAGTAAATTATTCCATAAGATACATATTTTTATATATGAGTGCCTCAAAGCTACAACAATTGATTTGTACCTTAACTAGATTTCAATCATAAGAGTTCCCAATGAAATATTTAGGCATCTGCATCTCTTAATACCGATTAAAGGCAATGGACTGTATTGATTTGCTTAATAGAATATAAGCTACAATCTCATCTTAGAGCTACAAACATCTTTCACGAGTGGGCTGAATTTTGCTTGTTAACTCAGGCCTCAATTTTATCAACACCTATTGGGTTCCCACTTATCTCTTCCATGTTCAATTTTGAAAACTATAAATAGTCTATTTAGTAACTTCTTATAGGTAGGTATCAAGGAGAGAAGTCACAAAACTATGGTGAAATGGAAAGAAATTTACAATCCTAGAAATTAAGGTGGTTTAGGGATTTATTCCATCAAAACTATGAACTTAATTATGCTCACAAAAAGGCTTTGAAAATTAATGGAGGACCAGTAATCTCTATGGTGCAGATGGATACATAGTTATTTTATAAAGAATAGTAGCATATGGTTAATTGATTGTTCACAAACCTTACCTCTACCACTCTTAAAGTCATTCTAAAGATAAAGGACAAACATAAAACAAACTTCATTGCACTGATAGGTAATAGGAACCTAGTCAACTTTTGGTATAATAACTGGCTTTCTATGGAACTATTGATTAATTCTAATTTTGCTGATTCCCTAAAGAGTTCAATCCCTATAATTGTATCAATTGGTACATCATTACAAAGTAAAGATAAATTTTAGAGCTTAAATTCCTAATTCCCTAGTTGATGAAATTGGTGGAACTTATTGCAACACTAAAATAGATAAATAAATTTGGAGGCACTCACCTAATGGTAGATATTTGAATTCCTCTCATAAGGAGTTATTTTTCAAACAACTTCCCAAGCCAGCATAGACTAAAGACACATGGTCTAGTCATCTTCATATAGCATTCACTATATAGATTGAGATGAAGGGTAGATTAAAAACATTTGATAATATAGCCAATACATACAGCTCACCATTTGTTGTTATTTATGCAGAGAAATGAAGGAAACTAGTGAACATTTATTCTCTAAATGTTGCTACGTTAGAAACATATAGAGGGAGTTTCACAACAATTGCATATTAAATATTGTAATTAAGAACCTAGACAACATCTAAACCCGATGAATGAACTATAGAAATACCACCGCTTATAAATGCTTTTTGATGGTCTTATCCTCAACAATCATAGCTATATGGAACGAGAGAAATTTCAAAACATTTCAAAACAAATGCACCACTCAAGAGTAGTTTTATAACCAATTAATACAACATATCAAACTCCAAATTAGCTTACAAATACAAAAGCTCTAGCACAGACAATACCAATTTACATATTGGGATATATGAAATGCTTAGAACTATGGTGAATTAGTTTAACATTAAAGTCAAGATAGATTGCATCTGCTGATGAAAGGTTCCACACAAGCCTTTTAATACCCCAAGTATGGCTGTGGATTATATGGTGAAATGATAAACATCCCAGCTATGTTTTTATATTATTGATATGTAAGATGAGTAACTAATGATGTATATGGTGGGACGCATATAGCCACAGTAAGTGCAACATGGTAAGCTGGATTTTATGGTTATTTATGTGTTGCTGGAATTTGTTTCACGCTAGATTTTGTATTAGCAATCTAGATGAAATGATCTTCACTATATTGAAATGTTAAGTTGACTTGTAAGTATTTACATTTTTTTATTCCCCTTTAAGGATTAATAAATTCAATTTTTCAAAAAAATCACTTACCTTTCTTACAGAAAGACTCCTCTGAGGTACGGTTTTCACCTTTTTCCATTCACCTTGAAGGTTTACTTATTTTGATTTTCAATTTCAAATCTCCAAATTAATTTGATCTTTTTAGGAAACAACTTCAATCTTGAATTATAAGGTAACAACCCATTAACCACTTTGAATTGTTTCTTCTTGATATGAGAATCATGACAGCTCTTAACCTTTTCCTTGTATAGCTTGGCATTCTTATACGCATTCAATCAAAACTCTTTAAGTTCATTTAATTGTAAAAGTCTTTGTTGACTCGTTTGTTTGCAATCAAAATTTAAGGCTTCTACTTCCCGATATACTCTATGCTCTAACTCCACAGGTAGGTGATAAGCTTTACCATAAATAAGCCTAAATGGTGTTGTACCCATTGGAGTTTTGAATGCAATTTGATAGGCCCTTAGGGCATCAGCCAGCTTTAATGCAAAATCCTTCCTTGAACTACTTACGGTCTTCTCTAATATCCTTTTAAGCCATGATTCATAACCTCCACTTGTCCACTTGTCTGTGGGTGGTATAGAGTGCCTACACGATGATGAACTTTATATCTCTTCAAAAGAGCATCGAAAGATTTATTTTTAAGCCATAATTCACAACCTCCACTTGTCCACTTGTCTGTGGGTGGTATGGAGTGGCTATATGATGATGAACTTCATATCTCTTCAAAAAAGCATCGAAATATTTATTACAAAAATGTGCTCCTTCATCATTTATTATATCTTGTGGCACTCCAAATTTATCGAATACTCTTTGAAAAACTTTTACACCGCTTTTCCATCATTTGTTGGAATCATTATGTCTTCAACCCATCATGGCACATAATCCAGTCTGACGCAAATAGAGGTATTCCCCACAAAGAGTGGGAATGGTCCTATGAAATCCAGTCCCCACACATTGAACACTTCTACTTCTAGAATGTTAGACAAAGGAATTTCATCTCGTTTCAAGATGTTCTGTACTCTTTGTCATCTATCGCATTGTGCCACAAACTCTTGATCATCCTTAAACAAATTTAGAAAATAAAAACCACTTTCTAAGATTTACATTGCCACCTTGTTCACTCTATAATGCCCAACATAGATAGCTTCATGACACTGTGTTACTATGTATGGCTTCATGACACTGTGTTACTATGTCTAACACTTCTTCCTCCGGAACACATCCTTCAGCATATGTCCTATAGAGGATTAGGTCATCCCATAGATAAGGGATACACTCATGGAAGAATTTATTTCTCTATTGATAAGACAAATATAAAAGGAGTATATTGCTTGTAACATAGTTGGCTATGTCAGCATACCATGGTACTACGTAGCGATTGAGCAACATTAAGGTTTCATAAGGGAATTTTTCCTTAGTATCTTTGCTTTGTTTTAATTCCCTTCCTTCAACACATAATAAAGGGTCAGATACTACATTTTCCACTTCCTTCTTGTCTCTTATCTCAATATCAATTTTTTATAAGAGCAATACCCATCAGATAAGCCTCAGATTCAAGTCTTTCTTAGTAAAGAGATACTTAAGTGTAGCGTGATTGATAAACATGATCACCTTAGATCTCAAGAAATATGACTGAAACTTGTCACATGTGAATACTAGTGCTAACAACTCCTTCTCAATAGTGGTGTAATTTAGTTGAGGCCTCGTTAGTGTCTTGCTTATGTAGTCTACAGTATGTAGCCTTTTATCCTTTCGTTGGCCCAACATATAACCTATATCTTGCTAACATCACACATGAATTTGAATGCTAATAAACAATTCGATGACATTAAGATTGGGGCTGAAATCAATGCCTCTTTTAATCACTTAAATATAGATAAACAACTATCGTCAAAATTAAAAGGCATGTTCTTAACTAATAGTTTTGTTAGAGATCCAGCAATTAATTAGAAGCCCTTAATGAATTGGTAATAGAATCTTACATGTCCTAAAAATGATCAAACACTCTATCTTAGCTCTATCCATTTCAATTCCTTGGTATGATATCTTGTGTCCCAATACTACTCCTTGTGCACCATAAAGTGACACTTCTCCTAATTCAAAACCAAGTGTGGTTCTTCACATCTTTGAAGAACTCTTTCTAAATTTGTTAGACAGTGGTAAAGAGTCTTCAAATACTAAAAATTTATTCATGAATATTTCCATTATGTCCTCTAACATATTTACGAATCTTTGAAACATTACTGGAGCATTGCATAACCCAAAAGGCATCTATCTAAGAAATAGAAGAATGCATAGCCAGCCACCCTTTCTATCACTTAACCCACAAATGGAAGAGGAAAGTGAACCTTTTTAGCCACTTTATTAAGTTTGCGATAGCCGATACATACTCTTCAACCTGTGACTGTCACATGGAAGTCATATCGTAACTTTCACTCTCTATTACCGTCATTCCTCTTTTTTTTAAGTACATATTATACCCCATTTACTATCTGGTATAGAGTATATGATACCTGCATCTAACAACTTTACTATTTCCTTCTTAACCAATTCCTTCATGGAGGATTTAATCTTCATTGGCATTCCCTCATTGCTTCACTTCCTTCTTCAAGATTAATCATATGCATAACCACATTAGGACTTATACCTTGAATTTGAAATTTTGGCCATCCTCAAGCCTTCATCTTCTTTCTAATTATCTTCACCACCTTACATCCAACTCGATAGAAATAATGATGGGTAGAATTTGGACCTCACCTACAAAGGTATACCTATGGTGTGTGGGTAAAGGCTTTAACTCCAGAGTTGGTGGCTTGTCAACAGAGGGTGATATAGGTGCTTTGGTCCTCACTAGTATATCTTGATGTGCTAGACCACTTGACTCCTCCATCTCTCCTTCTTCTTCCGTCTCAAGTTCCTCAAGGTTAGCTTCCTCATAACTGACTTCTTCATCACAACTTTCCTTTTTCTCTTTAATACGATCATCCATGATATCGATCTTCATACAAAAGCTACTTTCTTTCAAATTTTTCAAGACTTTGTTCATATTGAACTCTATATGATAATCATCATTCCAAAGATTTAATTTTCCTTCATGAACATTTATTAACGCTCTCCTAAGGTTCAAGAATAACCGTCGAAAAATTAATGGACAATTCTTATCCTCTTCAAAGTGTAATACTACGAAGTCCATAGGAATAATGAATGTATCCACCTTCATAATAACGTCTTCCACTACACCAAATGGTCTTTTAATTGACTTATTTGTCGATTGACTTAGCATTGAAGTTGGCTTCATATTGCCTAACCCTAATTTCCTGAAGATCAACAAAGGCATAAGGTTAATATTTACATATAAGTCACACAGACATTTTGCAAATTCCAAGTCACCAACTATATAGGGTATCATAAAGCTCTATAGATCCTTCAATTTAGAAGGCAAGTGACTGGTGATAATGTAGCTACAGCTTTCTACTAGTGCTACAATGCAGCTACAACTTTTTACCAATGCTACCATTTGGTTATCTTCCTAAGTACACTTATTTGATAATATGTCTTTTAGGAACATTGCATAATTGGGCATGTGTTCCGATGCCTTTATAAAAGATAAATTAATTTTTAAAGTATTCAGCTTCTCCATAAACTTTACAAATTGTGTGTCCAATTTATTTTTTTCAATCTCTGTGTCAAATGGAATTTTTGGGTGGGTATGGCAAAGGACCAACATAAGGAGGGTCTTTATTCTTTTCTTTATCTTTTTTCTCATTTCTTGGTCCTTTATAAGGTGGGTTTTAGCTTGTTTTTCACTTATTTGAAATTAATTGAAATGAATAACAATATTGTTAGGGCTTCTAGCCCTTTCCCACTCCTAACTGTGATTGCTTTCAATTACTCCTTTGGATTTGCTTTAGTATTACTTGGGAGACTACACACTTTTCATAGACAATGCATTAGAAAGCTGGCCCATTTAAACCTCCAAATTGTGAACAGAAGAGGTATGATTCTTTGTCACTTGTATGAATTACCCTTCGAACCTCTTTTGGGCCTTTTCCATATTTTTTTTCTCATGTCCATGATCTTGTCTAATTTTAAATCACTTGCACCTGGACTTGTCTTATTGAAATCTTGGTGGACCTTGATTTCTTAAATGAGTCCCTATGTTATTAGACCAAGAAAATTTTAAGTGGTTCCTTTACCCAAAATTTTGTTAGAATATAAATTATTCCCTCCTCCTTGACTAAATTGTGTACCTATATAGTTGAGTTGCTCTACGTTGTTGTTTAGTAATAAGAAGCAATCAATGGTAACATGATTTTCTTACCCACTTAACTTGCATCTATGCTAAATTGCTTTAAATAGAGTAGAAGTGGAGGCTTTTAGGTTGTTTAGTTGATTTGTTAAGTTAGTGTTCTCAACCTGTAGTGTTGTCACTGAATTGACAAGAATCTCTCTTTCTTAATCCTAGAAGTTTAACTACTATCTGTTTTGGTTCGATGTCCAAAGAAAGTTATTGTTTGCCATCTCCTCTAGTAAATCGTCTACTTCCTTAATTGTTTTCCACATCAAGGATCCTCCAGCATCTGCATCTATGGTGCCCCTCGTGGGTGGATTAACTCCATTGTATAAAGCTTCTAATAGGAATTCCTTTGGTAGGTTTATGATGATACTTCTCCTTTTCATGTCTTTCTACCGATCCCATGCTTCGTATGGAAACTCACCCTTGATTTTCTAAAATTTGATAATTTCTTTCATCAATCCTATTTTCTTTATGAGAGGGAAGTACTTGTATAAGAAGGTTTGCACTAACTACTCCCACTTCATGACATTAACTACGCTGAGATAATTTAACCATACTTTGGCTTTATCCCTGAATGTAAAGGGAAAAAGCATCATTCTAATCGTATCTTCAGATAACCAATTGTATCAACAAGTGTCATATATTTCTAAGAAGTTTTCCAAATGGGCATTGGGATCCTTATTAGCTAATACATATAATTACATGTTGGTTTACATTATGTTTAGCAATGCTAGTTTGATCTCAAACATATTTTTATATACTAGTGGAGGTGATGCCTTGTTATGTTGCATTGAACCCTAGCCTTATGATGTCCCTAAGGGGTTGTTGCTCTTCTTGATTCAATTCTTCTTCCATCATTCTTTCAATAACTTTTTGGAGATTCATTCTTCATATCTCTTGCTCTTGCCTGGTGATGTCGAGATTTGTAGTTTATTCAACCTTGATTGAACTTTGAGTAATTCTTATATTTATGAAATCGCAAGCACGCAAGAAGAGTATAAATTCCTTAAATCAAAGGAATTCAAATTGAGAGTTTTATTATATATAAATTTGCTTGATAAGTTTTTAGGTAATAGTTAGGGGTAAGGTTTTATACTATGGGACCCCTTCAGACCTTGTGTGTTAGCGGGATTATTGGTGGGAGTTGTTGTTGTAATAAAACTCTTAATACTTTCAAGTATACAAATTATATTTTGTAGTATTAAGGTTATCATTCCCATAAGGATTATAAGCACCTAAAAATTTGAATATAATGTTGTCTAAGGTACTAAGAAATTCATTTGAATTAAAATAATTAATAGAAATTAAAACAAATAAATAAATGAAAAATCAAACAAATAAAAAGGTGAGCTGCCAATTAAAAGTAAGGTTTGGTCAAATTTTAATACTTAGGAACTATTATATCCTTATTTTGTTTCCCTTAATTTTGTTAATTCAATTATGTTTGATCCAATATTTTTAAGTTTTTGATTACTCTCTCTTAAGATCTAATCAGTTAAACCTAATTGAATTTGATATGTATAAATTTGTAATCTCTCAATTTTTAAAACTACTCCTAACTTATCTAATTAGATTTGAAGCAATCATATAGATAATTACTTTTACAACCAAGATCTCTCTTTGGTTGATCATTAATTTGATAATTATGGGTTTATTAAGTTGCCAACTCTTATTGTAGGCTTTAACATTAATTATATTGTTTCACTATCTCGATTTGTTGTCAAGTATATACATGACAATTATCACAAACATTTAAAGATGCATTGAATTAACAATCATTAGGGTTCACAAAATAATTACTAAACTAGATTTAGAAAACCATAGAAATGTTATACATTATAGAAATCCAATTACAAATTAAGGATAATGAAGAAAGTAGAGTGAAAAAATAAAAACTGTTTGACTCTGTGATATAGAATGCTAGAATTTCTTGAAGGTCTTTTTTTATCTCTCCACTTTGATCTACTTTTGATTTGTGGTTGCTACCTCTTTTTAGTGTTTTTGATGCTCTTATGTAGTCCAGGGTTATGTTTAGGGTTTCCTTACTTTGTTAAGTTCTAAAAATTGCCCTAAACCATAAAAACACATAAAAAAAGTTGCACTAGGAAAAACCTTTGTCTCAATCCTGACTCATGCTATTTTTCCTCTCTATCACGATCGTACTTCCTTGTCATGATCGTGATAGAGAGCCATGTAGCCTAAGGAGCATGATCATGACACCCTTTATGCTTCCAATATTTTCTTCATCTTTAATTTCCTTAATTCCAAAACTTAAAAACACATCAAACACCTCATAAAACATAAGATTAAGATTAATTCATGCTCTAAACTACACAAACACCTAAAACATAATCAAACACTAGCAATAACAATAACACAATTCTAAGCCTATATACATAATAATCATCTAAAAAACACTTGAAAACACTTAGAAAACATAGTATGATCTATACCTATCACTCTTTTAGTGTAGTGAGAGAGTTGAGGTTTAAAGGGATGGTCCATTCTTCCCTTAAGAATACTGAACTATATGCCTAGATTATAAGCTATATATGGAAATACAATGCTTGCTTTTAGAATTAGTCCTAATGGATGTGACATGTGCATATATATGCTTAGATATAGATGCTCCATAATCATTTGTCACATTAGGCAATGGTTCTTCGTTATGCAAATATTTTCTTTTTACAAACATGTTTTTAAAATTAGCTTCACGTTTATGATTGTGTCATATTCCATACCTATTATTTGAATTCTTTTGAACTCCTAGGATGTTCTTTAGTTGTTTACTTCCCTTTGTAAACTTAGACAATGAGTCCTTAAAGGTATTAACCTCCTTTTTCAATGTTTTATTCTCATGCTTAATGCATGTAAGTCATGATTGTCATTAGATATCACATTTTTTATATTTTATTACTATATAGTTCACTTTTCATCTTTTTATTCTCATTCATGCATGCATCTGATTGTCTTTTTAACTTCCTTGAGTTTGGAAGATAATTTCTTTATTTTCTTACTCCTGATTTTTAAACTTTCAACTAATTGATCATATGTCAAATTACTCTCACTATCAAATGAGTTAGAATTAGATGTTACCTCATTATCATTCATAGTGGTAAAGCATATGTAAGCCTCATTATCATTTTCAGATTCATTTATTTCATCCCAATTTAAGGCCTTAACTATATTCCTTTTGTATTTTTTTCTTGTCTTTTTTATTGCTTCTTTCATGCTTATCATCATCCATGAGTAAAGGGAATTATGGCTTCATATTACTGGTTTCCATTTAAAAATAATAATATTAGTATATTTATGTTTTAAATCAACCTTACCTTCTTTGAAATCTTTCTTTTGGAGAATTTTTTCTCTAAAAACTTCTTAAATTTGTTGGTGATTAAGCCAACATTTTCTCCATTGCTTTCACCAATTTATGTCTCTTCCTCTGTATTTAATTCTTCCTTTGAGGCTTTAAACACTAAATTATTTTCTTTGTAAGCGTCATTTCTTCTTGCACCTCTTAGAGCCTCATTTTATATGTAAGGAAAGATCTGTCAAGATCTTTTAATAATAATGTTGTTAATTCCATAGCTTCTTATATGGGCATCACTTTAGCTTATCATGTCTTCGGATGTGACCAAAGTAACTTTCTTATCAATTCAACTTTAATATAGGTCCTTTTAAGACCTTAGAGAGCATTAATAATATCAAAAGTCTAGTGTATATGTTAAATATGCTTCTATCATGCTTCATTTGAAACAATTCATATTGATATGTTATCATGCTCACTTTGCTCTCTTTACTTGATTTGTTCCCTTATATATAACATTTAAAGAATGCCAAATTTCATAAACCATGTCATACATGGACATCATATTGAATTCATTTCTTTCTCATGGAAAAAATATGATGTGTACATCCCGATTATTTAAGGAAATTAATCTCTTGTCTTAAGGTTCTCATTCTTCCTTTAATTTGGCTACCTTCTATTATCTATAATTTTGTAGGAATAAAGGGGTTGATTGAAACTATTTCCTATAGGTCAACGCTTTCATTCATTAAGAAGATCTCCATCCTAGTTTTCTAATAAAGGTAATCATTCCCATTAAGTTGAATGGCGATGATGATACTCATAAATATGCCATTAAGATCTTTGCTATATGATTTTGTTAGAAATTCTAGCCTTATAGGCCCACATTGATACACTTATTAGTTACTAATAGTGCCCAAAGGGGGAGTAAATTCAATGTTTATAAAATTCAAGAATTTTTCTAACCAACAACAAAAATTAATCAAACAATTGAATAATAATTTAAAGAGGATAGGGAAGAAACAATGTAAATTGATTTATAGTGGTTTGAAAAATAATCCTCACCTATGTTAACTCCTAAGACTCTTATTAGAATTTCACTATAATTCTTCTTTCAAGAAGATTAATAACCTTTATATAATCTTTTTTAATAAAGAATAACCCTCTTACAATCTTTTTTCAAGGTGAAAAGGAGCCTTAATTACACTTAAAACACACCCAAGTATAATATCGAACACCATAATAAGGATTAAAACTCAAAATTATCTTACTTCTTCACTTTGATAACTGAAAATGGCTTACTCGTACAAATATGAGACCATGATTATAAACACTTAGAAATATATGTATAAGAAACCTAAGTATAAGAAACCTAGCCACTTCTTGATGATAGAACTAATTTGAAAACACATATTTATAATGTTTTAGGAGTTAAAAACTAAATGTTACAATGGTTATTTATGGAGAACTAGTCGACTAACATAACATATTAGTTTATCAATATGAAATGAATGCACACATTCACTAGTTATCGAGAGACTGGTTGACTAGTAAGCATTATAGATGGAAATGGGCTTGGGTAGGCCTGACACTATAGATTGCATTATTTTGTGCAGCTGGGGCACACATAGGCCTAAGCTCAACCTGAAAGTTTTAATCTGAGCCAAATCAAGCCCAAGACACATGACTCATGTCACGACCCAGTACCACATCGGGCCTATAATAGCCGTCATATAACCGAGCTAAGGACACTCACGGTACCCTTAATCTGACTATGCAAGGCTAACTGAATATCTATTTTTTAAAAAAAAAATCGTGCAACACAACTGCTGTGTTTTAAAAATCCCAAAAAGCTGCAAACAATTTCAAACATACTTCTATATTCACATCTAACCACAACTTCAGGACTTTAAAGTCTACTCAAGGCAATCTCAACAACAGTATTAAAAGTCCATATATAAAATCATTTATAAAATACCAGACAGTCAAAAGTTAATTTACAATATCATAAAACATAACTACATAAACACAGTTTATGAGCCACTAGACAACAAATGTAAAAACTAAGAAACTACCCACGTGTAGTAATACCCTAAAAATGTCAAAAGACCCCACGATCAACTCAGAGCTTCAAACTCACTAAATTAACCTGCACGATTGGAAAGCGAAGGGGGTGAATACACTAGGTACTCAGTGAGCAGGAAAGATATATATCACAAATAAAATTCGATTTATACGAAGATGGTGTAGATAACCTATGAAGTGAATATATATCACATAAAAAACACATAGGCCCAGCTTATGACTAAACATGTACTGGCTAGGAACCATATAGGCTTAGCCTAATAATTCACTTATCCGGTGAACATAGGTTCCATTTCCAATACTCAAAAGCATAAAAACATCATATGTATAAATCAAATATCAATAGGAAAACCAATATTAGGATAAGCCAAAACAATCATGTGTGACACCACTAGTTGGCCAAACTAATGTGCTCACCTACTGATACTCGGTATTGGCTCGATTTTCATCCATAGTGAGTCTGGACTATAGTTGACAAGAGCGTCATAACCCTAAGTGATGACCTCATCGGTGTCCAGACCATAGGTGTGGAATCACTCGCGAGTCCTGCAGAAAGGTGTCGATACGATGACTTGATTTTCATGTACCAGCATCAAGGGTACGACAGTCACTTAATCAGTTGTGCCCAGCACACGATTGGTCAATCGTTTCCTCACCAATCATAAAATATCATATACAAAAATCAAGTAAAGCATCAAATTTTTATTTATCAGTCCAACCGATAAAATGAAACTAACCATGACTCTAAGCCAAAAGAGAAGAAATACATGCAGAATACATAACTCAGTTATGCTTATATAAATCCTAAAACATTATTTCATAAAATAAAAGTCTTCTTTTGTACTCCAAATGCAAAGTTGTTCAAAAATATAGTTTCAGAAAATAAAACGTTGTCCTTTACATTTCAAGTTCAGATTGGTGGAAAACAATATCATTTCTCAAAATGCATAATAAAAACATCAGCTACACTCCAAGTGCAAAGAGTTATTAAAAACAATGTCATTTATTAAATACCTAAGCACATTAGCAACCATTTGAAATTCAAGTCTACCATAGGTTCAAAATTCATATACAAGTCATCATGATTGTCTTAGGATGTTCTAATCTTATTTGAGAAATATGGTTTCCTAACTCACCTCATAAGAAGATATTCACTCCCTTAATTTCAACAATCCTCAATTCGAGCTCCTTGATTCATAACTCTGAGCCTTTATACATAAAAAGGCATACGATAAAAATACTACTTAAACATAAATTTCATATTTATACACCATCACATTAGCTTCTCTTTTGCATTTTCTAAGGCATTTAATGCCTTTAATCCAAACTTACTTGTTTGCAAACATAATTAATCACATCTTTATCCAAGCATATTAGGCCATTATTCATCAATCTAAGTAACAATTCAAGTTCACTTTAAGTTGACCGAAAAGCGTTTTCCAACGCATACCATTATTAAGCCTTAAATCCTAAATCAAGTTTACTTAGGCATTTTATCAAACACCTAATGTGCATGATTTTCAAGTAACATTTCCAAGATTTTATCATAATAATTCATGCTCCTATCATATCATTTAGTAGCACTTCCAATCAATGAAACATTCCACCACTCCATTAAAACAATTTCCTTCATTTAAGCTACATTTTATCAATTGCACAACTCATTACATTAATCCACCTCTTCTCCATCATTTCAACCTAAACTTAACCAACGCACATCTTCTTCATTCTTCATCATCAATTCACATTGTACATGTATAATTAACACCATAGGATTCATTTAGACCATCAATTTCAAAAGATATTCAAAAACTCACAAACTTTCACCTCAAGGGGACAATTTCAGTTTTGACTTAAAGAACTCTCTCCATGACACATTCCATTCATCTAAACCATGTTTCATGCATATTCAAGCATGCAGAACAACATATCTTAACTCCAAACTCAAAATCATGATGTAGAGAGAGATGAGACAAAATTTACCTAAACCTTCCTTTAGTGATATCTTCAAATCTTTTGAGAATTTCTCAAGTCTAATGATAGATTTGAGTTCCTTGACCCAAATTATCTTAGAACACCTTGGTTTGAGTTGAAAAACCAAAAAGAAGGGTGAATTTCGATGATGGCCAAAACTTCTTCTTCTTCCTCTCTTCTCCTTTTTTTCTCCCCTCTTTAAATCGGGGGTGCACGTCCATACATAAGAAGGATCTAGAATTTTGACTCTTTTCGGACCAAAATATGGTGAAATTACCTTGTTACCCTTAGGTTATATGAAATCACTATCTTACCCTCCAAACTTTTCCTAAATTTGCAATTAAACCCAAAATTTGGGAATCACTAAAACTTTTATTTTTATTTTGGTCCTTGGACTTTTGAGAATTATAATTAAGCCCTTTAACTTTATAAAATTGCATATTGGTCTCCAAAAATTGAAAAATTACAATGAAGTCCTTTAACTTTTAACAATTTGCATATAAGCCCTTATATACATCAACATTTCCAATTAAGCTTTCTAAGTGTCTAATAAGTCTATAAACCTTGGCTAATAACGTCTAAGGCATTAGAACACATTTAACTTAACCACCATGGTCATATCTATCGAATGGACTCGGTTTTACACATTTAGAAGCTTATATGTCAGAAATCTCTAAGATTTCGCTTACCGATGAACTCTAAGTTCATGTAAGGGCATATAACATTATAAATCATTGGCGTACGTACCAAAAGGATTCAAATTCATCTTTGAACTCATATACAACCATGTATATATCAATATACGGTAGTATCTCCAGATACAGAACAATCACCAAAGGGCTCAGAAAGTCCGTTGTTACAACTCGAGACCAAGTAAGGTCTGGTCTGGCTTAATAATTTATTTTTTAAAATTAAAATTTGAAAACAACATCATTTCCCTAGAACTTTTGGGTTCTAGGTTGGTCGAGCCCACTAGCTCAAGTCTAAGTCTAGTTTGTAGTTTAAAAATTAAAAAAATGAGCTTAATTTAAAGCTTGGTCAAACCAAACTAAGCTTGGGCCTATCTATCATACCGAGTAAGCATATTGACATATTGGTCAACCAATATATCAACTAATATTATAACACACTTTGGTACATCAAATTTAACAATTATAACTTATATTGGTCGACTATTGACCTGTATAAGTTAACTAATCCCCCTGAAAATATGATTTTAATAACTTTAGGTGCTTAAACTTAATTTATTCAATGCAATTATGATTTAAATATATCCCAAAATGTTCTATAAAGAGTGTTTGAAAGATCAAAAGGTTTTTCTCTTGAAAAACAAAAGCTTTAACGCCTCTTGATAAACGAAAACACCCGTGCAATTAGGTAAGATGAAATATTTATATATGGTAAGCCTTAAAGATTATCAAAATAGCAAAGTGAGATTGCAATTAATAATATAAGATATAAAATCAATTTGATGAGCCTTAATCTTCTTTTTTTCTTGGTTTGATATTCCGTTTCGCTGATTGTAACATTCAATTTCTCTTTGTCAACTTTATAAATTATCTTTTTGAGTTTACAACTTTATTTTATTCTTATATTATTTTTTGTCAAAACTATAAACTCGTCAGCAGTAATTATATTTTGTTATTATCCAAACATTAATTGGAACCTTCCTTAGCTCAGCAAAGTTTATTTATTTTATTACTAAGAATGAAATATATTTTTATTATAAATTCAAGGTGAACACCTTCATAAAACCTTTACTACAAAGGTGGCAACCTTAACATGAAAATTAGAAAATTCCTTCGCCCTCTCTAATATTTTTTTTCTTGATTACTCTACACACTCTTTACCTTAACCCTTCTCCAAACTTTAATTATATAGGAAAGCGCAAAAGAATGGTTTCCTAAGAACCTTTTATGCCTACTCTGTTTATTCTCTCCTTTTTTCATTCCCTTTATTGTTATTATTGTTCTCTTTCTTATCAAACATTCCTATATCAATCAAATCCTCAACTAGTTCTAATTTCTATGAATTAACAAGCATCTTTATCAATCCTACTATAATTGGTATAAATTATACCAATTATAGCTTCTTCTCTAATAAAGTAACTCATTTCAAGAATTATGTCCATTGCAAGAAGACATATTTGTAAGTATGTACACTTCAAGAATGATATGATTTTCTCTATTGTATTCAATCTCATGTTCAAGTGAGATTTGGTTAACTTGATAAGTAAAAAAATAACTTTTAACAAGATATATAAGATGATTAATAAAAAGATCATAAATCATAGGTCCCACAAATACCTAACTTGTAAAATATCCTTACTGAATTTAATCAAAATTGCAATAATAAAAGCATAGTGTTCTCTATCTCTTTGTAAACAATTTCTATCATAAAGAATTAACTTGTAAAATATCCTTACCGAATTTAATCAAAATTGCAATAATAAAAGCATAGTGTTCTCTATCTCTTTGTAAACAATTTCTATCATAAAGAATTCTCTCAAATTATTTTACCTCAAAACTAAGTATTGTAGATCTCTATTAAACCCTTATAAGACTTTTCTCTATCTACTCTAACAAACCAACGTGCTCCTTTTCATTCTCCAAAGAAAATGTAGAAGTTTTTGACAACTTCTTAATGCTTCCACGATTGAACTAATCTTGAATCTATAACTTAATTGAGCCAATATGATATAAAGTTACTTAAGACTCAACGAGTTAAAAATTTCCTAAAACCATATAAATTCTAGAAAGTGACTAACAAGTGATTTGATATTTTCAAAATATTGGGAGAGAGTATAAGGATATAGGTATCTAAAGAGGATAATATGAGAATACGTTTCGAGTTCTAACAAAGGATTAATAGATGGTGAATTCAAATTGTTATTCTTCTTACTTGGATGGGTTATAAGCTTATGAGAAGCTTGTTTGAAAGCTTTGAGAAAACATCCTCGAAGAAGAAAATGCAAAACACTAATGGATGATAAGGAAGACTAACAACCTAGTCGACAATAAGAAAAGTTGAGATTGAAGAGGAGATAAACAAGGAGAGGCTCATTTATTTTTTTATAGTAGTTCCCACATTCTTAATTGGCTCTATATCGGTAATGGTGAGTTTAGCTAAAGGTTAAAAAAGATATGTTATTAGATAATTGACAAAACCCTGATAAGATTAAAAACTCCATTATCGAGGTTAGAACTAAAAGATTTTGAAAACATTATGATTTTTTTAATAACCCTAAATATTTTTATTTGTATTTTAGTAAAGACCTTAAGTTCAAAGGCCTTTCTATATTTCTCCTTTTTATCCAACTTTTCTCAATTCTCTTTTACATTAACATAATATACAATACTACTAAGTATTTTAAAATATTTAACTTTCATCTTTCTTTTAAAATATATATTTTATATAAATTCGTATTCAATATAATTTACAAAATATTGATTTAAAAAATAAACAATTGTGTTATCACCTTTTCCTATAGATATTTTAGAAAATTCTTATCATTAAGTATGAATAATGTCATTATAACATTATTTTATTTTTAGTGACAATATCTTATTGTGGTAAGCATCATAAAATAAAGGTTAAAAGATATAGTGTCACAACCCGGTACCACATCAGGCCCATGACAACAACCGCATAACCGTGCTAAGGACACTAACGATATCCTTAATCCGACTATGCAAGGCTAACTGAATATCTTTTTATTGAAAAATTTGGGCAGCACAATAGCTATATTTTAGAAATCCCAAAACCTGCAAACAATTTTAATAACACTTTTATTTTCACATCTAACCACAACTTCAGGACTTTAAGTCCACTCAAGGCAATCTCAACAACAGTATTAAAAGTTCATACCTAAAGTCATTTATAAAACACCAGGTAGTCAAAAGTTAACATACAAAATCATAAAGCATAACTACATAAACACAGTTCATGAGCCACTAAACAACAAAAGTAAAAATGAAGAAACTACCCACGTATGGTAATACCCCAAAAATGTCAAAAGACCCCACAATCCACTTAGAGTTTCAAACTCACTAAATTAACCTGTATGGTTGGAAAGCAGAGGGGGTAAGTACATTATGTACTCAGTGAGCAGGAAAAACATATAACATAAATGGGACTCGATATATACCAAGTCAATACAGATAACCCATAAAGTGAACATACCACTTGTAAAATCATATAGGCCTAGTCTATGACGCAATGCATACTTGTTAAAGACCATATAGGCATAGCCTATTAATTCACTCATACGATGAACATAGGTTCCAATTCTAGTACACAAAAGTAGAAAAATATCACATGTATGAATTGAATCTCAACAAAAAATAAATATCATAATAAGCCAAAACAATTATGTGTCTCGCCACTAGTTGGCCAAACTAATGTACACACCCACCGATCCTCGGTGTTAGCTCAACTTTCATTCGTGGTGGGTCCAGAATATAGTCGATAAGAGCGTCATGACCCTATGTGATGACCTCATCGATGTCCAGACCTTGGGTATGGAATCACTCGTGAGTCCCATAGAAAGGTGTTAATACGGCGACTCGACTTTCATGTACCAGCGTCAAGGGTACAGTTCCTAGCATACGACTGGCCAATTGTCTCCTCACCAATCACCAAAAATCATATACAAAAATTAAGTAAAAAAATCAGGTAAAGCACCATGTTTTTATTTGTCGATCCAACCAATAAGATGAAACCATACCATGGCTCTAAGCCGAAAGAGGACAAATGACTCGATTATGCATTTGTAAATTCCAAAACATTATTTAATGCAATAAAAGTTATCTTTTGCAATCTAAGTGCCAAGTTATTAAAAAATGTAGTTTCAATAAATAAAGCATTATTCTTTGCACTTTAAACTCAGATTTGTTAAATATAATAATATTTCTCAAAATATGTAATAAAAATATCAGTTTCAAAAATCATGTTGAAACATTATTTCATACAATAAACGTTATCTTTTGTACTTCAAATGCATAGTTGTTCAAAACAATGACGTTTATTAATTACCTAAACATATTAACATCTATTTGAAATTCAATTCTAACATACGTTGCCTAGGTTCAAAATTCACATACAAGTCATCATGCTTGTTTTAGGATGTTCTAATCCTATTTAAGAAATATGTTTTTCCCAACTTGCCTCAAAAGAAGGTATACAATCTCTTAACTTCAACAATCCTAGGTACAGGCTCCTTGATTCACAGCTCTCGAGCCTTTATACATAAAAATGATATATAATGAAATTACTACCTAAACATAAATTTCCTATTAATACACCCTCACATAGGTGTATAAAACACAATATCACTCCCTATAAGCTATAGAATTTGAACATTAAACTTCTCACAGGTTTACTTCCTTACTAGTCACATTAGCTTTTCTTTTGCATTTTCTAAGGCATTTAATTCCTTTAATCCTATCTTTACTCATTTTTTAACATAATTAAACACATTTTTATCCAAGCACATTAGGCCTTTACTTGTTGTTCTAAGCAACAATTCAAGTTCACACTAAGTAAACATAAAAATGTTTTCCAATGCATACCATTATAAAGCCTTAAATCCCAAGCCAAGTTCACTTAAGCATTTTATCAAACACCTAATGTGCATGACTTTCAAGTCACATTTTCAAGACTTTATCTTAGTAATTCATACTCCTATCTTGTTATATAGTAAACAATCCCAATCAATGACATAGTCCACCACTCCATTCAAACCAACTCCTTCCATTTAAGCTATATTTATCAATTACACAACTCATTACTTTAATTCACTTCTTCTCCCACCATTTTGACCTAACCTTAACCAAGACACATCTTCTTTATTCTTCATCACTAATTCACATAATACATGTATAATTAATACCATAGAATTCATTTAAACCATCAATTTCAAAAGATATTCGAAAATTCACAAACTTTCACCTAAAGGGGACAATTTTGGTTTTGACTTCAAGAACCCTCTCCATGACACATTTCATTCATCTAAGCCATGTTTCATGCATATTCAAGCATGGAGAACAACATATCTTAACACCAAACTCAAAATCATAATGTAGAGGGAGATGAGACAAAATTTACATAAGCCTTCCTTTGATGATAGCTTCAATTCCTTTGAGATTTTTTCAAATATAATGATAGATTTGAGTTCCTTGACCCGAAATCAGCTTAGAACACCTTGATTGAGGTTGAATAACAAAAAACAAGGGTGAAATATGGTGATGGTTGAAACTTCCTTCTTTCTCTCCTCTCTTCTCCTTTCTTCTTCTTTCTTTTAATTAAAACAAAGTGTTTTAATGTCCAGATAATGAGTTGCACGGCCACCCCATGAAGAAGGGTCTAGAATTTGACTCTTCTTTGACCAAACATGGTGAATTTATCATTTTGCCCTTAGGTTGTATGAAATTACCATTTTACCCTCCAAGCTTTCCTAAATCTGCAATTAAGCCCAAAGTTTAGAAATATCCAGAACTTTCATTTTTATTTTGGTCCTTGGACTTTTGAAAATAATAATTAAGCCCTTTAACTTCATAAAATTACATATTGGTCCTCCAAGAACTGAAAATTTACATTTAAGTCCTTTAACTTTTGACAATTTGCAAATAAGCCTTTATGTACATCAACTTTTCAATTAAGCTTTTTAAGTGTCCAATAAGTCTACAAATCTTGTCTACTCACCTCTAAGGCATTAGAAGACATTTAACTTAACCACTATAGGCATATCCATCCAATGGACTCAGTTTTACATACTTAGAAGCTTATATGTCGGAAATCTCAATAATTTCGCATACCAATGAACTTTAAGTTCATATAAGGGCATATAACATTATAAATCATTAAATATATATCCAAAGGACTTAAATACATCTTTGAACTCATATACAACTATGTATATATCAATATACAGTAACAGCTCCAAGTACAGACCAATACAAAAGAGCTCAAAGAGTTTAGCATTACACAAACATTAAGAGAAGGTAAATTTTATGAGTTTTATACTTCTAATGTCTACAGGTTTGACTCTAGGTTTGGGTGATAGCTACAACAAGAGAAACATAAGATGTAGGGAAAGTCTCAACCTCCACGAAGCCTTAAAGAATTAGTGATGGTAGCATGGTGTCATAAGCTACAAGGGGACACTCCTTCGGATAACAGTAGAAGAGCCCTACACCACAGATTGATGCCTTAAAAACTAGAAGTCTAGATCAGGTTTACAATGGAAGATGGGTTAGAATTGAGAGTAAGGCTCTATCTCACCTACCTTATCACTTCGGTATCCTACACAAATAAGATCCCACATTGCTCTGGAAATGATAAGAATTCAAATTATGATGTATTGTCTTCAATTTATAGGTTAGTAGGTAATTTAGATTAGTTTATCTACTAATTGATTCTATTTTTTAAAAATTGTCACTGGTAAGATGATCACTGATATGACATCTTGGTTGTAATCATGGTTTAGGTTTGGTATTGTGGTTTGTATGATCATGGGAAACATTTGTAGGGCTCTTCATACTTCTTGTAAGGTTTTATTTTCGTTTGGATAAGAGATTGCATCTTCAGCAATCTCTAGTTTGTACATACCTTCTATTTATTTATAAACTTCACTGACATACTAAAAATATATATATATTATAAGATTTAGAAATAAAATGAATTTAAAATAAAGCTTATAAAAGTTATAATAGGAATGGTGACTTAACTCATTCATTTCAAGTGTATATAGCCCATAAGAAAGTTGTTTATAGAAAAATCCTATCTTTATGATTAAAGATTCTTGAAGGAGCGCTAAATGAGGTAAATATTATATGATGCACGATTAATTAAAGTACATCTATAATTTCCCACATTATTTTGAGTTTATAATACTTAATAATTTAAAAGCAAGAGTTTCTATAAGATATTAATTTCATGCATTTTAAAATGATCACCTAAATGATAGTGAAAGGTGTCATGCATCTCAATAATAAGATTTAATGTCAAAGCTCTCATAAGAATCAAAATAACTTTTATAAGAATTGAAAGATATATACATATTCACTAAAAAATGAACCTTGTTAAGAATGATTGGAGTTAATATTACATGTAACTAATCAAATATACATACACAGATATTGTAATTTATATTAAGAAATGGTAACTTCTTAAAGTAGTGCAATAAGTTGATAAGTATTTAAATTGAGCGAGAATCAACCTTATATAGTAGCACCAATTCCTTAGCAAATGTAGGTTTAAATAATTTAAGTCCTTTACAATTACTATGGTATTTGAATCTTCTATTTGGAGTTACATATCTTTAAGCCTTTTTTGTACCTAATATATAATGAGAATATATAAAAGGAAAGGGTTCCATTACTTTAGTCCTTCAATCTTGTTAAACACCATTGTTGGCTCTCTATTCACAAGGATTTCATAAGAGGTTATGGAGATGTACTACCAGATCTAATCAATAAAAATATTATAAATCCATACATCTCAAGGAAATTAAGTATAATGTTATAATTAATCGACTAAAAAGCCTCGTGGAATTATACTTCAAAGCACAACTTTGATGGAGAACTTATTATAATTATTCTTGAATAAATCTTAAAATATAAGAAGATTATCCTTAATATTTCTTAATTTAATAAAGATACTATGATTAGGCTTAGTAAGATTCCTTATTACCCTTCTAGCCTTGTAGCAAACATCTTCATTATTATTTTTTGAATTACAATAAAACAAGAAATTAGCCTAAATTCTTGCAGGGCATTTGGATTAGTTTTCTATAGGGACAAGGCATATATAGGTTTTATAATCTCTCTTAAACATTTTTATAATGAAAGAAAACTATCTAAAATAGCTTTTAATACCAAATCACTAACTAAGCTCTAAGTATTTTGGTAGAATAGAGATCAAGTCCTTTATTTGGATTGACGTTGAATAATACATCTATATAAGCTTTATGAAAAGATTTGTTGAGTAGGTAGCTTAGGCATGATCCATTAAAGGTGAAATGAATTCTTTAAGTTCTTTTAAAGTTGAATATTTCTTAGTTCGATTACTTAGAAGGCCTTTAAAGTAGTTGTGTATCATTAATTTAGGGTCCTCCTAGCCATAAATGTTGGGCGCCGTTTCCAGAACCCAACTCTTAAACGGAACCATATGACGTGAACGTACTCCAATGAAGTCTCCTTAACCATCATCGATTTTTTTCCACATACCCCATATGTTGGATCCATTTTCAAAACCCAACATCTGGAAACCATTCATAAAACGTGAGCATAATAACCTGTAGGGTTATTTCTATGGAATCTTTTTAGCCATTATCGGTTCATCATCATTCTCATAACATCTCAAGCCAC
>JAOSBK010000002.1:11846205-11857536 GCA_027568895.1 Erythroxylum shatona
ATTGTAATTATAAGTTGTGCTAATTTTATATTCCTTATTATAATCATTAATTGTAATCATTAAAGCGCATTTTTATTTATGATATTAAATAATATGATTTAATTCCTGATTATTATTAATTTTAACATTCATAACAATAACGAATTGAATAAAGTTATGAATAATAATAAACAAATTCTTTTCAAATAATATATTTATTAATTATAAGTAATATTTTTATTAATATTGCAACAATCCGTGCAAAATACGGGGTTTAGAACTAGTTATATAATAAACGTAAAATATTTTATTTTTCGTTGGATCTATATATAAAAAAAAACAAATGTTGTATCCGTTCCATTCGATTCCGCGTGGAAGGGAACTGAAACAACGAAAGAAATTGAATTAATAATAAGTTAATTGAACAGTAAGAGACAAACCAACAAACAGAGACGAGACTGAATTGAAAGTCTCTCATATCTCTCTCCCTTTGATTCTCTCCTCTTCTTCTCTGGAGAAGGTCACTTTAGAGAGATTTAGAGACTCAATTGATCTCTTCTTTTATTCTATTTTTTTATATATATGTATGTGTGCTCACACATAACATAATGTGAGCATTCCATACAAAAAGTATAGGTATTATATCAGTTTGCACGTTGTTGAAGCTTTCTTAACGACGGGGGTTTCCTTTTGGCTATTTGAGGTTTTCTTTCCCACTCAGCCTTCTTTTCTCGTTGTATATTTGGTATGTTCTTTTTGTTCACAATTGGGTAGTCTTTTGAATTTTTCAACGAGATGCTTCTGTGTTTGAAACTTCGTGGGTTGACCCAATTTGCGTTTGGTTGTTTTTGATGTTTTCTTTAATTTGTTTCTGTGCTTCTTGAACAACTGGGTATTTAGGGTTTTTGACGAATTTCGCTTAAGTTAAAAACCCGGAGAATTCCTTTCAAACGCCCAAACTTTAATGCTAGGTGAACATGTTATAATGATGGCTATTCAATTGTCCTGTATGTTTACAAGCGTGGTGGTGATGCATTGAGTTCAGATATCCTGATCCTCTTTCTTCCCTTGTTCAGTTTGGGGTCTAAATCTAATTCGAATATCTTGGCCATATGATTCTTTGATGTTGTTATTTTTGCATATGCTTTGCTGGTTATGAGTTTTACAATGAATTGGGATCATTGATCTGGGCAATTGTATTCATACTTTCTATTCGGACAATTTTCTACAGGTTTGACTTTGAGTAATGACTTCAACATTGAGAAGAAGGCTCCATCATGGGGATGTTGATGGGAAAAGGCATGAACACTTTGATTCGTCAGACTTTGATGGTTTAAGTGAACCGTTACTTGGGAACCGTGACAGTGATGCTGAGGCTACAAGTGTGAGTTCATGACTTTTCTTCTGGTTTTCTGGTGATTTCTTGTAAGAAGTAATGTTTCCACATAGCTTATATCTTTGTATGTTGGTAGGCCCTTACACTAGAAGATATTTGGAGTGCTGAGCGGAGGAAGGAGCACCTCCATTGGACACTTATATTCTCCCAATTGATTGCTCAGTGGGCACAATGGTTAGGTATGTTACTTTAAATTGGAAAATCTTCTTAAATAGTAGGTAGATTTTTTGACTTGTTATTACACCTAGATCAGAGATACAGCATCTTTACATGCAGCAGTTACTGGATGGAGATACTAAGATTTTAGGGCTATTTTTGTAAATATTATGTGACTTGGTTTTTAAAATTTCAAGATGGTAGCTTAATGTCACGATTTGCTTATTAGATTGCTTTAACTGCCGAATTTGTTTTGTGAAGTTATATTGGGAGATGATTCATGTATGCCTTATGAGCTCATGTTTTTCTCACATATATTGCAATATGGATTACAAATCTGGAACATATACCTAAATGTAAATACTTTTCAATGATAAGGTATATATATTGACATTTCTTCTTGTGTTGAACTTGTTGGCTTGTCTTTATATTTATGAATGGTCTGTAAGCGTCTTTAAACTGCAGTGCATAAAATTTTTTATTTTGAAGAATATAGATGACGATTATCTTTTTGTTTTTGTTGAATTGGAATTATGTCAATTTATTTGGAAAGTGTGTCCAGCCTAGATTGCAAAGCCAACTGTTATTTTGTAGGATCATATCTTTTCATTATTCAATATTAACCTATATGCCCTGCATGAGTGAAGATACTGTAGTTCTATGATGTCTTTGTATGTAATCACAAAAGTGAATCTGTTTTGCTGACGTTTTGATCTTGACTTTGATAGCAAATATTGTCCTAGGTTCTGGATCGCTTATAGGAAGATTTTTACCTCTCTTCTCCACCGATCAAAATGGAATAAACAAGAAGCTCCTCTTACCATGTCTTAGTCCTTTACAGGTATGGTTTAGTTATCTTTAGTTGATTGCTGGCAGTTGCTGAAAGTTGTCCTGCATTGTGATTATGAAGACCTTTTTTTCTTTCATTTTATTTAGTTTGCAACTTTACATGATGATGTCAAAGAAAACTGTATAATACACTTCTTTCTATCATACATATTTTTCTTATGCAGAACCTTTATAGTTTCTTTTATGTTGTGTTGCACCTCTCTTGTGCATGCTATGTTCTTAACGAATTTAAATGGGCAGGAGCTGTAAGGTGAATGTTTGATAGAGATACAGAGAATAACTAACCAGAAATGAACAATGTTATGAAGGCCGCAGCATACATAAATAATTATTGTGTGGAGGCAAACAAGTGTGTTGTATGAGCAAAGGCTAACCTTTTTGGTTAATAATGCTTAACCCAAACATGATCCTCCCAGTGACAAGCATTCTTCTATCCTGTGGGGGAACATATTTCAACTATTACTTTGATTTAAACTCAACCTAATATCTTCACAACATCTGTCTGCTAATCACACCCTAGTTCTGTTCTCCACAGATGTAAGTTTGATCAGCCCCATGTATGAGTTACACTGTTGATATCAAGGAGTTGGTCTTCTGCATGTATCTACTTATGTAATCCTATGTGAAATCAGTAAATTCTTGCACTCAAAACTGTTTTCTGTGTTTTCCAGAGGTGTTATTGTGAAAGGGAATGTAATTTTTATTTACTTTAATTGTCAGTTTTCTTTATTAAAATTTAAATTAAAACAGGTTTATTTTGTGTCATTGTTAAGTTAAGATCCAATATTTACGAGGGTAACATAGTGTGTCCTTATTATGTCAGTATTCTCGATTATAAGTTCAATGGTTCAGTTCGGATGAGGAAGGACATTTTCTGGATTCTGAATTTCAGCTTGGAAGTGTGAGGCTTTCTTTGCTAAGATTGATTCCTAAACCCATTAAGTGGTTTCTAGGACCTATTGGAGTGATATCACCACTTTTGTTTATTACAAACACCTTAGAGTGGTTTCTAGTTCTTGTTCCAAACTCTTGGGGTGATTCCTGGACCAATTATTGCTTTTTCCAATCCTTAATGTTGTCTTCTAGCTACCTAATGTTACAGCATATTCATGAACATTAAATGTTGTTAACATTTTTTGTAGAGATCCTACATGATATCAAGTCTTTCAACATTGTTATATGTTTCGTTTTGCTCAATATTTTTAGTTTTGAGCATGTTTTGGATTCATAGATTTCTATACACTATTCAAATTGATTGTGAGCATATTGAGCTATGAATTTATTATGCCTTAAATTGGTATCGTTTAAGGAAGAAAGGCTCAGAAATCTGCAGCGAAGGTTGGGGGTACCCTTTGATAGTTCACTTCTAGAGCATCAAGTGAGCTCTCTCTCTCTCTCTCTCTCTCTCTCGTGCACGTGGAACAAGTTTTCTTTTTTGGTTGGTTAATGTAACTGTTACCCTGGCCTAAGGAATAGATCATTATTTCAATCCTACAATATGAATGAGTTGCCACTTTTTGTTGAGAACTTCTTATTCTGATTGTTAAATACTAAAGTCGCATTCTTCTTTTCCATGATGTAAAAGGTCTAACTTCAATGATGAAGCATTTTTTAGGTTTAATACATTTATCTGTTGTGAAGTCTACCTGAGATTCATTTGGCACTAGGTTGGGTACAAGTTCCCAGCAAGCATGTGATGGCTTTGTACTTGAAGTTAGGTGTGTTTCAAACTATAGCAATTGATACTTTTTTGTGGGTCTTTCAGGATGCACTTAGGCAATTATGGAGGTTATCTTTCCCTGAGAGGGAGCTCCCATCTCTAAAATCTGAACTTTGGAAGGAGATGGGCTGGCAGGGTTCAGACCCCTCTACTGATTTTCGGTATGTAGAAAATCGTTGTGTATGATATATCTTGAGTTCATTCAATTCACATTAATTCAATCCATGTGAATGAAGGGGTGGAGGATTTATATCATTGGAGAATCTCATCTACTTTGCCATGAAGTATCCGGTTTGTCACTCTTACTTAGAGACCTACAGTTTGTGATGTCAATGTTGTATTATTACCTACGTTTCAGGTGACCATATATTGCCTCACATTGCATCATGCATGGAGCTCCATTTCATGAGTGATGCATGATAAACTATTTTGATCATTCCACAACAAATAAAATTTGGCATCTATTTCCTAGTCCTTTAAGATTATACTGTGAGGGAAGTAATGTTGAGATCAGGATTCTTGTTTTCTGACTATTATTATGAAATCGTATCCGATCTAGTCTAGAACCTGGAAATGATGACATTTCAAATCATTTACGTCATTTGAAGGAATTCTATACAAATTGTCTACCAAGAAGTTGAACGCTCAGATGATCTTTTGTTATCTCAATGATTGTTACACCTATTGGATGGCATAGTTTCCTATCAATTAAAGGAACTCAAATCCCTAAGCTGATTCTGTTTTTACTTTTGCTCAAGCAGCTGATTTAATAAATTATGCCCTGATTTTTGTCTGCTAGTTTACAGAACTCTATGTACTTGCAAATTTATGGTGAGAATTGTAATTATGTTGGCAATTGGACATTGTGGAATCACCATTCTTCAGTTTGTGGCTTGGATTGCAACTCACTTCTATCCCAGTTGACCATCCTGAACAATGGATGAGAGCGTGGGGATTCAGTTTAAAACTATCATCAGTAGTTAATGAGTGGGCCATGCTTGGGATCTTTTCCTGGGCATATGCTGTGGATGCTTTTCTTTATAGTTCATGGGAATATTGAGCTCAAGAGTAAATGATGAAAATTTCCTCAGGAGTGACTTGTCAGTGTATTTGCTTTCTACCTCTGAGTGCTTCCTTCTCTTTTCAAAACTGTTTATGATTCCTATCAAAACAGATACCTGTCTTGCTTGTTTGCATTGAGGTCTGCAGTTATTCTGTTTTATGTTCTGCTTTCCATCCCCAAACAAATCAAGCATCGTTCTGGGTCACTGTATGGATAATAGGGTTGCTTATTCTACATACTGCCATATATTGAACTGGTTATTGTTCACAGGAATCATTCCAGCGATTGTTACATAAAAAAGATGGAGAAAGAGCTGATTGGGAGTATCCCTTTGCTGTTGCTGGCATAAACATTTCCTTTATGTTGGCCCAGATGCTGGATCTTCAGACAGGTATATAAAAGGTTTAATGAGCTGAAAATTTATATAACCCCAAATTTTATCTGGTGCAATTCATGATCACTTAACCTTGATAAACATTCCAATATGTGATCACTTATTTGATAACCTTATTATACTCCAACTGATATTAGATTGTTGAGTTCTTAAGAGTTCAATTATTTAATTGTTTCTTTCAGGGAAGCCATCTAGTCAAGCAGGAATTAAATTCTTACAACTGTTGGCTGAAGATGAAATGGCATTTGACAACCTCTTTTGTGTATCCTTTCAAATGATGGATGCTCAATGGCTTGCAAAGCGCGCTTCATATATGGACTTCAATGTAACCTGTTTTGAAAAGCCGAAGTTCTAAAAATTTTTAATTTCATAAATGCGATGTGCTCTCATTGGCATCATCTTATAGTTATTTATTTGTTTTTAATTACAGGATGTCTTGAAATCGACGAGGACACAATTAGAGCGGGAACTTGCCCTTGAAGATGTCTACAGCGTCAAAGACTTACCAGCATATAATCTATTGAGAGGATGATATCACTGCCTTGACTGTAAAAATACATCCTTTTCCTTTCTTTGTTTCTTTTCTGATTACCTTATTATCGTTGTGAAATATAAGGTTCCAAATGTCCAAATATATCTGTGAAGACAAGTCCTCATCTCTCATTAAAATGAATATAATTATACCAATAAATAAATCACATCTGAGAGGTAATGCTAATCTTTTTTCTTTATGTTGAAATGGGTTAAACTGGGAATAAAGCTATTTCATCACCCTGATGGTAAGCCATACCCCCCCAAAAAACAAGCAGGTCAATTGCCAAACTTCAAGGCGCTTAAACATTGTACATGCAAAACTATATTTTACAAACTATAATGATAATCAGCCAATCAATCTCTCCTGGATAGAAGTTTCATCTGATTCATCTGAAGGTTGCAAGAACCAATGATTAAGCCTTTCTGTTGCTTTATTAACCTATAAAAAAAGGGAAAAAAGTATTTAGTCATCCAAATTGTGAATTTGCTCCAACTATATACAGTTATATTCCATCTTCAAATCAATCGTTTTGCCCGATACATTCGTTTGTGCTTCCAAGGGAAATTTTCTTTACCTGCTGATTCCAATTAGTTCCGAAGGTAATATGGCCGAGGCTAAGACCTCTCCCAGAATCAATCCAATCCAGATACCCTGCAAAAGAGAATATAATTGTGTTGATAATAAGAATCTCAAATCTAGCTACCATAGAAATGCCCTTCTCACTCGGATTTTATATTCTATTTGGGTTTTAATTTCGTTCCTTGGAGGTGGTAATCATTAGTAATGGAGTCACCAATGGTGGATAGGAGACAGACAAGCAAATTACCTTTACTTGCAGATGAGCAACATATCCAAGAATGAGTCCTGCAGGCAGCCCAACCCCATAATAGCAAATGATGTTGATATATGCTACCATACTTTGTCTACCAGTTCCTATGGCCACGCCTGCATATCCAAAATGGAAGACAAGAAAACAAAAGAATCGGTTATTTATGCAGTCTCAAAACTCAAAAGGCACACTTTGTCTAGCATACCTGTGAGTACCGTCTCAAAACTATTGAGTAGAACTGAGAAAGCTAGGACGAGGGAAAGGTTGGATACAGATTCAAGGACCGCCTCTTCATTTGTAAACAGTTGGGCAATCGGATGACCCAGTAACAGACATACAGTGAAGAAGAAAACTCCCAAACACATTGAAGCCCAGAAGTTCAACAAAGTAACGTAGTCAAGTCATTTCCAAGAAGCTCATTTAAAACTTTCAAGTCGTTTTAAAGCAGTACCTGGAGGCAGAGCTAGGAAGCAAAAACATAGCATAAATTCAAACGTTCTGACATTGAGGCTGCACATTAAAAAATCATCAAAAAGGATCAATTTTGATAGACAGATTCCTGGAGGTATGTTACTTGATGATGATCTTACCATATGGACAATGCCGTGCTGCACTCTTCGTATACCCCGCCAAAAGGATTGTTAAAGCATTGTACCATAGCACTAGACTATTCTTGCAAGCAAAATAGTTAAAATGAGGAATAGAATTACATGTGCTTAACGTTTCTAATTATGTTACTGAAAATTGCAAATCAATCAATCACTTTATTTCTATGAAAGGGTTAGATAATGTGACTTCGCCGCATTCATGAGTACAAGAACTTCCATCATTGCTCAAAAACAAACAGAGCTATTCATCTGCTAGTTTGGCAGAATATTACAGTGAAGCGTACTGTTCTTTTCTCTAGGAGTTCTCAGTTAACACAGAGATACCTACAGATGGCCACTAGGAGAGCGAAGTGATTGTATTGAAGAAATACACTCACCAAAGCATCACACCGGAGGATATGGATTTTCAATAAATCAGAGAGGCAACAAGAGTAAATCCTCTCCATGTGCTGGGACACCAGCCACCACATATATAAACCAACTCCACAATTATAAGACCAACTTGATATGTTCTGGGCAGCCATTGCACCAGGAATCCCCCAGCTCATTTTGCTCACAAAGATCCATGACAATAGCAAGTGAAGTATAAATGAGATGATAGAAACCCACCCAACAACCATGTTCTTCAGCTGAGCCTGTAAGTTATTTTGAATGCTAAATGAGAAGGCAAAGAAGTAGAGATTTGGTACGAACCAGAGTGAGATAGCTCCAGCTTCGGGGGATATGTCTTTTCCATATCCTAGCAATCTGAAGATCTGAGATGAGAAGATGAAGACAGGTAACAAAATCGGAGCAGCAGCACAATTGATGATCAATGAACGCTGCAAGTAGATTCCCATCATGTGATATTGTCTAGCTCCAAATGCCTGTCCACAGAGAGTCTCGGTGGCACTTCACATGCCCAGCTGTACATGACACGCATCCAATTTCAAAGCTTAAGAAATCATCTCTGAAACTAGTAACAAATAACATACTTAAAAGAACTGGAGATCAAATTATTTGTTCCCTTCCAGAGATAAGTGTATTAGTGTTAAGTCTTAATTATTTTTAATGTGTTGAAATTATTATCCGAAATTAATGGAATTATCTTATAATTATTTACAGATGATTTTCAACACTTTAGAGACGAAATTGAATCACAAAGATGCAAAAAATGAAAAAAATCTAAAATTTCAAGTTTAACAGCAATTCAATGACTAAGCGTGGGTATGTCTAAGGATGGAATAAATCTGCAGATCAATTTTCAATATTCAAATTTGAGATTTTCACAATCTTTGAAGATTATATATTGTCATCTTTCAAGGGGATTGACTACCTGAAATTGAGGGATACATTATTTGATGAGAATCAAAGGAAAGATAGGAGGAAAATTGAACAAACAAGCATAAAAGGAGGGACAATTACTATTCACGCAGCCTAGCTTAATAGATTTCATTTTCTGCAGTTTTCTTTTGGAGTCTTTTACGTTTTCTGCACTTCTTCCTTCAATATTTTCGTATTCTTCAGTAAAGGATCAGGGATGGAGACTATATGCTTTGTTATTTCTTTTTGTTTTTGATTTTATTATGAGTAACTAAATTTATTTTCTTGGTTGAGGGGATCTGTGTTATCCGCTATTATGTGTGAGATGTTTTGAATAAAGTTTATATTGTTGATGAACATTGAATATCTTTCGAATTACTTTTTCTAATTGAGTTGATTGATTTCTAGGTGCGTAACTAGGGATTAATTAGTTCAATAGCTAGATTAATGAAATATGACGTTCAGTTTCGTTAATCACAAGTAACAATTAGGATTACCTTCTTTACGTTAGAATCGAAAATTCTAAGAAGATATTCGCTTGATTGCATGTCGTACATGTATTTCTCTTGCTCATTGGTTTCTTGATTCGTAAAGCTATTATTCAATTAAACATATGATCGTATCTAGGTTGTTGTTTAATAAGAATGATATGATATATATATTTTTAGTCATTACACTTAAGAGAAAATATTCTCAATGAATGCTTGTTAATGATTGAAATCTTATGTCGAGGATCCATTTTAGCGTGATAATATTGGTGACCCAAAAATCAAGGTATTTCCCATTCAATTTTCAGATCCAATTATTTTTTTTGTGATTTTCGATTTTTCTTATATTTTTTTCTTAAATTGTCGTGAATCAAACTTTCCCCCTCCCTCTCCAATTTCATTACTTTGTTTTAGTTTTAAACTCGCTAACCTTTACCGTTAAAATTTCTCGAGAGAAAGATATCTATTTACTACTACTACATTAAATTGTATTAACAGAAGTAATTTCTTTTGAATTTGGTTGCAAGCGACAGCAGTACTAAATTTTAGCGTCGTTGCAAACATTTTTGTGCCTTTATCATTGTTTTTCAATCAATCGTCTTATTTAAAAACCCAAAAATCACATTAGCCTTTCCTCATCACAAGTTGAATGAAGCATTGATAATTTGAGACTTTTGTTTTATATATGTTATGAGATATTTTTATAAGTACTTCTACTCATGTATTGTTATTTTCTCTTGTTTTTATTGTTTTCCTTTGTTCTTAGCATTATTTGATGAAAAAAGAAGAAGAAGAAGAGAAAAGAAAAGAAAAAGAAAAAGAATAAAGCATAGTAGCATTAGTTAGTAAGGAGTAGTTGTAGTTGCTTGTATTAATGTATTATCTCAAAATTTGAATTTGAGTGTCCCTTTTACTTGGTATTTTGTAAATACTTGTGATTAACCTTTTGCCATTTTTACCTTACCTGTGAACCTAGCCCTATTATAACCCTGAATAAAGTCCTTATGATCTATTAGCTCATGTGATTTGAATAAATGATAACTGGTAAAATTGCAAGTCTATGGTAGTGCAACATGTTAGAGAGAGATTTAAGAGAAATACTTTACCCTCAAACACTTGAGTGTAAGAGCGAAATCTGTGAGAAGAATTTATTTTGATTTCATACTTGCTTTTGAGCAAAGATATCATATTTTGACTTCGTTTATTTGCATTGGTGAAAAGCGATTATGATATGTGTTGCAACTTAAGTCTTATTGACCAAAGTTAATGGATTGTGTGTACTTGATCTTATAAAGAATGAATTGACTGAGTGTAATGATTTGACATGTTTGCTTGAGGGCGAGCAAAGGTTCGATGCGGGGGAATTTGTTAAGTCATCATTTGCACTTATTTTATACTTAATTATCTTTAATGCGTTGAAATTATTATATGAAATTAATGGAATTATCTTATAATTGTTTACATATGATTTTCAACACCTTAGAGATGAAATTGAATAAAAAAGATGCAAAAGAATGAAGAAAATCCGAAATTTCAAGTTTGACAGCAATTTAATGATTAAGTGTGGCACGTCTAAGGATGAAATAAATTTGCAGATTAATTTTCAAGATTCAAATTCGAGATTTTCACAATCTTTAGAGATTATATATTGCCATCTTTCAAGGGAATTGACCGTCTGAAATTGGAGGATAAATTATCTGACGAGAATTAAGGAAAGATAGAATGGAAAAAAAAAACAAGCATAAAAGGAGGAAGAATTACTGTTCATGCAGCCTAGCTTAGACAGATTTCGTTTTCTACAGTTTCTTTTGGAGTCTTTTACGTTTTCTGCACTTCTTCCTTTAATATTTTCATATTCTTCAATAAAGGACTAAGGATGGAGACTATATGCTTTATTATTTCTTTTGTTTTCAATTCTATTATAAGTAGCTAAACTTATTTTCTTGGTTGAGGGGATCTGTGTTATCCGCTATTATGTGTGAGATGTTTTGAATAAAGTTTATATTGTTGAT
>JAOSBK010000002.1:11857636-11867932 GCA_027568895.1 Erythroxylum shatona
GGATTTAGGGATTTATATGATTGTTAAGAAGTTTGTTATGATTTGAGAGATTGATTGAGGAAAATTTCCAAGAAAAAAGAAATTGTATGAATTTTGCATGAATTTTGAATAAAGAAAGGAATAAAAATAAGAAAGAAAGAAAAAAAAAAGTATACCGATTTTTGTATTGGATTAGTTTTAGGTTTCCAACGCGATCATGTTTCTCTGTTCTTTTGTCTCGGATGTCGGATATGTTTCAGTGCGATCATTTCGTTTGTCTCCGCTTTGTTATCCGATTTGCTTTCGGTTTCGCCATTTGTTTCGTTTCGTGTTTCGTTCTGCTACTTTGTATTTTTTCGCCTTTGCTTAAACTGTGCTTCGCTTTTCGATATGTTTTCCGTTTTCTCGATCACTTTCGTTCGCTTTCGATTCTTTTGCTTTGTGATTCGATCTCGTTTTTGCTACTTGTTTCGCCTTTTGATTCGCATGCTATAGGTTTCAGCATTTCGCTATTCCCCTCGTTCTTTTCGTTCCGTCTTTCGTTTCTTTGGTTGGGATCCGGCTTCCGGATCGGGTCCCAACACCTCCATTGCCAGACAAGACAGGAGAGAAAACCTCGAGCCACTCACCTGCGACTGAGACGTGAGGTAGCGGTTCTGGTCGTGTCGTTGCAGCTGGCCTCGACGTTGTTTCCGTTGCACCTCTTGCCATTATGTAGGACCGTTGGGGTGGGCAGCTGCTGGGCAGGAGGGGCCTGCTGTACTCGGAGCATGCGAGCCAAGAGCGCCGTCGTCATGCTCGGGGGGCGCCTGAGCGAGGTCCAGTGTCGGTTGTTGGCGCTGGGGGTAGGAGCTGGGGACATGACCGACCATGCTGCAGGTGGAGCAGAGATTGGGGAGGCCTTCATAATCGACTGGATAGGTGACCCCATCGAGCGCCACCGTCTGTCGAAGGGGGACATTGAGATCCAGGTCCACGGCAATCCGAGTGAAACGTCCTCGCTGGGTGAGCAGAGTGTTGTCATCAATCTTCAGCGTCGTGCCTACCATGTTACCCAGGGCACTTAAAATCTTCGGGTGGTAGCGGGCGAGAGGAAGGTCCGGGATTCTCAACCAGATGACCGCCCGCGTAATGCGATCGTGGGAGGGGAGGAAGTCTGGCCACCATTGTTGCACCGAGAGTGCGTGGCCAAAAATGCTCCAGGGCCCGTCGGTTAAAGCATGCAGGAAATCACCTTCTTCGACGAACTTGACCAAGAAAAAATCACAGTCGAGATCGATGATCTTCACCGGGCCTTTAGGAAGCCACAGGGAATGCAGACGAGAGCAGAAGATCCGATAGCCGATGCGACGTCCAATGAGCTTCACAATCACGACTCACTCCCACTGCTGGTCAAGCCTGGTGCAGAAGGAAGACGAGAGGAACACTCTGCCCTCGCCTTCCGGAATGATGTCACCTTCGACCACCTCAAAGTATTCTTCTTCGGGTCAGACCAGCGCTTCGGAGATAGCTTCCCCTGACGGTGTGCTTGTAACGGCTGCTCGGTACATAAGTTTTGGGCCAGTAGCAATCTCCTTGTCGCGTTTCCGAATGCGCCCCTTCTTGGGGGGGTGCCCCTCTGGCTCTGGAGTGGCCATGCAGTGCCTTACGCAGAAGAGAAGGCAGCAAGTGGAAAGGTACGTAAGGGTGAACACGAAGTAGCTTTCTACCCCCTTATTTCATTACTTTGTTTTAGTTTTAAACTCATTAACCTTTACCGCTAAAAATTCTTCGTAGGAACGATATCCACTTACCACTACTACATTAAATTATATTAACGGAAGTGATTTCTTTTAAATTTGATTGCAGAAAACAGCAGTACCAATTAGACCTTATGTCAAAACTGAAATATGCATGAAAGGGCCACACCAATATTAATAGTCAATCTAAGTAGACGTAAGTGCAATGGAGAAGCATCTTACCACAATTCCATAGGCAAAACGTACAGTAACAACCTGTATGAGTCCATAACCGGCAAGCTCATCTTCACCAACTTGACCGATGAATGCCTGTGTCACTACTTACATACCGAACTGACTCACTCTGCCTAACATTGTAGGAAACCCAACTTTCCCTATCTTCTTTGTTTCATGCCAAACTCTGGTTTTCATGTCTCCAATATCATCATGCACAGTTGATCCATGTAACCCTTCTTCCATTGCATATATCACTTACTTCTCTGCTTAAACCTGAAACAAGAAAATTAAACTCAGTTCATTTCTCGTATTGTGCCTTGTTAAGCCAAAACATGTTAGAAATTAGATCCTTTAAAAGCGTTTAGCTCGTAATCTTAAGCAAATCTTCAAAACAAATCTACACTTCGAGAACTCATCATGACTAGACTAGCATATTTCATATAATCACATGTACATTTGGTTGAACTTTTTTATTGTAGTTTTTATAGTTTTATTATTGATTATAATTACATATTAAATAAAACTAAAAGATAAAATATTTTTAGTTAATTAAATTTATTTTAATCTCTTATATAATATTTATTAATAAATTTTCAATAAAATTATTTATTTTAAATATATTTAATTATTAAATCAAAACTTTATTTGAATTTTATATATTTTGAAGAAATTTTAAATTTAATTATATTTATCAATAATCATTATATTAATTAAATTAAATTAAATTGTTCATAATTTTAATTAATTAAATATAATATTAAATTAAATTATTCATAATTTTATTGATAATTAAACATATTAAACAATACATATTTAGTTGATAGTAAATCATATTATGGAAAAATGAACAAAAAAAAAACATTCTAGGTAGGCTTCATAAATTTTGAAAATTGAAAGAAACTAAACTAAAAAACAGAAACAAAAGCTCAATCAAAAAAGTTTTTTTAATTTGAAAACATAAATTAAAACATAAATCAAAACAAATAGGCTTAACATTTTTCTAGCCTCTTAAATGCGAAAGGTAAGATAGAGAACCAGTAAAAATGTTTTAAATGTTGTATGTCCCATGAAAACTCAATGATACTGATTCCATTAATGTGGAGATAGAGTCCTATAACACTTAATTATTTTGATTAGCCGGATAATCCTACTGTTTAACTTCTATTTACCCTAACTTTCCTATTATAATGTGTTTTTCCTTTCTTGTCATTCTTTCCCTTTTATTTCTTGTTCTTACTTTTAGTATCATCTTTCCTTCTCTAACTACCCATCCCATGGGCTGGCCTGCTAATTTTTTTAAATAATATTCTTAAAATTAAAATTATAAAATAACATTATTTTTAATTGAGTTCGAGTTTGAATTGTCTAGATTCAGGCCTACTCGAGGCCCAATTATTCTAAACAAAACGATTTTATTTTATTTAGAAAAGTTGGGTCGGCCTATTAAAAACACCTGAACCTAGGCCTATAAGTAGATTAATTGAAAACACCTGAACTTAGGCCCATAGGCTAACTCATTATCTTCCCTATCTTTAAGAGAATTTAATCTACCATAAGAAAAATAAGTATTTGCTCAAAATTACAATTTATAGTAATCTAACTTACTTGTTATTTATTTATTTTAATGTTTTTTCTGATTTGATCGTGATCTTAAGAGAACTGTAGTTGAGAACCTTTTAAGGATACAACCTCAAATGGCTTCCAACATCACTACAACTCTTGAACAAGCTTATCAAGAGGCACAACAATGCAACTTGAAGGTTAAGGGTGCATCGGTTACAAACCCTTCAAATTCTTTGAGGGCATACAACAAGCCACAGTGAATCGAATCTTCTTATAAACTTCATTATTACAAAAGGGCATTCATCTTTTCAGTGATAATATTTATTCCGAGACTGTTTTTGACTCACCAGGGTTTATTAGTATCATGGAGATTTTGAAGGACGAGAAATGTGACAAGGCAGAAGTTCGGAATATAGTTCATATTGTGTAAACCTTTTAAAAGATTTTGGTCTTCATGGTTATTAAGTTGGTGCAACTTATTTCAATGATGAGACGGTAGTCTCAGCACACTGTAAGGTTACCAATTCAAATATCGCAAAATATTAAAAAATTGTTTAAAAAATAATGATCGTTGAATTCAGGTAGCAAAACATTATCCGAGACGTTTTTTTAAAATCGTCGCAAAAAAGTTTTGAATACACAATATATTCATCGATAAAACATATAACCAACAAGAACCAAAACCTTCATACATAAGATTTTGCGATGTATATGTTTCGTAGATAAAGATTTTTACCTGTTGAACCGTAGTCGTAGGCAGTGTTTAGGATACCATTCCGTACCGGACTGTATCGGTTGGAATGTACCATACCGGCCAAAAAATGGAACAGTATCGTCATCATCGAAATCGGTATTTTTCGTTCGGTAATGGCCGATATCGACAGTACCGGGACATACTGGCCGGTATCGTAAAATTTGAAAAATCGAAGGACCAAATTGCAATTTTTTGAAAAATAACCCTAAAAATCCCCACCCCCTAACTCTTCACTCTTCTTCGTTCTCAGACTCTTATCTGTCGCCCGCCTCTTATCTGTTGCCTTTTCACTGTCGCCTCTCACCGTCGCCGCTGTTGCCATCTCTGCCCCTCCTTGATGTTTGCCTCTCCTCCTTCGCTCATCCTCCTCGACTCCTCCCTTGGCATCGGTTGAAGACGCTTCCTCCATGGGGACCCGAAGACACCACCGCCTAAACTACCCAAAGCCACCCCACCGCTACACCGCACCGAAGGTCATAGCTGGAGCTCATCTTCTCGGGAAGCCACCGGAGACATGTCTGAAGTCTGACCCATGACAAAACCCAAAGACCCGCTGAAGACCCGAAGTTGGTTTTGTGATTTTTTTCCTAATTTCAAAATTTTCATGTTTAATTGAAATTTTTGTTGTGTTGGATTGGAATGTTGGAATTAGGATTTCGGTTTTGGTTGGATGATGCACAGTGTTAGACGGTGTTTTTTGTGATGAATGTTTTGTTGCGTGATATGGATACTGAATTGGTTGGGTTGTGTTTGTGAATCTGATTCTGAAATGAATTGGTTGGAGTTGGAATGTGATATGAATACTTAATTGAATTGGTTGTGTTTGTATATCTGAATTCTGAAATGAATTTGTCATTTGTGTTGGTTCATAGTCATGGTTGTTCATGGTTTGGTTTGGTCGAGAGAAAGATGTAAATTATCATAGAAATGAATCTTTAAGCGATTTAAGGACATAAATTAGAACATAATGAAACATGTTTATGTTGGAACTTGGAAGTTGACCAAAAAAATTGCAATTTAAGGCACAAATATAATGAAATTGAAAACCCTTTTTAAATCAATAGATTTAGAAATTGAACTTGCATTGGTTCGGTTGGTAATGCAAAAGGGCTGTTGTTAAGAGTTAAGATCCTTGGAATCAAATTGAAAAATTTGTAACTCTTAATTTGAAAATTATGATACCATAAATAACATATATATAATTTTTATATTTTCACATGATTTTTATCAAATAAATTATTGGTTTTATAATAAAATGAAACTAAAGAACGTTTTAAAATAAATTGAAGAAGGTTTTTTGATTGTTAGAATTAGAAATTGTTGGAAATGGAAATAGAATTATGAATATTTTGTGATTGATGAAAATAGAAATTTATAAAAATTGATGAAAATAGAAATTGTTGATGTATGTTTTGTGATTGTTGGAATTAGAAATTGTTAGAAATTGATAAAAATGGAAATTGTTGATGCATGTTTTGTGATTATTGAAATTGGAACTTGTTGGAAATTGATGAAAATGGAAATTGTTGATGTATGTTTTGTGATTGTTGGAAAATGATAAAAATGGTAATTGTTGATGCAAGTTTTGTGATTGTTGGAATTGGAACTTGTTAGAAATTGATAAAAATAGAAATTGTTAATGTATCTTTTGTAATTGTTGGAATTGGAATTTGTTGGAAATTGATGAAAATGGAAATTGTTGATGTATGTTTTGTGATTGTTGGAAATGGAAATTGATAAAAATGAAAATTGTTAATGTATTTTTTGTGATTGTTGGAAGTTAGAAATTGTTGGTAATTGATAACAATGAAAATTGTTGATGCATATTTTGTGATTGTTGTAATTGGAACTTATTAGAAATTGATAAAAATTGAAACTATTGATGTATGTTTTATAATTGTTGTAATTGGAACTTATTGGAAATTGATAAAAATAGAAATTGTTGATGTTTGCTTTGTGATTGTTGGAATTAGAACTTGTTGAAAATTGATGAAAATGGAAATTGTTGAATATGTTTTGTGATCGTTGGAATTGGAACTTGTTGGAAATTAATAAAAATGGAAATTGTTGATGTATGTTTTGTGATTGTTAGTATTGGAACTTGTTAGAAATGAAAATGGAATTATGAATATTTTGTAATTGATGGAAATTGAAAATTGTTGGAAATTGATAAAAATGGAAATTGTTGATGTATGTTTTGTGATTGTTAGAAATTGAAAATTGTTGCAAATTAATAATAATGGAAATTGTTAATGTATGTTTTGTGATTGTTGTAATTGGAACTTGCTGGAAATTGATAAAAATGGAAATTATCGATGTATGTTTTGTGATTTTTAGAATTGGAACTTATTGGAAATTGATGAAAATGGAAATTGTTGATAAATGTTTTGTGATTGTTGGAATTGAAAATTGATGTTGGGGTTAAAGGAGATGTGGAAGCATGTAAAAAAGTAAGTTATGATGTGAAGTGGCAAATGAAAACATTGCTTGATGAACATCAATTTGAGAGACATAGAAGGGAAAGATTGAATTTTGAAATTGGTAGTGGAAGTTCGTTTTCTAGTTTCCGTAGTGATTATAGAAATGTTGAAGATGGAAGTGGTAGTGGTACTGGTAGTATTCTATCTCAGACTGATGAAGAATCTGATGTGAGGAAGAGAAAAAGGTAGGTGACTAATTTCTTTGCATCACGAGCAACTCCTGGAGCTCAACTTTCAATTCGTAGTGCAATGCAATCAAGAGATGCAGCTCATAATGTTGATATAGCAGTAGCTAGATGGTGGTATGATTCAAGTTCGTCATTCAATGCTTCTTAGTCTTATTATTATCAACCTATGATGGATGCAATAATCTCTTATGGTCTAGGATACAAAGGTTCTTTGATTGATGACTTAAGAGATAAACTTTTGAGTTATGATGTTTCTGAAATTAGAAATTATTTGGCTGAAAGAATAGTGACTTGGGGTAATTATGGATGTTCAGTTATATGTGATGGTTAGACAAATAGGAGACAAGAGCATATTATAATTTTTTTGGTTTATTCTTCAAATGACTTTATATTTTTGAAATCTATTGATGCATTTGGCTTTATTAGAAATCCTGAGGCTTTGTTTAGGATATTTGATGAAGTTGTGAATGAAGTAGGGCCAGAAAATATTGTTCAGTTTGTTACTAACAATGATTCTGCTTATAAAGCGGCAAAAAAAGTTACAGGATACGTATAATTTATTTTTTTGGACTCCTTGTATTGCATATTGTATTAAATTAATGCTGGAGAATATAGGAGATCTTATGTATTTTCCTATTATTGATGAGACTATGTAGAAAGCTAAAAAGGTGACAAAGTTCATTTATAATCGTGCATGGGTATTGAATTTGATGAGAAAGGAATTTATGCAGAAAGCTAAAAAGGTGACAAAGTTAATTTATAATCGTGCATAGGTATTGAATTTGATGAGAAAGGAATTTACCAATAGTAGGAATTTGTGTCGTTCTGTTGTGATAATATTTGTCACAAATTTCTGATTACTTCAGTCTTTTGTTTCAATGAAAAAGGAATTAAGACAAATGTTTACAAGTGATAAGTGGGTTCCATATCAGCATGCTAGGTCTAATGATGAAGTGGAGGTTTGTAATATTATACTGGAAGATAGAGAATTTCTGTTTCAATGTCAATTTGTTATCCGAGTTTGTGAACCTTTGGTGAGGGTGCTTCGCTTGACTAATAATGAAGAAAAGCCAACAATGGGTTATATTTTTGATGCCATGGTGACAGAAGCAATCAAGGCCAATTTGAAAATCAGACCTTCTTTATACACACCATATCTTTCAATCATTAATGAGAGAAGGAAAAGACAACTTTTTTCTTTATTGTTTACAACTGGGGCATTTTTGAATCCTAGTGTATATTTTAGATTGGATGTTACAAAGCAAGCTGAAGTTAATAGGGGAATGCTTTTAACAATTACAACAATTGTTCTCATTGACACGACGCAAGACCTTTTAAGCTCGTAAATGAAGCTTTACAAGTTTTCTTATGAGGATTTTAGAATGCCGATTGCCATTCGACAAAGAGGAAAATTTTCTCCAGGTATTAGTTATTTCCTTTTTCATATTTATTGAAAATTAATTATCACTTTATTTTATTTATAAGACTGCTTTTGTTACTTACAGTTTCTTGGTGGGATCAATTTAGAAATGGTGTTCCAAAATTGAAAAAGTTTGCGATTCGGATTTTAAGTCAATGTGTGAGTGCAATAGATTGTAAACGAAATTAGAGCACATTTGAATTTATCCACTCAAAGAAAATGAATAGATTGGAGCTTAAGAGGTCGAATGACTTAGTTTTTGTTTGTTAAAATTTAAAGCTTCGGGAAAGATATGTTATTTTCATTATTTTCATTATTAATTTTGATATAATTTCTTATAATTTTCTAATAATTAAATTTAATTGTATACTAAGAGTCTTAGTAGCACAAGTAGTTCAACTGATCCAATTTTTATTAATAATATTGATCTTTTAGTAGATTAGGTTTCTAAAGAACCGAATTTAGTTGATGTTAATGATTTAGATTTGGAAGATAATCTTGGATAGAAAAGCATTGATATATCATTTGGTACATTAAATTTGAATGATAATGATGATGAAGCTCCTCTTAATGATGAGAATTTTGTACCAAATATAGCGAGTATCCTCCCGTTGACGATTGAATTTTGATCCAAGTTTTTGTTTTTCCTCTTCTTTTAATTTTACTTGTATTTAATGTTTATGCTAAATTTTATATATGTAATGTAACTGTAATGTTATTGTTTCAGGTTTAACTTTTGATTGTTTCTTTATCATCAACTCTTTTTGTAAAGTGTTTAAGGTATTTATGGTTCTTTTTATTAGATGTTTTAAATCTTTTCATATAATATTATTTATTTAAATGATGAAGTTGTGTTATTGTAATATTTTAAATGCTTTGTTGAATTCTTAATTTTATATTTGTATGATGATGATTGTCTTTTGTTATATTAATTGTGGTTATTATTTATATGTGAAATATTTAAAAATTATTGTTATTTCATATTGATTGTCATTATTATTTATTATTATGATTTTTGAAAACAAGCTTAATGTAAACAGTAAACTAGTAAAGAATACAGTACAACTGTACAATATACCAATGGATTATTTTGCAAATTTTAAAAGTTTTAGGGACTATTTCATAAATTTAAAAATTTTCCGAAACGGTATCCGGTACGAACCGGTACTGGACTTGGTATCGGATTGAGTTAACTTTGGTCGTAGGTAATTATTTTTACTGACGATTTAGTTTTTATAACATAATAGTTTTAGCTACTAATTGTTTGTTGTAGGTAATTGTTTTTAGAGCCGTTCTTGTAAACATAATAACATTTTGTGAAGATTTTGTTTTGGTAGCTAATATTTTTAGTGACAAACATTTATTTTTAAATTTAAATTTTATTATAATTGTTAAAAAATTTAATTTAATTTATTACAATTTTAAAGATAGTTTGAAATATAAATTAGTTACATTTTATAATTAATGTTGGTGACATATTATTTAAATAATAATAAATTGAAATAAAATAAACATTAAAAATGAAATGCATTTTATAAAAAATAATTACAGGTTAATTACAGAATTTGAACAAAATTTATAAACAGACTAAGACTCCTCGTCATTGCTACTGCTGACATAGTTTGAGTTAAGTAATTATTTGACCATCTTTTTAGGCTTGTTCACTTCTTTTACATTACGATCTAACTTCTCTTATGTACATTATAGCTTAGTCTTCAGTGACTGGTTCTCTTCTTGAAGCGCCATGACATATGCTGGTCGTGATGAAGATGCAACAATAGGCTTAAGGTCATACCTAAGACCTTTGATATACCTTGATCTTGTATCAAGCGACATTGGGCTAATTCTCTTGAGACAATGATTTCTGCAACAACTCTTGCTGGGACCCGATCCGGGAACCGGATCCCAATCGAAAAAGGCGAAGGAACGGAACGAGATGAACAGACCGAGACGAATC
>JAOSBK010000002.1:11904346-11916838 GCA_027568895.1 Erythroxylum shatona
TTTTCCAAGTACATCTAATTTCAACTCACATCATCCATACATAATCCATATTTCATTAACAACAAAATAGAAGTTTACAAAACTTTAATGGCATTCCAACCCATATTACATCATCGGTATCCAAAATTCAGAATACAAAAGATACCAAACCCAATAATTCTCGAAATGCATCTAAAGTTTTGCTTTTACAAAATCTAACTTAATATACAGAAGCATTGCAAAAATAGAATGATGCCTCGACTCTTGGTTACTCGATCTCATTTTCTTCACCTAAAGTTAGGACAAAAAGAGGGTGAGGTTAAAAGCTCGTGGGTAACAATTTTATAACTAGTAATAAGCAAAACAATTAAAACACTTATTTCCATTGTAACAAAATTCATATTGAATCACAAATCACACATTTCTCAAATTCTCAACCAAATTTTCAATAATGCAAATCAATTATGCATCAATCTTGTCAACATATCATAAGCAGATAAACACATCTAAATGATTTGGATGGTCCATAAATAGAACAAAATAACAAATTCCTATATAAGGGTCCTGTGTAATCGTGAACAGAATGAACTAACACAATCCCACATAGTAGTTTTACGTAGTCATAAAACATGAGGGAGTCCATGAAGGAGCTCCATGCCACTAGCGGGCAGGCAGGAGAAGCCTTTAATCGAAGTGCACTTGACATACAGAATGGACCAAACCAAACTTACATAACATGTATTTCATAACTTGTAAACTTGTTGCCCAAAATGGCACATTTTCATAACTTGATTTTTCAAATATAGTATCTTTTTAAAAATTATTTTCACAATCTTTTCATAATTCATCATCACAATATGCTCATACCAAACACATAACACATTCTTAAAGCATTCAAAGAGTCATAAAGTACATTCATGAAATAGTTGAAATCATTTATTTCCATCATTTAAAAGAAAAAATTAATGGCCTATTACTTAATTATAAAATCATAACCCACCTTGAATTTCTTGCTTAAAACTAGCTCAAAATGTCCCTCCTCTTACTCCTCTTGCCTCTCTTGATTTCTTTCATCAAAGACAAAATTCCCATTTAATAGGGATTCAAATTGAGAACCCATAAAGCACGTTCACTAAAATTGACTTTGGGTTGTTTAAACTCATTTATTTCCTAAACTTTATGAATCAAAACCCCTTCCATATTTCCAAGTATAAAAATCAAACTTACCTTGAATCTTCACCAATTTATGAGATTATTGGGTCTAAAGAAAGCTCTTCCCTTCCTATTTCTTTTTCCCTTCTTGAGCAACCTCAAACTCTCTCTTTAAGACCAATAAAAGATGAAACCTAGCTCAAAACTCTATTCTTTTCTCTACTTCACCGAAACCCCTCTTTCTCAGCTTTTCATTTTCGTATTTCACTTCTTATTTCACCAATTTTTGTTTTTCTCTCCTTTAGGAAGACTTTAACACCTTTCCTTTCCTATTTTATCCTTAATGAATGAGAAAAGTCCATCTTGCCCTTCTTTTAATGCCTTAGTGTTTTTAACCTTAGGTAAACTACCCAAAATACCCTTTACGCATTTTTACCACCTTTAATTCAACTAACCCATGAAATAAATCTACTAACATAGAAATAAATAATAATAAAAATTTAACTCCCAAAAATTAAATCCATCAAAACCTTATAATTCATTTAAATTAAGCTTAACTAAAGGAAAAAATCTGGGGGCCAATATAATTAGGGATCGATTGAATGTGGTGTTAGTGTTAAAGATGTGCTAGAAAACAATAGTTCATGGGCTGGTGTATGGATGATTTAAGTTGGGATTTGAAGTATAATTGATGAAGAATTCATGCTAAAGATAGGTGTTATTAAGGTGTTTTCGAATCTGGAAAATTAGAGTTGTAGGTGTGTTTGTAAAAAAGTGACTATTAATGACATAAGTGAGTAGAATTTTGTAAGCCTTAGTGTAACCAATATGGAAGTTATATTAACTTGAAATGAAGTAAATTTAAAGGAATGAAATCTGGAAAATTTCAGGTGTTATTAATGTCTCTAAGCTTGTAAAATTTGTGAAGTATTAAAGGTAGTAAAGTTACACACGTTAGTGATGTTGATGACAAATTCTGGAACTTTAATTTCAGCCTTATGTACATATTTAATCAACTGAAAAATTTCACTGTAAATTGGTATATTTGGACTTGATTAAGGCTAAGAATGAGCCTAGATTGTTTCTTGATTAATTGGTTAAGAGCTTGATAAGTTTATGTAGTTAATTGATGTCATAACCTACAAAATGGACTGTTTTGATGTGGATGTATTCAAAGCTGGAAATTATGAATTGTTAAAGAAATAAATGTGTTATTTTAATTCAAAAATGATCTTAAGGACATGATTAATGTGTATAAGGTATGGATGAATGAGCATTGAAGAAAATGGGGTAATTATGTATGAGAATTGGGTAAATGTATGAATATATATTGCTGGGAAAAGTTTGGAGAATCTTTAAATCTAACTTACTGAAATTCCAAATTTAAAGTAACAATTATATGTGTGTTATAAGAGGCTTTTTGATAATGAAAATGTACAAGGATAAGTGTAATTATGGTTGATGAATTTGGAGTAAATCAAGCTAACTTAAAGGTATGAACATGATTGCAAAATGGTAGTATACAACTTGGTGATATGTGCACTATGTGTGTATGTAATGCATAACGATGGATGCACAAGGTGATCGTCAACATCCATACATTATCGGAACATTGAGGCAATAATATTTCTAGAGTATACTGTGAGTCAACTAAGATGTGTAAACTCACTTATATGTGCTTCTGTATGTATTGGGTTTTTAATGTGAAATGTGTGTACAACTAATTGATAAATGTCAGACTTAGGTCCAAGGAGTCAGTTATATGGAATAAGTACACCGAAATGAAAGGTAATAAGAGAATAACATATGAAATGATACATCTTATCATATTGAAATGCATGATTAGATAAAGGAGATATGACCAGAGTGACCAATGTGCAAAAAAGAGCTTTAAGCACATAATTATGAAAAAGAGCCTCAGGCTCCGATAGCATAGACTCAATATCCACAATGGGTATAGGCCAACCATGAACTTGGTACCCATAACATGTAAGGGATAGCAAATTGAATTGATAGGCACTTCTTCACAAAAAACAAAATGAGAATGAAAACACATGTGCATTTATATATGCATCCCCATATACATCATATGATTGAATTGAAATGATTTCTTGAATTGCTTTGAAATAGTGAAATACAACTAAAGTCAATAGAGAATGTGATGTAATATGAAATAATGGCTTATATGATATACTTGTTGAAGTATGATAAATTATACATAACTTGTATTTGTGATTTAACTTGTGTGAGTGGATTGATGATGGTTCACTCATAGAGTTTGCAAACTCATCAAAAAATGTTGGTTTGTTTCAAGTTAAAGGGAGTTTGAGCTACCAAAACGATATATTAGAAGTTTAGTACTTACATTTTGGGGACAGAAATGGCTCAAAGGTCTAATCAGTTGAATATGCGGAGTTTAGTCAGAGTATTTTGCATTAGCATTCTATATCATATTACACATTTTTGTACAAAGATTAAACTCTAAACTGTTATGTAATGTATATGTGGATTCTGAATTATAATGCCATATGTGACCTTTTATGTGTATGATAAAAATGAGAAGAAATGAATGTTTTGAATGATTATGATATGTTTGATGTCTTTATTTAGTTAATTTAATTGTCCTAATGTATCATTTCCATAGAGTATGTCCTCAAATATCCCCTGGTATGTTCAGGATTATGCTCTATAGGAGTGGTATGTTACAATTTATCAAAGAAATTCATAAGATGAGTTAATATGTTCTTAGGTAACTTTCTTAGAAATAGATTTTATCCAATTAACTTAAAGATAAGAATCATATTGCTCGAGTGGCAATATGGTTATTACATAGGAATTCCTACTAGTCAAAGTAAGTTGGGATAATCATTAAGTCAAGATAAATCCAAAGCATAAGCAAGGTTTAAAGGGAATTGTTACGTAGGTCTTGTTTATCTATTTGTATCTTTATTCTTACTCATCACTTTGATTTAGTTAATCCTCATTTTTATTTTATTTAAAAAATTTCTAATTTAATCATTTTTATTAAATTAGATAATAGAAAAATAATTAGTATTGGTAGTTATAGTCCTCGTAACATTAATATTTGACTCACCAAACTATATTGTAGGAAATAATATGTGCATTTGCAATTTGATCTCTTTAGTATTATTATTTTGTGTTCTATTTTGTTTTCATGTAATAAGCTTTTAGCATCATTTTTTAGGATTCCATATTAGGAAAGCCTTATTTTTATTATTCTAATTATTTCCCTTTTTGAATTTTTATTTTTATTAATCTAGACGATTTTTGTTTCTTTTTTATATTGCTTTATTTTTCAGCGCTCTTTTTTAAAAATTATGTTTGTGGCTAAATTTCAAGATATGAGTATTATTTGGTACAACTACTAACCACAATAAAAGGATAAAGACGACAATATTCTATGAGGAATTTAACAATCACATTGCTTAATACGAGATTGAATGCTTGGAGCAAGAGGCCTGATAGTATGTATTTAAAAGCTCTATCGATATTAGTGATACACTATATCATTTATGATGGTGACTACCCTAATAATGAATGTGACGTGTCTTACAACTTTTGGTAACCGAATGATCAACAAAATTTTATAAGGAACTTGTCTTATAATATCCCTTATAATGATACTTATAATTCTAGCTAGAGAGAATATTCCTAATTTGCTTGGAATAATCAAGCCATCCATATTTTAATAATAATAATAGCGAGAGAGGAAGCTAAGTGTTATAGAGCTCATAACTAGAGCATTACTACAATCATGGCTCACTTTCAAAGGGCTTAAGCCTCCATCCATAACTTAAAGATTCAAATTAGATAGTCTACAAAGCGTATCTCTGAAGAGCAGCACGGTGCTTTGTCTAATAACACCGAGCTAGACCTTAGGGAGTTAATGGATGCGATAATTTTGAAGAGTGGAAAGGAGCTTAAGGTTGAAGAGAATGAAGAAGAAAATGAAGAGAAGGTTATTATACAAGAAAGGAATGAAGAGTAGGATGAGGAAAAGGAGGAAGAGAAAGAGAAGAAGCCAATTCAAAGGGTTATTGAGGAGTTGTTAGTAGTCACCTTAAGTGAAATGTTATCCTACATCTTATAGAGAAAATTACCCTAGATAATCGAAGATTGATTGACTTATTTTGTGACAGTAAATATTGTAATAATTGCAAGTGCACGACGTATTGTAGCTAGTAATGGTAAGTATGAGTCGACCTCATAAAGATGATGAATGCTAGTAATTACTCTTCCCCTATTACCTGGCCTAAGGATTCATTTTAGGTTTTTAATGAAAAGAAACTAAAATAAGGCAAGTAAAATAAAATAGGTAACAAAATTGAATAAAGAAATAAGGAAGTACTTAGGAAATTATCGATATCGAGAATTAGTATCTAGGTTTTGAATCCCCCAAACCCTTAACAGATTGATTTTTTATTATGCAATTGTTTTATTTATTTATTGGACTATGAAGACTCATATAGTACACTAATAGCTAATTTTGACTCTATTAACAACTAATCCTAAGGTTTCTAACTGAATTACTTAATTTAAATTTTATAGGATTGCGTTACTATTTTATGAATCCCTCTATTAGGTCTAACCCTAAATCGAAAGATTTATATAATCCTATCTCTAGGTTTGCAATCAACTCCTTCTAATTATGGTAAATATATTCACACTAGGATTTCTCAATCTCTATGTATAAAATGAGATTATGATATAATATTATCAGGTTATTAACACATAAATAAAGCACGTAATCAAATAACAATGTACCAAACAACCAATTGCATTAATAAAAGAATCAAATCATATCAAAGTATTAACACAAGGTTCATTTAACCTAAATACTAATTGGAATTTCAATTACACATGATCAAATATGAAATCAATCATACATAAATAAAAATATGGATTGAAAACAAGGGGTTCATAATTCTAAATCTTCCTTATTGTCTTCTATCGAATGCTTTTGCGATATAAAGGCTCATTCTTGTGTTTTGATGGATCTTTAAATGATTTCTTCATGTTTGCCACCTCTTTCGACCAAAAGTGCACCTAAAGAACGAGTTTCACTTCTAGAATAACCTACCCATGTCTGCTCCTCGACCCTTACCGACTGTCCCCCTGTCACCTCTCAAAACGTCTCTTTGTAACAAAATTTAGGGTTCTGAGGATATGCACATTCTAATGCACGATCATGCATGAGGCTATGCATAACCAAAAATTACAAGAATCATGAAAATGCACAGGCTTGGGGAAGTGCACAACCATATGCACAATCGTGCATCCTTTTTGCACTTTAAGTCTTTAATTTTCATCATGATCTCGTCCAAATTCATCTCCTTTTAGTCCATGAAGGCTATAAACATAGTTGGAGTAAACTAAATACCAAATATAGAACAAAAGTACAAAATATCAAGAAAAATACATCAAATATAGGTGTAAAATTATAGTCAAATATTCATCTATCAAACATCCCCACACTTAAGTTTTTTCTTGTCCTCAACCAAAACATAATCGAAATTATAAATCTTACAACATCATTTTCAGTCTTTCCATTCACGTTAGACATCATCATATCATATTAAATCAAATTAAAGTATAGTTATAGTCAAGCTATTCTAAAATTAACTTCCTAAGAAATATTAATAATAATCACATCAACAATCGCATTGAAATAAAAACCCTCACCAAGATTTCACTTAATACACTCAAGTGTTTAAGTTGAAAAGCATCAAAACTCTTAATCGATTCATAGTAGAATTCTTACGATATGGTTGCAATAAAGTCACATCTCCACCACTTATGTACAAACTAGAAACACCAATCAAAGGAGCTTATGGTTGTATTGGGGCTAAGGTACAGTATGATTAAGATAATAATAAGGTTTTGTTGAAAGGAAATTTACTACACAATATGTTTCAAGGCTTGTTTATAAATTTACATAGGTGCTTTCATTGTAAAACTAATGGTATACATAGGTCCTTTCATTATAGAACTAATAGTACCGTATACTTATTTTTCATTTTTTAAAGGTTTTTTCTTTTATGCTCTTCTTTTTTTTCACACTAAACATTCAGTACCATAGTTTAAGAAATATTGGGCCTTTCAAAATTTTCAAGTCTCAACAAGTAAATAATTTAAACAAGTTTAATGGTTCAAAACAATAAAAAGGCCTTTAAAGAAAAATAGGATAAAGGTTTATAATTTAGCTTTAAACAATGAAAAAGGCTAAGGCTCAACTTAGTTATTCCTAAGGGCAAACTTAAGGGTGTAGTAATTTTCAAAATAATAGGATAAAACAAGTTGGTAAATCTAAGTTCCTTTATCATGTTAATATTTCTAATTATCATAAATATGGTCTCAACATGCATAACAAAAGTAAGTTGTAGAATTATCGTACTATACTTGATATCACACACATGAAAGAATAACAAGAGCATTTAAAAATTTTGAAAATTGCTCTTTAGGCTCAAAAGCTCACAAAAAATAATGTATATCTGTGTAAATAATAATCAATTTCATTAAACTTGAATATTTCAATAATTATGAAAAATATGACTTAGAAAACTAATTTTATTCTAATCAGCATCCTTGTGCATATTAATTCAATCAATAGTTAATAAGGAAAAATAGTATTCATAGACCAATTTCAACTAATTCAAGATATCGGTTCATAAAATTTATAATTAGGATTATAATAAGCTTAAAGAAAATTGTTAAAATCATTAACCCCTTCCCCATACTTAAAGTCATACATTATCCTCAATGTAAATAATATAAACATGTATGAAAAAGTGAGAGGGTTATTTAGTACTTGATTGTAGGAATTTTTTAATTTGGATCCATCCAATATAAGACTAACATCCTTGTAAAACATAAACAAAAAAGGGATAAAAAGATAAAAGAAAATAGAAATAACAATAAAAAATAACTAAGAAACGTGCAAAGAAAATAACATGAAATAAAATCTATCTCGATTCATAGGTTGCCTCCTATGCAGCACTTCTTTAACATCTTTAGCTTGACATAACCTACAAGTTGACATCATCCTGGATCAATAATTAGTGGTTTGCTTTCTCCCTTTTCTCCATAAAGCAATTTTGTAGCCTATAAACAAGCCATCTATTGCAAGATAATGATAAAGACATAATTTATCAAATTAATAAATACAGTTTCAAGCAATAATGCCCCTTTTAATGACAAATTGTTAATAAAAGGGGGACTAACAAAACTTCCTAAATCGTCGATTGACTTAAATAGTTTGTTTTCAAGGAAGTGGGACCCTTCTTACTTAAGGTCACTACCAACATCTCGTCAGTAATTTCCTTACTTGGCTCCTCTTCTAGTTCTTCTTCAACCATCTCTGTCCACTCTTCTTCTTCTTCTTCTTCCTGGACAGAGGCTTTTGGCTCATGTTCTTCAATTATCTTCTGCCAATTCTCTACTTTATCTTCTTAAATGGAGGCTTCTTCTTCTTCTTCCTGAAGCTCTTCTTGGAATGTCATTCCATTCATGAAGCCAACCCTTGCCTTTTCTTTACTCTCAAATTTGCGTCAGTTAGCTTTCATTTCACCAATGATTTCCATTAATTTATCTTTAAGACCTACTTCCTCTTCATCTTCTTTTGAGACCTCATTTTGGAATGTCATTCCACTCATGAAGTTAACCTTTTTCTTCTCTTGATTCTCAAATTTGAGTTGATCAGCTTTCTATTTAGTAAAGACTTCCATAACATATCTCTAAGACTTTCTTTTTCTAAAAGCTCGTTGTGGCTCTTGAAAGTGATTTCCCTTCCATGTTCTTCAGCATTGGTTTCAGTAGGACTAGGCACACTCCCTTGGGTCTCGTTAGATAATATCGTTGCCAAAAAACCCATTTGATTCACCAAATTTTGTATACTAATCTCTTTTTCTTGATGCTTTATGATTAATTCTTAAATGAAATCAACCATCATATCTTCCAAAGTTGGCTCATAAACTGGGGGTGCTTGGTTTCATAAATATCTAGCTGAAGTGTAATCATCCCATCCAAAGGCATAAGAGTTACTCCATTATGAATTATAGCCATTCTCATATAGAATACCTTGAGGTTGATTATGCATGCTTGGTCGCTCCTATGTATAAATTGGTGCTTGATATTAATGATCGTAGTGATAACTCCCATCAATGTTGCTACATAGCTTAAATATTAGTTGAGTTCCTGAAAACATATTTGGACATCTCATTCTCTCATATGGTGATGTCACAGTTTACAAAGACATATTTTAGCTCCCATAAAAGTACTGTCCGTTCCATCCTTCCATTATGCTTTATAGTTATATTGTTAAATCTTAATTCCTAAAATAAACCACCACATACTGTCAATGTAGAAAAGTTAAAAAGACAATTGAATAAACAAGAAAAAATACAGTAAGATACAATAAAATAAAATAAATGAAATGAAATAAATAAAAAAGCAAAATTAAAAGAAAAGAAAAGAAAAATAAACTAAAATAAACTAAAAATAACTAGAGTAATAGGATTCAGGCTTTCCTAATATCAAAGTCTCCGGTAACAGAGCCAAAAACTTGATTGATCTATTTTATGATAGTTGATATTGTAATAGTCACAAATGCACAATGTACTTGTAGCTGGTACCATCAAGTACAAGTCGATCCTATAAAGACAATGAATACTAGTAATTATCCTTCCCTTATTATCTAACCTAAGGATTGATTTTAGGTTTTCAATGAAAAGAAACTAAAACTAAGGCAAGTAAAGTAAAATAGGTAATGAAATTGAACAGAGAATCAAGGAAGCACCTAAGAAATTATTGATATTGAGAATTAGTATCTAGGTTTCAAATCATCCTAAACCTTTAATAGATTGATTTTTTGTTATACAATAGTTGTATTGACTTATTGGACTGTAAAGACTCCTATAGCATGCTCGTAGCTAACCTTGAGTCTATTAACAACTAATCCTAAGGTTTCTAACAGAATTACTCAGGTTAAATTTTATACGATTGCATTACCATTTTATGAATCCCTCTATTAGGTTTGACCTTAATTAAGAAGATTTATGTCATCCTATCTCTAGGGTTGCAACCAACTCCTTCTAACTATGGTAGATCTATTCACACTAGGTTTTTTCAATCTTTATGTTGAAATTATATTATGATATAATATTCTTAGGTAATTAGATTATAAATAAAGCACCTAATCGACTGACAATATATCAAACAACCAATTGCATTAATAAAAGAATCAAATCATATAAAAGTATTAACGTAAGGTTCATCTAACCTAAATACTTACTAGACATTTAGTTACATATGATCGAATACAAAAAAAGCCTTACATAAATGGAAATAAGAATAGAAAATAGTAGGTTCATAATTCTAAATCTTTAGGATTCTCTTATTTCGAATTCTTCTGATATAGAAGCTTGATCTTGTATTTCGATGGATCTTTCAATGATTTCTTCATGTTTTCCACTTCGTTAGACAAAAATCGCACCTAGAGAATGAGTTCCACATCTGGAATCACGTCCCCACATCTACTTTTCAACCCTACCGACTGCCTTCCCTTTCACCTTTGAAAACATCTCTTTATAATGAAATTTAAGGTGATAGGGAGATGCACGGTCTAATGCAGAGCTGTGCATAACCAAAAATTACAAGAATTGTGAAGATTCACAGGATTAAGGAAGTGAACAACCATGTGCATGGTTATGCATTCTTTCTACACTTCAAATCTTCAAGTTCTGTCGTGATCTCATCTAAATTCTTCTCCTTTTAGTCCATGAAGGCAATTATACTCTGTAAGCACAATTCGAGCAAATTAAATACCAAATATACAACTGAAATATAAAATATCAAGTAAAATACATCAAAGATGAGTGTAAAAATATAGTCAAATATTCATCTATCAAAGATCTAGGTAGTTTTACTCTTCCTTACAATTTTGGTAGTTTTTCAATTAAAATGACATTAATGAAACTAATAAGTAGCATGAATTTGATACCATATGTGGCATATTTAAAGACTAATGATCCTTTGTTTGGGAAGAAGAGTAGAAACTAGACTTTAATTACAAATTCAAAATGAGCAAAGGGAATAAGGTGAAGTCTAACAAAATAACTCATAAAGAAGTACTTGTCAGGAAATAACTTAACAATTTAGTTTTTTGTTTCAGTTTAGTAGGATTGGGAATTTTTAGCAACAGTTTTAGAATATTTTGTTTAATATTATTTTCACAAATATTTTTAGCAATAATTTGTTTTGGAATTTTCAGTTGATGTTTATTTTGATGTTCATTATTATTATATTTGATTATCTTACATGGAATTAGATTTTTGTTGTACTTTATAGAAGATCCCTATATATCTTTAGATATTGAGCTTGTAATTGAGGAACCTCAATGACAAATTAAAGATTTATGATTGTAAATGTCAGTGGACAAGACCAATAAATCTTATTTTTTTCAAAGAAATACCATTAATCTTTATCTCCTTTTCATTATACTTTATTTCTTCTTATATTATTTCTATATTGATGACAATGTAGAACTTAAGTATGAGGGAGGAAATTAATAAGTATACTAGTCAATTTTGCTATGATTAGATTAATAATAAAAAATTATGGAAAATTTTCTTTAGAATATTGATTGAGATGATCCATTATAAGTTCAGCTATTACTGTAGTTTGAATTATTTAGGCAATTACTTATGGTATGATGATTATGTTGATTTTAATTTGCTTTAGTAATTTTAAAAATGGATACTTGATCTAAATTATGATATGTTTGTATAATTTATACATATTATTGAGTTATATATGAATTCTTATTAATAATTTTTATTGTCCTAAAAATAGTGCAAAAATGAGCATAAAATAAAATCATTCCGCTAGTTTCAAGCCAAGTAAAAAGTTTGAAGTTAAAAAGTGGTGCTAATAGCCACTTAAAATCGTGATCTAATTGAATAACTAAGAGTATACATTATAAGGTGTCTAATATCACATTAAAAGATTAGGACACTTTTAAAACAAGCTTCTAAATATTTTGTGTTAATTATAAAGTTATTGTATATTTTTCATTCAATAAGGGGCATGAAAATATTTAAAATTTGCAATATCTTTCTCATATATATTCACTTTATGTGTAAGGTTAAATTTTTGGTTCGGGTAAAAGTTTGACGGATTTGAACTAATTTGCAATAATAATAATAATAATAATAATAATAATAATAATAATAATAATAATAATAATAATAAAATTAATAATAATAATAACAACAACAACAACAACAACAACAACAATAATAATAATAATGAAGATGATGGTGATGATGATGATGATGATGATGA
>JAOSBK010000002.1:11927923-11948857 GCA_027568895.1 Erythroxylum shatona
AAAGGGTAATTTTGGAAATAAAATTATAAACATGCATGAAAAATTGTGAACGATACTTATTTTGAATAATTAAAATCCCTCTAAAATAACACTTAATTTAGATAGGAGGGAGTAATAAGTAAATAAATAAGCTTGTTGTTGATATACTACGCTGGGGTGACGGTGATTAGATATTGTGAAAGCCACGATTGGGTTGCTTGGAGTCGGTTCTCATTCCTAACAGTCTCACAATGACAGCAGAAGAATATAAAATCAGGAAGACTAGCAGTTAAGGGTTGCCGTACTTTGTGTGCTAATATAAAATCAGGAAGACTAGCAGTTAAGGGTTGCCGTACTTTGTGTGCTATCATGAATCATCCTGCCGCTGCTGTTGCTTAACTTGCCCTTATCAATTGTTCCATTATTGAAAATTTCTCATCGTTTTTATGTTCCTGTGATTGTAAACGGTAGTGCCGCTTACTGCTGAGGTTACTTTTAACACACCGCAGATGATACTAACAACGGATCATCAAGTTAAATGATAACATTATCTCAATATGTTGATCTGATGTTCGACTTCTATAAATTATTTATACCTACATATAATAATATGATTTCAAAATCGAGAAAGCCAACCGTTAAAATAAAAAATATGATTTATTAAATTAAACTGATTGTAAAGTTTACGATTGCATATTCATAGGCAAGCAGGAACACTGAAGAGTACGCCTCTCTCCCTTGTGATTTACATAATTACAGTGTACAAGGGACTAATTTAATGCATTCGTTCTACAGCACACTATCCCGTAACACCTAATTAAACTAATCAATATGCAACCAGATCGGGATTCAACTTATTCTCAATGTAAAAGAAAAGAAATACATATCCATCGTTTTCAGTCAATTAATAATTGAGGCACATGGTTGCTAACGATTATCTCGGTTGTCACCAATAGAAATGAAGAGTGGTTTATCTTCTTCTTGATATTTTGATTTCATTTCACGTGTATACTCTTCAACTTTTTAATATAATTTCCTGGAATCTTCACTTCTTTCTGATTGCTGGAAAATATTCAGTTCCGGTTTATTTACTTGAAGATGTAATTGTGCATTCTTCCCTTGTAGGAGCGGATATCTAGTTGTTTACTTTTGCTGTTGCTTAATCATGTGTAGATAATTTGAAGGAAATTGGTTCGACTGTTAAATGTGTGTATTTTATGAAAAATAAAATACATATAAACTATCACCCACAAAAAAACTACTTTACTGTTGGAAAGATAAAAACATACAGCATATGCCAAGTCCGCCCCAATCTGTCGTAAGCATCGACTGAATCGAACGTGAGCAGGTCACATTATTACATAAAATGATTAGGCACGTTGGTTTGGCGGAACATGATAGTAGCCATTGATTAAGTCTAAAGAATGATAGAGGAGAGAACGTGAATGTTTCAAATGAACGAGAGCATCGTTCCAGGAAACCCCATAAATGTCTTACAGAAACAAGTCATGTATGCGTATGCATTGCACGTCCAATTTCCAATTATTGATTGTTGCACATGTTCATTGATTCCCTTCCCTCATGACATCTCTCAACAACCCATGTAACCATAGCCGCATGACACATAGACCCCGCTTCTCCTATTCTATGTAACTATTGTTAGGCTGGCATCAAATTAAACAATTTTACATTTTGATACAAACTTCTTTCCGATAAATTAAATTAGTGTTTTTGTAATTTGCTTTAATTAAAATGGTGTTAGTTTTTGTTTAAAGGGATAGCTCGTAAAAGTTAATGATGTAGATAGCTTTTTGTTTTTATAATAGTATTTTGTATAAAGACCCATAAAATACTATACGCATCTCAGTTAAGTTTTGTGTGTTTATTCATTTCAATCCTAAATTAATTTATTTTAAAATTATTATTCTATCTTGAAAGAATATTAACATTATTATAGACTGCAGTCACTATCAAATTTACCTAACCAATTTAACCAGAACTAATTTGACAGTTGATCAAGTTCAATGAGAATTGGCAAGACTATAAAAATATTTCAAACGGTGATTTTGATAAGACTATAAAAATATTTTTAGTTGGGTCGGTCGTGTTAGGCCCAATCCAGACTCAGAACGGCGCATGGGCCAATCGGCCCATCCCTTGATGATTAACCTAATTTCTGTAGGTATTAGCTATATAAATTCATTACCTCATCATGAAAAAGATACGACTCTCGAAAACCCTAGTATTCTTTATTCACTAGCCACTAAAACTCTCACAAAAGACTAACTTGAGCGTTGGAGGGGCCTACCGGCAGTCAACCCCCGGTGTGCCTTATTATTTAGCAGGTGTTTTTGTGCCAAAGTCAACCAATCCCATGGATCCTAGCAGCAGCGCCCAGCCCCATCAAAATCAGACAGAACCAATAATAAATTTAGATTATATAAAGATAAGGAAGATACTTCTTATTTATGAAAGAGTAGTGGCTGGACTAGTCATGACATTTTAAATTATTTATAACATCATTATAAAAGAGAATGCCCATTAATTTGGTGTAGAAGAATTAGGGCAAGTCAATAGTCATTGGATAAGGTCTTTAGTTATTATATATTCGTCCTTGTAAATTCAAGGACTTCGAGGAAAACTGTGTTTGCAAAAAATGCAAAAACAACTTCATATTTTTTCAGAGTCGATCGTCATCTATAATCGGAGATAAGCCCACCACTGCCTCAATGTCACCTTGCAATTTGGTCACCCGGATAAATATGGCGGCATACTCCATATAGCCTTATAATTTGGATAATTATGTATGCTTTTTGTTTTATTTTTATCTTTCTAAGAATGTATATAAATGTAAAGAGTAAATATATAAAACTTTTAAGCTTAATAATCTGTTATTTCATATTTGTCTACAAATTAGTAGTTACAGAATCAATTATGAAACATTACTTCAAAAAGTTTACTTTTAAGGCCAAGTTTTGATGTTTTTTTGGTGAAGATTTTATATATTGTTTACATAACTTCTGCTAACTGTTCTGCATAAGGTATGTAGTATAGAGAGATGATGCATTGTAAGTATTTTCCCCTAACAAAGTGGCAATCAATCTCTATATGCTTAGTATGCTCAGCTCATGAAATACTAAATTCTAGGTTATACTAAATGCTGATTGGTTGTCACAAATTAGTGGGACTGGTTGAATTTCATTGACTCCTAGTTTTGCCAGTATTGATAGCAACTAGACAACTTCTGAAGTTGTGTTTCCCAGTGCTCTATATTCTACTTCTATTGAGGATTTACTCAAGGTTGCTTCTTTGCTCTCCAACTCACTAAAGAGTGACCAAAGAAAATACAGAAACCTGTAAGAGATTTTCTTGTGTTAGGGTAGCCTACCCAATCTGCATCACTGAATGTTGTGAGGGAGAGTGATGAATTTGAAGGGAAGAACAAGCCTTGGCCTGGAGATCCTTTAATGTACATAAGTACCCTAGTTATAGCTTGTGCATAAACCTTGGTTGGATAATTTGTGAACTGTGATAGTTGTTGTACAACGTAAGAGATGTCTAGTCTAGTGCTAGTTAAGTACTACAATTTTCCCACCAACCTTCTATATGAGCTTGCTTCTTCATTATTCAGTAGCTCCACTTCTGTCTTTTGCAACTTTGTGTTTTTCTCTACTGGTATAGACAGAGGTGTGCAACATAGCAGGCCTGTCTCCTCGAATAATTCCAATGCATATTTTCTTTAATAAAGAAAGATCCCTTTTTGGTTTTTGGCTAATTCAATTCCAAGAAAGAACTTCACAGGTCCAAGGCCTTTAATTGTGAACAGCTGATTTAGATGATGTTTAACTTCTTGAATAATCTATATATTGGATCCTCCAATCAAAACATCTTCTACATATATTGCTAGAATGGTGAAATCATCATTTATTTTCATGGTGAACATAGAATGCTTAGTCTAAGACTATATGAAACCAAAGGAGGTGATGGAAATGGTTAGCTTGGCAAACCACCGTCTTGATGCTTGTTTCAAGCCATAAAGACTCTTTTTTAGTTTAAAAACCATGTTGTTTGTTGTAGTGAAACCTATTGGTGGGTACATATAAACCTCCTCTTCTATATCCCTATGTAAGAAGGCATTGTTGACATCCATTTGATGTAAATGCCAATCTTTCATGGAGACCAATGACAAGATGCACCTGATGGTAGTCATTTTTGTCACAATTGAATAAGTGTCAAAATAATATATTCCTTCTTAATGAGCATATCCATTTGTATCTTATAGTTGACTCTCCTGATGGCAATGGAACTAATTCCCATATCTGGTTTTCTTCTAGAGCTTGGACCTCTTTGCTCATTACCTCACACCATGAAGGGTCTTTAATGGCTTGACTATAAGTATTTGGTTCAATGACGCTTGAGATGGACAAAATGAATGATTTATATAGCTCATATATGTTTTCATAGGACAAAGTGCAATGAATAGGGAAAAGTATATCTAATACAAAGTTGACAGTGACCATGGATGAGGCTATTGATTCATTAGGTTCCTTAAGTTTTAGATATTTGGTGTGATACTATGTCAGGCATGAGGGAGGTCTACTAGGTCTTGAGGATCTTCTTGGTAAAGGTTGTCAAATGGTGTCTGAAGTTTCATGTAAGTCTTCTGGTTCATTTGGACCTACTGTTTCATTATCATAATGATGTGAATTTCTGTTACAATGTTGGGAATGATTATCTAACTCTGCATAGTCAATTTCATCACTATTACTAGTCGATGTTTGAGAGTTTTCATTAATGATCATTGGCACAATGGTATTGGGAACTAGAGATTGAGATTTGATGAAATGATAAAGGAATACAGTTCATGAAATTTGACATCCCTAGATATGAACACTTGTCTAGTCTTTATTGTTGAAAGTGTTTATTTGTATTCACTATATTTATGTACATAGGAACAAGGTTTAGCTAGGTTTATATACAAACTTCCTATGACTATTTAGGAAGTAATCTAGCTATTAACTATAGGAAATCTCTCAATTATAGGAGATATTATAGGAGAAATAATAAACATATCAATACAAGATCAATCCTCATCAATACAAAATCAATTCTAATATCTCTAGTCAACACTCCCCCTCAAGTTGGTGCATAGATATCGCACATGCCCAACTTGCAAACAAGGTTATGAAACTGTATGTTGTAGAGTCCTTTGGTGAAGATATCTGCCAATTGTTCATTTGACCCCACATGGAATAATTACAGAGAGCCATTCACAAGTTTCTCCTTCATGAAATGTCGGCCAATTTCTATGTGTTTTGTTCGATCATGCTGAACAGGATTATGAGCTATGCTAACGGTAGCTTTATTATCACAGTAGAGAGATGAACTTCCTTCATCCTTCAGTTGTAATTCATTCATCAGCTTCCTTACCCACAATAGTTCGCACACACCTTAAGCCATAGCTCTATATTCAGCTTCTGCACTGGATCTAGCAACTACATTCTATTTCTTGCTTCTTCAAGTGACTAGATTTCCTCCTATGAATGTACAATAACCAGTGGTTGACCTCCTGTCATCTGGAGATCCAACCCAAGCAGCATCTGTAAATGCTTCTAACTTAAAATGACCATTGTTAGTAAACATAATGCCTTTTCCTAGAGTAGACTTTAGATAGCACAAAATGTGAAACACAACTTGTAAGTGTGGTTCTCGTGGATCATGCATGTACTGACTTACCAGACTAACTGCAAATATGATGTCTAGCCTAGTGTGAGACAGATAGATGAGTCTCCTAGCTAACCTCTGATATCTTCTCATGTCTACTGATGTACTCGTTCCTACTTGCAGTTTGTGATTGCATTCAATGGGAGATTCAGCTGGTTTACAACCCATCATACCGGTGTCTTCCAATAATTCTAAGATATATTTTCTCTGGGAGATAAAGATTCCTCTTCTTGATCTAGCGACTTCAACTCTCAAGAAATATTGCAATTTTCCTAGGTCTTTAATCTCAAATTATTGAGCAAGTAGTTTCTTCAACCTCGCCATCTCTTCTGTATCACTTCCAATTACAATAATATCATCAACATAGACAATAAGAAGCGTGATCTTACCGTAGGAGTGCTTGATAAATAGGGTATGATCCGCATTACTCTATTGATAACCAAAAGTGATCATAGACCAATTGAACTTTTCAAACCATGCTCTTGGTGATTGTTTCAGCCCATACAAGGCCTTTTTTAGCCTACAAACTTTACCTTGTGTCCTTTCATCTTCAAACCCTGGAGGAATCTCCATATACACCTCCTCCTCCAGATCCCCATGAAGAAATGCATTTTTAACATCAAACTGCTGTAAGTCCCAATCCAAGTTAGCTGCACACGAGAGTAAGATTCTGATTGTATTCATCTTAGCAACCGGAGCAAAGGTTTCTTGATAGTCCACTCCATATGTTTGAGTAAAGCCTTTAGCCACCAATCTCGCCTTGTACCTCTCAATAGATTCATCTGGCTTATGCTTCGTTGTGAATACCCATTTGTAGCCAACCGTCCCTGTTCCTTCTGGAGTAGTGACAAGTTCCCAAGTCTCATTTTTTTTCAGGGCCTTCATTTCTTTAATCATAGCTTCTTTCCATTAGACAATTTTCATTGCTTCTCTCCAATCCTGTGGAATAGACACAAAAGAAACAGACAAGACAAAGGCTCTATAGGTAGGAGATAGTGAGTCATATGTAACAAAGATAGAAATTGGGTGCTTAGTGCAACTTGTAACACCTTTTTAAAGAGCAGTCCTTATCTGAACTAAGAAGCACAGACATGGACACGGACACACGACATGCGACACGCGACACGCGACACGCGACACGACACGGACATGGACAAGGACACGGACACGGGGACACACCAACTTCTAAAATTTGATGGACACGAACACGACATATATATATATTATAAAATTTAGAATTAAGAAAAAAATTCGGAATTCATAATATGATATATATTGATTGATGTGTTTTATGACTTTCAACATCTTGATAGTTCATACATACTTGGTATTTTATAAGCCCCTCTCAAAAAAACATGGAGCATATATTCTATAGAGCATATATTCCATTAAGTAATGTTCGAGCGGTTTCCAGACGTGTCCGAGCTGTGTCGACCGCGTGTCAGTGGGTGTCCGACACGGACACGGTTTCATTTTGCCGTGTACGTGCTACATAATATCTAAATCATCAAATAAATCATATTCTAGCTCACCAGTATTTTCGAGGGAAGAGGACGGCATTGGCATAGACTACATGATGGCTTTTTCTGTCTTATCTCGCCTTAGACATAAGTCTGGTCTATCTAAGCGCCGACTTCGATCCTCTTGAACAAAACTAGTTGTCTCCCCCAAAATTGTTCTTTTTCCTTGAATCACATTATCTCTAGAGTCACGCAACACTTCGTCTTCAATCTCATTCTCCCCTTGAAGAGGAGTCGAGGATATGATGAAATAGGACTCATATTCCAGAAAAGTGACATCTATACTTACAATATATTTCTTAGACAGGAAGTGATAACACTTATATCCTTTTTATGTGGGAGAATATCCAACAAACACACATTTCAAAGCTCTTGGCTCCAACTTGCCAACATTCTAAGCGTGAACAAAGCAAACACAACCAAAGACTCTTGGAAGTACAGTATAAGAGTTTGTACCCTGTAATATTTCAATAAGGCTTCTAAAATCTAAAACTCGAAGTGGCATTCTTTTGATAAGATAGGTGGCTAAAAGGACTGCATCACCCCAATATTCCTTTGGAAGGTTCATTGTGAACATGAGTGATCGCGTAACCTCCAGAATGTGTTTGTTCTTCCTTTCCGCAACTCCGTTCTGTTCACTAGTATAGGCATAACTAGTTTGATGTACTATTCCATTAAAACCTAGATAAGCACGAAATTTGCCATCCATATACTCCATTCCATTATTTGACTGTAAGATTTGAACTCTAGCATCATGTTGAGTACAAATCATTTTGTGAAAAGATTGGTAGCATGACAAAACTTCATTCTTAGTTTTCATCAAATAAACCCACGTCAATCGGGTGCAACAATCAATAAAAGTCACAAACCATCTATGGCCAGAAAGAGAGGGAGTTTGAGTATGACCCCAAACATCGGAGTGAATGGTCATAAAAGGAACATAACTCTTATTATTTGATAAATGATAAGAACTTCTAATGTATTTAGCAAGTTCACATGTTTCACAAAACAAAGAATTAGAAGTTCTTTCAAACAAGTTAGGATAAAGTTTTGTTAGAACAAAAAAATGAGGGATGCCCTAACCACCTATGACATTGTAGAATTTCTTTATTAATCACATCATTTTTAAAAGACGCTTGATGTGCAACTATCAGGCACTCTTCTTCCAAGAAATATAAGCCATCATGCAGTCTACCAATTCCAATCCTCTGCCTTGTGTGAAGGTCCTGAAGAACACAATAGTCAGGAAAAAATTCAACATTGCAATTAAGGTCCTTAGTGATAGACCTAATAGAGAGAAGATTAATAGGAAAACGAGGTACGTGAAGTACTGAAGATAGGGTAATATTGGGGGTACAGTTAACAGAAGTTGTAACAGATACGGAAGTAAAAGACCTATCTGTTATTCTAACATTATCTCTTTTGTTTCCATGAGAGTATGTTAAAAGTTTCTTTTGAGAGCCTGTCATATATTTGTTAGCTCCAGAGTCTATAATCCAAGGATCATCTTTAGAATTGTAGTACTCAATACTTGATTTGGTAAGGTTTGATGTACCAACTGTGAAAGCAGAGTTTGTTTTTAAGGGAAGCTGTCTTAAGGCCTGAAGTTCCTCATTGGATAATCCCCCAACTAACGATGTTTCAGACACTTCATTTCCATCAACCGAGTGAGTCTGACCCCTTATCACTGAGCCGCCTCATTTTCCACGACTCTGATTAGGCCTTCCATGCAATTTCCATAGGTTTCTCGAGTATGTCTTGATTTCTCACAATAATCACAGTGTAAGTGATTCTTATTAGATGAGGTAATTGTAGGTTTCAACTTTTCAGTAGAACTTGCTACTAATCCTGCTTTTTCAATGATAGGTGTATGTAGTATAATATTTCGCCTACTTTCTTCTTCTTGTACTAGAGAATGTGCGAGCTAAATAGAAGGGAAAGGATCTTTTCTAAGTATTGTGCCTCGTATATGATCATACTCTACATTAAGACCTGCAAAAAAATCAAATGCCCGATCTTCGTCTATTATTTTTTGGAATCTAACAGCATCTTTTGAACATTCTGCTTGAAAGTCCTAATAATAGTCTAACTCCTAAGAACCCACATAACTCTGCAAAATACTGTAATACTGTTAGGATTGATATTAGGGGAAGGGATAAAAAGGGGAATAAATCTAGTGTTTGGAGAGTGTGCTCGAGAAGAAAGAAAGAGGGTAGAGGGGGAACTTAGTTAGTATTAGTGAGCTGGCATAACAAAAAGGTGAGAGGGGGTGAGAGGTCTGGTTTTTGTGCAGGAGGAGAGAAGAGAATGGTAGGAGAAGTGAGGTGTGTCATTTTGGACAGAGAGAATCGATATTCTCCCTGAGGAGCATTTCTTGCTCTGGTTTAGAAAGAGGTCTGGGGATCATCTTTGTAATAGCAGTGCTACGCACTGATTATACTAAATAATATATTGCTCACTAGCTGATTAAGCTAGAGCTTCCTATCAAATACAGTCATATCTCCTTGCTTCGTGATGTGCAATTTATTACGAATATCAAAATTTTGAGCTTTATTACCTATTTGAGAATAGGTCAAAGAAGCAGCTTTCCATATCTTTGCTACTGTGTCAAGTAGCAAGTATGTCTGAGCAATCTCCGGCTTCATTGAATTGATGAGCCAAGACATGACGACAAAATTCTCGAACTCCGACTGATTGTAATCAAAATTATTGACGTCGAGTCTCTTACTGTCATCATTAATATAACCCTGTAATCCTCTAACTTTAATGAACAACAAACAGGATCTTGACCAAGCAAGATAATTAGTTCAAATTTTACGGGATTGATTTGAATACGGGATTGATTTGAAGTGAAGGATTATTGGAACTCAACATAATTACCTTCTTTCCTTCCATCTTTTTTAGTGTTCCTTAGGACAACCAACAAAAAAATGCCAATAGAGTAAATAGAAGTTGTTCAAACAAATATGCTTCTGGCATATAGGCAGAAAAATTACCAGACGGACAAAAACACAAAATACACCGAGGAGAGGCAAGGAAGTAAGGGTACTAGCAGAAGGTAAGGATACGTCTAACATCACCAGAGTAGAGGCAAGAGGCCAACGACCTTGATGGAGAAAGAACGGAGACGAAATACTGGCCGGAGGATGGCATGTGGTGCTCACACGCGGCGACGGTAGAGAGTCTGTGGTGACGCACGGCGGTACAGTTGACGTCGGGTCTTTCACAGTGGAAGTTGTCGGTCACAACTGAAGCAATCTAGGTGGGTGGTGAGAAGAAAAAAACACGTTGTTGTTTGGGCGAGTACACACTCAACCAGTAAAGAACAACCTAAAAAAAGGAATAGTCCTTAAATCAGATAGGGCTCTGATACCATGTTGAATGTTAAAGATAATTTGTATTTCTTGTATTAGTGTACATAGGAGCAAGCGTTTATATACAAAATTCCTAGGACTATCTAGGAAGTAATCTAGCTATTAACTTATGAAATCTCTTAATTATAAGAGAGATTATAGGTGTAATTATAACAATATCAATGCTAATAATCTCTGGTCAACAATATCCCCTTCACTGAATTCCACCAATCGAAGATGATGATTAGCATGTTCTTTATAAGTTGATAGTTATTATCTTTTGTTGTACCTCACCAAAGATGTCCCTCATATGTTGTGCAAAACCTTCAGCTTCAAAACTAACTCATGCTCAAATCAATAAGCTTCCTTAGTTGAACTCCCGATATTATCTTAAAAGGACTCTTACTGATTGACATATTTATAAAACTATTGTATTCAAAATTTTCCATATGAAGAATTAGATACCAATTATTTACATTATCTCCAACCAAACATCTTTAACAAGTCTAACAAGCTCCTATTCACCACCTTCATTTTTCCATTAGTTTCACGAAGTAAAGAACTTGAAAATTGAAGCTTTTTCAAGTATAGTGCTCAATATTTTCCATAGAGTTACCCAAAAATCAATAGTAAACTTTACATTGCTATCATAAACGATGGTTAAAGATAATCTATGAAAACGTACAACTTCTTTGAAGAAGTGTTTAGCAATGTGAATAGCATCATAAGTCCTAACCATTGTATTCCATATGGCTTCTCTACCACACACGCATTAATAAAATACATATTGTTGCTTTACGTTGTCAAATGCATGAACTTGTCATCATTGCTGAATTTTGAATTTATAAGTGCACTCACAGCTTCTTTATGCATATGTCATGTTAATTTTGAATTTTTGTTCAAATCTACTTCTCCTTCACCACCCACCATCATTTTCTCAATACCAAGATATCATCAAGTTTTGAACTAACATGTTCCAAAACCCCAAGTAATTGTTGGTTAAACTTTCATCTCCCTAATCAATACATTGATCTTGTATTTTAATTTGTTGTTCAAGAGTTTCATCCTATCATTCAAGTGTTTGAATTTGTTGTTTAAGTGTTTCAACTTGTTCAGTCTTTTTAATATTTAAATTTTGCCAAATAATCCACTTCATTTTGCTTTTACTTCATCCTTAACAAATTGATCATCTTCCACTGTCAAACTCTCCATGTCATCATTGAGCATCTTCTATATGTAAGCTCGAAGATTCAAGTTGAGTACACACATTTATAGAGAAGTTATTAGAACCCTTATTATAGTAGAAAAGGACTCCTAACAAATTTAAATCTTATTCTAATAAAATTCTATAAATTTAAGTCATAAATAATTAGAATAACATATCTAAAGTATAATAACATATTTAACCCACTACTTCTTCTTATCTAATAATAAATCCTAAAATAATATAAATTTTAACCCTTATCTTTATTGTCAACTCTATTTCCAATCTTCATCCCCAAAACTTTTGACTTGTGGTTGACTATTTTTTTTCTTTTATTTCTTCTATAGGCTTTAAGCTCTTTTGCATCACTTTATCTTAGCATCTAACTTGAGTAAAGAAAATAGCAATACGAAGCCATTTTCTTCTGCCCTAGGGGTCGTATGCGCCTCACTACATTATGATTTGTAAGACTAGTAAGTTCATCACTAGGCTCTACTTCCAACTCCTCTCCAGCTTCATGTTCACACACAAATTCGTCATATTTTTCCTCATCTTCTTCTTCCATCATCTGCGAACCTCTATTTGTACATATAATCTTCCATCATCTGCAACCACATGAATTTGTTGCTCAGGGGGAGTCAGGGAAAGTGTGCAAATTACGGAAGTCTCTGTATAGCTTGAAGCAATGTCCTCGTGCCTGGTTTGGAAGATTTAGTACTGTAATGATTGAGTTTAGCTTGCGAAGGAGTGCATATGATCACTCAGTGTTCTTTGCATCATCTAGTTATGGATGCATTTTATTGGTTGTATATGTGGATGATATAGTGATCACTGGAAGTGATGGAGCAGGGATCACAAGGTTGAAAGCATTCCTTGGGACTCATTTTTAGACAAAGGATTTAGGACCATTCAAATACTTAGGAATTGAAGTTTCTCGCAGTCATCAAGGGATCTATCTATCTCAAAGAAAATATTGTCTAGATGTACTAAATGATGCTGGTTTTATCGAGGCAAAGACATGTGATGCGCCTATGATACCAATTGTGAAGTTAAAAGTTGGAGATGGAGACTTGCTTGAGAATCCTAAAACGTATAGGAAAATTGTGGGAAAATTGAACTATCTTACTATCCCTCTTCCTGATATCGCCTTTCCAGTAAGTGTTGTAAGTCAGTTCATGCCATCTCCTAGAACCTCACATTGGGATGTTGTTATTCATATTTTGAGATATCTAAAAGGTGCGCCAGGACGTAGCATCTTATATCGAAATTATGCTCACCACACTATAGAAGGATTCACAAATGCTGACTATGTACGAGATCTTTCAAACAGGTGCTCTACCATAGGTTACTATGTTTTTGTTGGCGGCAATCTTGTTTCTTGGAAGAGTAAGAAATAGAGTGTTATATCCCGATCAAGTGCAGAATCCGAATATGGGGCTATGGTGAAAACTACCTGTGAACTCATATGGTTAGGTCATTTACTTGGTGAGATTGGGTTTATTCAATCTAAACCAATGAACTTATGGTGTGACAATGAAGCAATCATCCATATTGCAAATAATCATGTGTTTCATGAGAGAACCAAGCATATAGAAGTCGACTGTCATTTTACCTGAGGAAAACTAGAAGGATCAATCTCAACTTAACATGTCATTCACTAAAGCATTACCAGGGAATCGGGTTAATTTTGTTTGTAACAAGCTAGGCATGATTAATATCTATGCTCTAACTTGAGGGGGAGTGTTACAAAATATATCAGTTATGCAATTATAGGGATTATATAGTTAATGTAAATAACATAGTTATAGGGATTAGCATGATTATAGGGATTATATTCCTAGTTTAAACCAATGTATTCCTGTATAAATACCTGTAGTATTATTCTAAATTGAATACAGAAAACCCATTCTTCTCAAGGTCCAAATGAGAATGATGATGAATATAAAGACAATAGAAATGACGAGTAGCACTAATGGTGAGGCAATAACATTGTCTCTAAAACGATAGGATAAATATTATTTTGAGCTACGTGTACTATCACCAACAATTTATTTGGTGTAATGCAAGTTGTGAGAATATTGTTGAGAGAAAAACATTGTACAGAGTCTTAAGTTTAAAGACTAAAGAGCACGTTAATCATATTCTACAAGATGGATTATTGTTCAACTGAAATAAGAAATTAGAGAAGATTAAAGTAACCTATGTTGGTGATATTATGACTAATATTCTTCTACAGATACTATACAGTTGTATCTAGATTATATTGAGATATAGATAGGCTGCATATAGTTAATATAGAATAAGTTTAGATCAGATTAGATTAGATTAGATAGATTTGGATAACTTTCCAGATTTAAACTTCTCTTATAATAGGCTATATGTGGCCGTATATTTTTTATTCAGTAACATAGAAAAATTATTCCCACTTTCATACAACCTATTACTATTGCGAGCACAAGGATGAGGTGTAGATATGAATAACTGTCACTTATTATTCTATAGAAGGAATTTGACGTGGCAATGTAGCATGATGAGTGCGAAAATATCTATAAGTTAGATAAACATTCGATGAAGTTCATGATATGGCCATTACAAAGTGGAGAAATAGAATTCCTTTACATTTACACATTCAAGACATGAGATGGAATCCAAGAAGGTTCACCCCTTGATTATGAAGCAAATGTTGATAGTAGAGGAAGATAAAGAGGCAACAAAGCATCCAAAGGCTATCAAACTAGTAGCATAGATGTTTAGATAAAAGTGAAACAAAAGCTAAAAAAACTAAAGTCAAGTACAAGAAAGTGTTAGGCCATATCATCAAAAGCAAGTCCTTTAATTTGGATATTAGGCAATTCTAACAATTTGAAATATAAAAGTTTGGAATATACTAGATCTTAAAGAAGATTAACAATGACTATATTGTGTATCTATCAAATACCATAATTATTTCCACAACATTTAATATGGTGGATATTTATCTATTCCCTTCATTAGATGATCTTTTTCAAATGAAGGGGATGACATGAAACATGTAGTAGAATAACCCCTAATATCAGATTATGTCTCAAGAGCCCAATCGAAAATCAGCATAGACTTTAAGTGTATTCTAAATTTATCTAAAATTTTTAATTTGTATTGCAATATTTTCCTCAATTAATTTATAATCTTATTAAGATTTACTGTCACTACCCTACAAATATGCAGCTTCTATTTGTTTGGAACAATCTGAATAATATCACGTACCTTTTATCTCAAGTAAAGGTCAAGTTTCAGCATTCTGAATTTTGGCTGTCCATTTCTCATATTTAGTGATATCTTTTGTTTTCACACTAATACGCAATGCTATTATGAGCAAATGCATTGGATGTAACTCACTATTTTGAACCAACAAAATATCATCAATCAGAACTACAGGGTTTAGGGTTTTATTCTTGTTTTGACACCACTTTATACAATATTATAGTTCGATGATTAGTAAGTTGGCATTACGTATTAGACAAGGCACCAACATCATAATTTCTGAGGAAAAGTGGATATTAAGGGCAGGACAAAATGTTACCTTTCCCTTCATTGCATCATATCTTCGTTCCCACAGTTTCAATTTCAGAGAAGCAGAACAATCATCTTTACAAGCTGGAGCAAGGCCAGCTTCTTCTGTCGGAGCACGTAATGTTGTTCCTTCATACTTTGTTGTTGCTTCCAATTCAATCTGCATAAAGAAATGCAAAAACATGTCCATATAACTGCACTGAGTTGAGCCTTGCCAATAAGATTAAGAGAGACTGCATGTTTAAGAGTTAGCATCTTGAAATGAACAAAATAGAACAAATTATAAGGATTTCACTGAATTGGTGGTAAAAGAGACTTTTCTCTACAAAGTATATACACATACATGTAAAACAACTAAAAGATGTCTCTATGAGATATATAGTTACCAGATGATTGTCATTCTCTGCGGACATTAACCAGGAGCCCCATGGACTGACTTCCCAATTCACAACGCCATTCCATGGAACAAATTCATAAAAGATTCCATTATAGTGTACACCAATCTGCAGTGTAGGTATTACAGCATTATAGTCAGGAAACATAGTAGCTCAAACTAGTAATATTTATGGTATATGTTTGGGTCCTTTAACATTTAAGAATTATAAAAGGAGTTAGAAAATCACAAGCCATTCCAAAAAAAGCCTCCACGCAATCTTTTTAACTCATACGAAAGAAGACACAGAGGCCATAATAATAGTCCCATAAAAGTAATTCAACATTCTTTCTACTTCCTGTCAGCACTAGCCAAGAATAGGAATTAAAATCAATTGTGTCCCAAATTATTAATGTCAGATTCATCACACAAATTAAGAAATTACCAGTGCAGCATTTTCAAATATCTTGGTTGGTCCAGGAAGTTCCCTCAGAGCACCAGCTGCAGTTAATGCAACTTCTCCACTTGCACCATAGAAGACATTACATTGAACCTGCAGTAAAACATAGAAATTTAAACTACTTCCAAAATCCTAGTCCAGAAGCACCCATTCAAACTTCTGTTATCTTGAGATTTTAGCTGTTTGGACAAGATGTATATAAGCAGCAACAGCTCTCTTATGCTTTGGCGGGATACATTGACCATTTATCTTGTTGAAAGTTAGACCAGATGTCTAAAAACAGAATTGAGGAGTCACAAATAACTGATATGAAGATTGTTTCCTTTTTAGATTAGCACACTCAGTAATAGCCATCTGATTGAGTCAACAGGTAAAGCAGGCTCCAACCAAAGATGATGAGATTGATAGTGAACAGATGATGAAACATCAGAATTTGCAATCATAACCTGAAACGTTAGTTGGAAAACCATAAAGGAGTTATTAATGGAAAGTCACCATTATACTTAGGTATCCCAATTACTAGCAAAAAGAAAAAAAAAAGATAAAAACTCTCCTACAGGGACTGCATTCCAGTAGCAGAGGCTCTACAAAAAAGGTTGGGAAGCTTGTGCAATTGAGCTGTCTTTCTCTGGTAGACTCCAGCTCAATAATGTGGTGCTTAATCAAATGTAAGTCTATTGGATCTCCCACCTTCATCTCCCCACTTGATTATCAGAACACTAGAAAGATTCCTGAGGAATTTTTTATGGTAAGGAAAAGATCTCAACTCAACTGGTGCTAAAGTCCTAAAAACCAAGGAGGATTGACTTAAAGGAATGCATATCTTCTACTTGAAGACAATATAGTGAGGCTGATATATAATAGCTTTGAAGCAACAGAATTGTTCTATGTGGACTTAAAACTTATGGCTTCTTGATTTGTGAAATGATTTTACGTTATATGTACATGGCTGAGAGTTACCAACTGTTAGAGTTTGAGTAAGTTTGGTTGTCCGTTTTGTATCTATGCTTCCATGGAAAACTTCTCTTGCGTGTCAATCTTCTATTGAACCTCCTTCGGAGTAGTTATTCAACATATTTTCATTTTCAAAAAAGAAAAAAAACTCTCATATTATCTTCTGCAATGCAACAAGCGTGGCAAATTTTCATTTTGATACAATTGAATATGCATACGCGGTACTAAATGTTTTGAAGCACTGTTCTAATTGAAATGATCAAAATGGAAATAACAATTTACCCAAAACCATTTTCTTGGGAAGGCTCCACCCCAATTCTTTTCTGAGTAAGAAGGAGCATCTTTGAACTCAAATCTTTCACCATCCCACTCTATCCACCCTGAAGCTAAATCAAAGGCAAAAGTGTTATTCCCGAAAACAAACCCTTAAATATAATTCCAAAACATAGACAATAGAAGAACAATATAATTATGTAGACTTTGTCTGTAATCTCATCATCCATACATAACAAATTGGTGTGGTATATTCATATCATAACATGTAACTAGTAAAAACTAGCATTCTGAGTCAGACTAGAACTCATAGGGAAGAAAATAGATTTATGGATGGAATCGAATATGTAATATTTACAGACAGAAGTATTTAGTTATTGGAAAAAAATCAATATACTTTTAATGTCGAATAAGGATTAACTAGACCAGAAATAAATCATTGGGTCAAACTCTTCTTTGGGACAATCTAGGTTATTTTCATTCAAGAGATCCCATAAATAGAGAGGTTACATCCTAAAAATCAGAAAATTAAATCTCCGAATTTTAGATATATTTAGAGAAACATTCAATTTTTAAATAAAAGCAATCCAATCTTCCTAATAATTTGAAATAGAAAGTATTAAAACAAAAATAAAAATAAAAAAAAACAGAACTATTGGATCTTCTACAACAGGTTGAATCCAGATCTAGCAACTACTCTTTCTAATTTTTTTTGTCTTATTTGCCAAGACTCCCCTTCCAGCTAGTTGGTACAATTGCCTAAGCCCAGTAAACTCTAATAAGGACATCGATTTACTTGTGTTGTAGGTACATAAGTCATGAGAATAAGCACCTTTTCAATTTTTTTGTTAGGACCCTTGGTCATAGATCGAGTCACAGGACGATGTACAGAGTAATCTTGCAACTCTATTATATCCTTGTTCTTGTTAAAATTCTTCTTTCTGCCTATTTTGGAAGAAGAAAAGAAATTCGACTCTAAGGGAGATCGAAGCCTTGGACCTCGTTAGAGAGAGCTCCAAACCTCAATTTTGATAAAATATGACTTACTTCTTTATTCATAAAATAGACCTTATATAGGCAGTGTTCACATAGGAAAAGGAAATAAGAAAACCCTAACTAATATGATTTCCTAGAGGAATAAGGAAACTAGTAATATGTTTCCAATAATAAACCTAATTCTTCCTATGGCAAACTTTGCACACAATTATTCTATAAATAGGTTTACTGGTAAGAGTCCTTTTGAGATAGTCTCGAAAGTTCAACCAGAGAAGCCTATGATCTGGTTCCTTCACCACAAACAACACGAGTTAGTATTGAAGCTGAAGGTTTTGCACAACACATGAGGGACATCTTTGATGAGATATGAAGAAAGATAATAACCAACAATTTGTCTTATAAAGAGCATGCTAATCAACATCATCGATTGTGGAATTCAATAAAGGGGATATGGTGATGATTAGGATTCGTCCAGACGTTTTCAGAAACGAAAATATAAGAAAATTCATTCACAGAAAGTTGGACCTTATAGATCGTCAAGAAGAGAAGTTCTAATGCTTATGTTTTGGAATGACCAAGTGACATGAGAATTGGTCTTATCTTTAATGTTGCGTATTTAACTATTTATAATGGATATGATGATACACAATCTCCTACTGCAACTGTGAGAATACCAATCATTCCCCATCTTAAAGAGGAGATAGAAGATATTCTTGATAAACAAATTGTAGCCACCAAAAATAGAGGATAAAAACAATTTCTTGTCAAGCGGAAAGGAAGACCAATTTCTGACAGTACTTAGATTTTAGAATCTAGACTTATATGAAAAATATTTATCACATTTTACGTTGAGGACGACGTCGGACAAGCCAGGAAGAATTGATGCAAAAGAATTTCAAGTCTATAAAAGAAATAAAAGAGAAAAGATTAGTCAATCAAAAGTTTTAATTTGGTGGGATGAGGATTGGAAATTGAGCTGACATCAAAGATAAAGGCTAAAATTTAGATAATGCTAGGATTTCTTATTAGATAAATAGTAGTAATAAGTTAATTATGTTATTCTACTTTATATACATTATCCTAGTTATTTAGGACTTATAGAATTTTTATTAGAATAAGATTTAAATTTATTAAGAGCCTGTTCTTACTAGAATAAGGGTTCTAAAAATTTCTCTATAAATATGTGTCTATTCAGCCCTTCAATGAGAAGTAATCTGAAATTATTTTACAAACTTAAGTTTTCAACTAGAAGGTATAATGCTTTCTTTTATGAGTGATTTTTAGACCCTCAGAGTGATTCATAGTTTCCTACTTTATTCAACCTAAATTCTAGCCATCTTAAACCTAAATTCCAGCTATATTAAACCCTGAAATTCTAAGCCTAAATTCCAGCAATCAAACTCTAAAACTCCAACTATATCAAACTGAAATTTCAATATTTCTAGCTGAAATTCAGTCCTGAAATTTGATATTCCAGCAACCTAATATAAGCTATATGTCCTAATTTTGTGATTATTGGCTACTAATTAATACTTCTTCTATTTGTCCTACATTAAGTGATGTCTCAAAAGGAGTTAGAACACCTAAACAAGTAATGGGTCTTGGCACCTAAGGGTCTAAAACATAGAGACCTGCTAATTCAAGTCCTTTACCAATAATCTTCTCCATTATAACATCTTGAAAAAGACAACGATTAAGAAGAAATAATTTAGAGCACGAGTGAATTTAATCACATAATAAATTAAAGAAAAATCGTAGTAGATTCAAGAAAGAAGACAGAAAGTAATGGCATAGGATTAGCAATGACAAAACCAAGAATAGAGAAGTAGATCCATCAACTAAAATAACATGGAAAAGCAATATGTGTTTTTGAAAAGTAGAGAAAAGATTAGAATTACTTGTTATATAATTTAGGGTACTAGAACTAGTGACCCATTCTGAAGAAGGGGGAAGAAGGCATGTAGTTGTGTTGTTTAAGTCAACACTAGTATTTATAAGGTGAAATGAATTTTTAAATGTCTATCGATGCCGAGTGAATTTAGCAAACTCATTTGTAAAAACTGTAATTTTCTACTTGGTGAATGAGTTAGGTGTAGCAATAGTAGTTGCAACATGAATTCAATGGAGCTTCTTAGATTTATTTTGTAGCTTTTGGCATGTGCACCTGTTATGGCCTAACTCATGGCAATAACAACAAATAACTCTTGCATCTTGACCCCTATTATCCCAATTTTCTGTAGCTCCTCTATTATTATTGCTTTGATGTAACTTCCCAACTTCAAATCCATTATCCCGATTAACACGAGCACTAAGAGGCTGAATATTGGGAGTAAAAATTCACTAACACCTATGCAAAGTATTTGAGTAAAGACCTCGTGTAGGGAGGAAAACAGTACCAAAGAGAAATTGACAGTTAATAATCTCAAACTGAGTCAAGTCTAGCCAAAAAAATGCATTACTGTCATATGCTCCTGTCGGATTATATGGAGTATCTAGAAGATTGTATAGGATTCATGTAAATCCCTGATTTTTAGGGATTATGATAAGAT
>JAOSBK010000002.1:12008416-12025872 GCA_027568895.1 Erythroxylum shatona
GATGTAAGTGATACCAATTTATAAGAAGAATTCTCCTCTCCCAAATATTCTTAAGTTTTAGTTTTGGTTTTATAACAGTATGAAATTTTTTTACACCATTCTTATGATTTCTTGGATGAGTCAAACTTTTAGGACCAATATGAAAGAGGGTAATTTAGGAAATAAGCCCATGATATAAAAAGTATACTTTTAAGTGAAAGAAAGGCGGACTAGAGAGGAGTGAGTTAGTGGCTGAGGTGGCAAGTGATTAGGTGTAACAAGAAGTTTCTCGCTAGGTGGCTTTTAGGCCGAGAGGGTATGTGCGTGAGGGGACCTATTCCTCTATGACCAATAAGCCATCCCCTTACGGCCTAAAAACCACCTAGCGAGAAACTTCTTGTTACACCTAATCACTTGTCGGGGTTTATTGGGTACAGAAGATCTGAAGGGGTGCGTGGGGGGGGAGCGGGAGGGAAAGCAGGGGAATTTCGGCAGAAAGATCATTCTACTTTCTGAGGAGCATTCACATCGGGGGGTGTGTACTTGGTTTCACCATTGTAATGCAATCTTTTTCTAGTATCCTAAAACTAGAGTTCTAACATAAACATGGTTCAAGACGAATCTTGACCATCGACACAAAGTCATAAGGACAAACTGGGGAAAAAAAGAACAGGAACAATAAGACATTTGAGCCAGATGAAGAGAACAAAATGCATTGGAAACTTGAGCACATCGCATATAAATTTACAAATAATAGACTACAAGCAATCTTTCTCTCAAACTTCTCATTTCAAACTTCACGAATGAAAGCAAAACTCATCCTTGAAGATATCAAATAACGAAAAAGGAAACAAAACCAAACCCAACTACAAACATCAAAAATCAAGATAACAGACCAAGCTATGAAATTCATTAAGCCCATCAATTCTAAAGTAAACCACAAACCACAAAAAGCTCAACTAGAAAACCTTGCCCCTTCAGCTCTGCTTCAGTTCTCCCATCTGAATCACCCATGTTTGAGCTACAGCTGCAGACAAAAGTCTAATCTTGCCTTCTTACCGGACTAAATCCACACCTGCCAATTTCTTCAAACAAACTTCTACATTACATGATCTCTTTCCTGTGCAGAGCCAGACTGAATCTCTTCTGCCTTACTTGATTCATTATCTTGTGTGGAGTTTACTTCATTTACTTCAGAAACTCCAAGTTTGATATCATCAGTGGAGGCCATTTCATTTTCTATTTCTAGTTTATCCTCTGCTTCTGAAGGCTCTGGTAACTCCTTAACGTTATGCGCAATTTGCATCATAGCTACATGAGTATCTTTCGTTGAGCTTGCTTCACCATCTAGCAATTCTGAATGTATTTGTCCACTATCATGGCATTCATCCACAACTGGTAGCTGCTCAGTCATGTTTGGAAGGACGACCTCCTCAATATCGACCATTTCATTAAGTTGCTTCAAATATGAGTCAATATCCTCCTTGGTTTTCATTTCAAGAAGTGGAAGCTCCTCGCCAGAAGCCAACTCACTTCTTTCAGTTCCTTCATCATTTGAGTTGGATGAACCCAGTATCACCCCCGTAGCAGAAGTCAAATCATTTCTTTCATTTAGTTCATCATTTGCATTTGATGATGCCAACATCACCTCTGTATTTGTTTCTGAGGCTTTTGGCTTGGTAACATCAACATCCTCCAATGATGTTGATGTTGCTCCAAAAACCTGCAAATTTGAGCTGGTTTGGCCAGAATCTTTCAATTCATTACTAACTGGTTGATGTACAATAGTTCTAGGAAGGATAATCTCCTCAATCTCTACTCCATTGTTGTGTTGCTTGAGAGCAATATCTCCAATAGTTTGAACTTCAAGAACAGGGACCTCATTTGTAGAATCCACTTTGTTCACATCGTCCGGCTCATCCTTGGAACCCGATGGCCTTGAGGGCTCCTCATATTTTGGATCTGATATTTGCTGCATAGCAATATGAATGTCTTCCAAAGACTTTGCTTCAACTACTTGCAAATCTGAACTGATTTGTTCAGGGCCAGTCGATTCAGCTACAACTACCTGATCCTTTATTGTGCTAGGAATGATGACCTCCTCAACATCTGCTCCTTCTCGAAGCTGCTCAAAAACCAACTCAATATCTTCAACAGATCTAACTTCCAAAACTGGGAGCTCTGCCATGGTTTCTGTCAGGTTTGCATCATTTGGCAATATCTCGCATTCATGATTTTCTGGATCATTTTCCTCTCGTATCTTTTCATCACCAAGTGTTTCACCAACAACTTCTTTGACACTGAAATCCCCAACTGTATCCAATTCTGACAACAGATTTTCATTAATCTCCTTTATCTCATCATCTTCTTCATTGATACTTTCCTCAGCAATAGGAGACCCATAAGCTTCTACGAGAGAATAGTTGCGTTGGAAGACCTGACCACGGTCCTCATAAACAATTTTGTCGAAGTTATCTTCCTTCATACCTAATCTGGCAGCTGGCGTATAATATTTAGGACTATCAGAGGGGACTAAGGAAGTCATAATTCTTGAGATGATGTTTTTAGAGTCATGGATGCCTGATACAGAAACATCTCTGGTGATGCTCACATGCTCCGGAGGGTCTTCCAGGATGACAGACTGCTCCTGCATGAAGACACACTCGTTGTCATACATCACCTCTAATGGCTAACTTTAATAAACTTCCAAGTTATCAATTGATTGCAGTAAGAATAAGATGGTACAGGCTGTTGACTAGAATCAGAGTACACAAAGGATCAAAAAGTCAATTATATGAAAGGATAAGTCAACAACAAGGATCATATGAGTAAAGTTGAAAATAATGAAGACCAACACCTATGAGTGATGATCCTTAAAAAACTTTAAAATTCTTTGTATGGAAATGTACTTTAAGAAATATCTTGCTAAGTCATAGAAGTTTTGAAGTTTTCCCTACATATTAAAGTGTCGGTCACAGCACATGATAAACAAATAACTCAAACCTCAACAATGGCGCAAATTTCAAGATATCTTTTCAACAACTTGACATTGTAATCACTGATGCCCTAAAAATTCTTTCTAAACAACCATCAGTTCAAGAGTAAACAAAAAAAAGAGTAATTAATTTCAGTCCAAGCATGAGGCATGCTTGACAGAATTGAGCAATCAAAAAGCCCAATAAGAGCGCTATGCAATATAGGTTACATGAAAATGCAAAAGCATCACCAAAACTTTCTTTTTTATTATGTCTTTCTTTCTTTCTGGCAAGCAAATTCACTTGTTGTTAAGTAGAAGAAGTTAATGCTCACACAACTTCTAAATTATGTCTTACCTGTTGTCCACCATGATTATCAACAGATGGGTCAACAATGGATTTATCTAACCAAGAGAGCTGTGGCTCCACCTCAAACAGCGGTTTCTCTTCAGAAAGCACATTTTGATGAGTAGATCCTGATGAAATAGCCTTCAAATCCACATCTTCAGATTCTTTATCTTTTAACTCAGCTACTGTCAGAGGTGAACCTATATCTGGAACCTCTAATGTTCCAGAAGATGAAGAGGAACATGAAAGGAACTCATTGAACGATGGGGGGCTTGAATCATAAACAGCATCTTTGTGCTGACGATTAATACCCGCACAAGTTGCCAAATTGACATCTGATTCACGTGAAGATTGTGTAGAAGAGCCATGTATACCAATTGTGCTGGTTTTGAGCTCTAAAATGCCTTCCTCTTGATTTTTTTCTACAATACCATTCACAGAGTCAATTTTCAGCTCTGATAACGTTTGATTTGGTTTATCAGAACCCTCAACACAATCAGCTGATGGACCTGAAACAGGTTCAATGACTTGACTGTCATCTTGTACCTTACTCATCCCATCTGTAAACTGAATATCTGTAGCAACCAGCACTTCCACTGGTTTAGCAGGTTCCTGAATACAATCACTTTGTGAGCCCACAATAGGCTCCTGATATTGTGAGCCCACAATAGGCTCCTGATATTGGCCACCATCTATGTCCACACCCATGAAATGAAATTCTGAATCAGCTGAACCTTGACTTGAAATGTGAGATTCCACAATCTGAGTGCTTTTTGACTCGAGAGCTGCAGAAATGGCATCTCCATTAGGCAGTTTTTCATCTACTTCTGACAAAGATGATAGGCTTGATCTACTGCTGTCCTCCTCTTCACCTTGTTCCATTTTCAGTAATATTTGAGTTGTATTTGGTTCCACAGGAGTTGCCACTCCTGAAGCATACATACTTGAATTGATTTCATGGTAATTCTCAACTTCTCCCAAAGTGATCCCAGCCTCATCCTGATCGGTATCTCTCTTCTCAACTTGTTCTATGTCCCCAAGGTCAGCATCTTCAGAGGATAGGCTCCCCCGCTCAACAAGAACAGAAGCATGGTCCATGTTGGAGATCAGATCTGTATCTTCTTCATTAGGCTTCTTGTCATCCTCCTCAATAGCTGAACTTAAGGATTCAGCATCGCTCACCTTTGAATCACTAAGTTCACTTAATTGTCGTTGGATATTACCATAGCTTGTTCCTTCTGTGCAAAACCTTTCAGGTACAAAGTATGGTTTCCAATGAAGATCTTGCCTGTCTTGTTTGGAGGCCCCCAGCACAGACGAACCCACGCTGAAACTTTCATGCCTTCGGAAGACTTGTTCCCTTTGTTGAAACCCTGAAAACTCCTGTTGAAAACTATCTCCCTTGAGATCGGGTTTTTCCTCATTTGGATCGTATGGAAGGTCAAAAGGGTTTGCTCTTGGCAATAATATTGATGGAGCAGAACCAGGAGCATCATCATATGGGTCAAAAGGCAGATCAAATGGGTTGCGTCTTGATGTTGAAATGGGTGGAATATTGACAGGAAGATCTGCCCCATCAAAGTCTATAAGATTCTTTTCAGCCATCAATCTCATGTTTCTACGAGCTCTTCTCCGTGCAATAAGACTCTCCAGACGTTGGTTTCTTTCAAGCTCCAAAGTACCTAAATCCATAAGATTCTTCTGATCATCCTCTGTCCACTTTATAGCAGATTTACTCTCGTCCTCTTTTTCTCCATCAGGCTCTTGCTCCTCTTGATCATTGTCATTATCACTGTCTTCTCCATCTTCAGGGTTTTGGGATAGCATGGAATCGGTGTAGGATCCTTGATGAGAAATTTGAGCTTGATGTGGAGCTTCCTCATCTAAAAGTGGGTGGAGCTCATCAAGCATTGGAATGATGTCTGCCATAGAAGCATCTGGCGAGGAACTCTCTGCTCCATCAGACTCAGATTCAGAAGTATCTTCGTCGTCGTCATCATCCTCTTCTTCTTCTTCCTCCTCCTCCTCCTTCTCCTCCTCATCATCATCACTTCTTGGTTGTTTCCAAAATAAATCCTTAGATGAGTCCAATAGTCCATCCTCACGAGCCTCAAGGAAGTGCCCCCGAGATTTATCTTCCTCTACTCCGTGAATCTTGTTTCGCACATTTTCAATTAAAGCATGGCGACTATCACTAGTTTCTCCATGGTTCGATCCATCTTTCAGCCCTTTTTTCTCCTCATGAATTTCTTTCTTACTCTCTAACTCCACATCACCAAGGTCTTTCCCCACTTCAACCACCAATTGCTTTTCAAATTGAATTTCATGAAAACCATCATCAGTTAATGGCATGTAATCACCCAACCCGTCATCTTCTTTCTTACTCAATTTGTTTTCCACTAAACCCTCCTCTTCAAGGTTTTCCTCTGATGTATCCATTATTGTCCCCTTGAATCTTTCGAAGCAAAAGCTCTCGTCTGTCTTAACAACGACAGTAGCATTCTCTGTAAGCCCTGCTTTTAAAGGTGAAATCTCATCGCCAATTACTTCTTCATCTTTCTCCTTTTCAATTTCTTTTTCAATCTCAGGTATGTTAGGTTCACCATAACTCAAAAGAGTCCCAAGCAAAAGAGCAGTACAAACCAAAACAGGGGATGCAGAGACTAAGAGGGAAAACAAAAACGGAAATGATCTGTACAAAATTATCAAGTAGCATATCAAACCCAGAAGAACGGGATGGTTGCAAGCTGATCTGTACGATGTCCTAATTGAAATGCTCAAAATTCTTTTGATTTGAGCTCCAGTTCTCATTGCATCAATACCCATTTTGCCTGTACGCATCAACTTCCAATCACAATCTGCCTTTTTTTTTTCAGCAAACAGCAATCGCAAAACCGAGACACTCATTAGATCAGGAAAGTCAACGTTGAAATGAAAAGGAGAAAATCAGGAAAGAAGCGAATACTGACCTAGAAGGTCCAATCCAATGAAACGCAGGGCAACTCTATGATGATGATAAAATTCAATCTCTGAAACCCAAAATAGTTGAAGAGAATCAGGTCACGGGGGTATTGTTCAGAGCTTCGGATGAACGGAAATCGAGCATCCAAACTTCAATCAAATTCAAAACCAAGAAACAAAAAGAAAATGAAGCTTACATTACCTGAGAACTAGAATCCCAGAGGAAGTGGTGCAAAATTTTGTTAAAGTTCGACACTTTTTGAAAATGCGCAAATGGGTTTAACAGAGATCAAAATCGGAAACAAATAATTCAAAAGGGTAAAATGTAATGGAATCTTCTTTTGATTTCTTTCAATTGCTCTCTTTGATTGCTCACTTTTGCAGCTCATCAACAGCTATGAAGAACTTTCTCTGCACTTCTTTGTATAACTTTTGGCATTAAAATTGTGCTTCCGGACAAACGAATCAGAGAATTGGTCGGCACAGAAAGGTGAGAAAGAGGAAAGTGTAGGATGAGCAGATGGCAATTGGCAACGCAAAAAGAAAGAAAGGTGACGACCATGTCTAAATGCTAATTTCTTTTCTTTCTTCTTATTTTGTTGTATTATATAACCGCACCAAAAGAGAGGCAATTGTTTTACTTCAATTTCAATTAATTATATATATAGCATTAAGCTGTTGTTAATCAGAAGCTAAAGTGAAATACATATAATATCGGGTTGGGTCTTGGGTGAGGGTGGGAATGATGATTACTGGCTTGGCTTGGATTGGATTGGATTGGATAGAGAGCATGTTCATTGTTATTCTCTTCTCTTTGATCTCTTTCCAAGCTGGATGTTGGGATTTGGGTCCACTTTCTTCAATCCATAAACCAATAAAATATGTATTACTAAATTGATTGTAGACTATGTATTTAATTTATTTGTCAGAAACAGACTGCATCATTCTCTCCAGGTGTAGCACAAGCCTAATTAAAAAAAAAAAAAGGCTATCAAGAATGGAGGGCCAAAATTATTACACACCAATTGCTCATGTTTGTTCCAAATTCATAAATGAACCGATTCAAAGTTCTCCCAAAAGTTGAAGCTGAAATTGTTGATGAATTGATAAAATAGTTCAAGTTGGCAAAAATGAACTACTCGCATGCTTTTTAATTTAACTCAACAAATCTTTATACTTCCTGTGACTTGGAGCTACTTCTCTGTAGTTAAAATGGAACAATTTTCATAGGATTAGACAAATTATACAAGTACAACCTTAATATCTTGTGCTAAGCCAAGTCTCAGTATTATCACACTCACACTATTATCACCAGTGAGTGATTCACGTTATAGGCTAAATAAAGAGTTTCATCAAGGCAAATGATAGAATGAGTAGATGAGTTTCTTTCTCAGGCAGTCAAGTCTACTTATTGTCACCCACACTCTCCTATCAGGTGGTCACTAGACTTCTTTTAGGGTCTTCTGCAACTTCTCCTAAATTAGCAGTTACAACAGCACTGCAACTACGTGACAGGCCCTCAGTTTCCTCATCAACACCCTCCACTTCGGGGCTTCTTTCACCTTCATCAGAAGCTGATGTATCTTGCATTGGATCCTGTGACCCTGATTTCTCCGACACAAGAATCAAAGATGTGGGAATTGGAGGTGAAGGTGCAGAGTTCACTAGATCCTCTATCTTTTTCTCATCCTCTTTCATCCATTGCCCATAAGATTCATGGTTAAAACCCGATGAGTTTGTCCCGCCAAATGCAGAATCAAGCTTATCCATATCAAAGAGCTCTTTCATCATCTTTTGGCTTTCTGGATTATTGCTATATGCAAACTTCACTTTCTTGTATGTCTTCGGCTCGATAAAAGGTTTCACCATCTGCAAAAATAAAACGCAAGTACAGTCATGACATTGCCAATTATAGGTCTGTTAAGCAGAAATGATTTGAGATCAACCGAAGATTAAAGCTCAAGATGAAATATAAGGCACGGAAGTAACAATAACTTACTGTCCAAAAGGATTCAAATATTTTAGGGGGATTGAATAGTATTGCAAGAGCTAGTCTCTCAGGATAGTGATTCTGCAGAACTCTAATGGTTTCCTTGGTTGACTTAACAGATATGGAAGCCATTGTCCACCCTTGGAAATCAACTAGCCAGATCATTTGCTCCTCATTTGAAGTCATTATGGCATTTTCAAGACAATAAACCAGGTGTTTCATCTGTCCTTCAATCGCATTTGTATTCTAGCAAAAGACATTGTTTGATCAAGTGAAACGTATGACAAGATGCAGAACAACAGAAAGCACACTTGGTTAAAAATTTTAACATTAACTGATCTACCTGGTAACCAGGTCGCATTACAAGAACTGACCTCCCATTCTTATCTACAAAATTAGCTCGATAGACTTTTCCTGTTTTAGCTTCCATAGCAACATCGTCCTAAAATTAAGAAGAAAGTTTGAATTATCTTTTATCTAGCACGAAAACTGTTCTCATACATCATGTTAGTTGACCAGTTAAGCCATATAATTAGCATCCACAAGTTGGAGTATTCAGTACATGTGAGACTATCATAGGTTAAATTGTAAAATATCATTAAGCCAAAGCACCAAAGTGCACATCTAACACTATAAGGGTGGGGATATCATATTAATACCTAATACTCCTTGTTTTCTTCGCTGCAATTTGGAGGTCAAGCCTTTTGATGTTAAGAACAGTAAAACAAGAAAATAAATATTATACTTACCCATCTGATCTTCTCAGGCTTGAATTGCAGCCTCCATTTCAAGGTTTCTTTCAACATCTTGGCTGCCTTTTTTGTGTTCCAGTTCCTTGCTCTGAGATATCTTGATATTGATACATCAGAACAAAGTACAGGAAACTTTTCTGCAACAGGACCTATTATCTTCCTAACCTCATTAATCTGACAATAAGTGAAACCAGTTAGCTCACCTCCTAATTGCTCCACTAACTCAGTCAACAATTGAAGAAGAATAATAGAGATAACAAAGTTTCAAAACTTCAAGAATTAGATGGAAAGTTTGTTTTGTTGGATAAAATTAGAACTACAAAAAGTTAAAACCTTAAACTATGACGATGTGTTTCAAATTTAGCAGTTTTCACTGTAACAAGCAAAGTAATATGGCACCATTGAACTCAACAAGTAAATTTGGAAAGTAAGGTTAATATGATGACAAAGATTTCAGAAAATGGATGATGCATTACTCAGTCTACTAGTCCAATTACCAAGCCAAACTATAAAACAAAATTTGGAAGCATAAAGAAGAAACATGTTGTATAACCATCATATCCAATTGAAGAAACCAAATAAATCCATGTTAACAAGACTCCTCCATTCCATAATGTCAAGAGTAAAGGCTTAATCGTAAATAATACACAGCATAAAATACTGCCAAAGATACCTTCACAGCCTGCTCTTCTGCTGACGAAGCTTTTTCGGTTGCATTCCCATATGACTTTATGGAAGACATCTTTCAAACTCTTGTGGTCACTGGTGCAGACTGATATCAAAATATGAATCAATTACCACTTCTAGAATACATTGAAAAAGTTCAATATTGAGGCAAAGTACTAGCTATATTTTAACAGCCTAAGACTGACACATCTATGATGGTTATCTTTGAACCTTGCATCCACTACTTCATTATATTCCCTATGCATTGACACATAGTATAAATAGGTAAGGAAACAACTACGTTTCCAATGGAAAGCTATTAGATTTTTCGTAACAACTAGGAGATATTAGAACTCTCTCTGTTAATATGGAGATAATGTACGCAACAATGAGTTCCAACAAGTTTAGCAGTGCTCAAACTTGCGCAACATATTTCATAAATCCTACACAGTTAAGTGATTTCATAGCCATATCATATTTATCTGATTGGAACTCAAATTGCTCAATCCAGCTCTGAGAAAGGTGTTCAATAAAGTGGCAAATCCAGCTCTGAAAAAGGTGTTCAATAAGGTGGCACTAACGCAAAAACACATACCACGGTTTCACTTATAGCTGTTTTAACAATTTAATAACTAGTACAGAAGACTAACTTTGTTGAGTCTCGCTGTCGACGAGACGCAAGAAAAGGATTCATCAATCATGAACACAAAATTATGAGTCTAAACTAACACGACAAGTACATCTGGTACTCGAATTCAATGTGGTTCAAGGCACCATTCTTCATTCACCTCTTCCCCTCCAGTAACAAATCCAACTATTGGTCATCAAACTCTCTCGAAGTTTCACAAACCCGATATTGTAATCAGCTTTGTTCTGAAAAGTAAGAGTTCATAACATAGTAAGGATTTAATCTTGAAGGCCTGAACATTATTAACCTTCTAACAATCCTTTGAATTCGTATCTCTGGCTAACCAAAATTGAACCCTTAAGTTGTTTCCGCCTACTAATAGACACCTTCAAGTTCAACATTTGCAATCCCACTAACAACTAAATCATGGTACAGATTCAGCAGTGCTTCAAAGTAAAATAGAAACGCGTAATCACACTCCCACACCGTCACTCAGACACTCCCCTCAACAAGAACAAGTTGGGTATATTTCCATAACCACATCCCTAAGACCCACTATTTGAACACAACGAGGGAATTGGATACAGTAGCGATGCTTATAGCACTTGACAACCAATGAAAGAAAAGGGAAAAGAAAAAGCATAATAATGCCCGTATCCAATGTTAACTTACGACCCAAATAAAAGAGGAAAACAGACCTTTTCTTAATTTTCAACGGGATGGGGATGGCCTCATTTCAATTTGGAAGAAGAGAGGTTATGTGTAGAAAGAAGGTGAGAAATCTTCCCCTACCTTTAAATAGCATTATCTTCCAACAAAAACTTGGTTTTCTTGCTCACACGAACAGACGGACGAATCAGGGAATCTATTTGTAGGATCAAACAAGACAGAGTATGTCAGATATTGGGATTGTCATCACAATACAGTATCGATCAAACAGGGAACAATATTATAAACAGTAAACATACGCAACACACTCCCAAGTCCCAAGGACGAGGAAAGTCGGACACACGCACATTTTGTGTTTTTTGACTGGCCGGTATTGTGGGGCTTTGACACTTGGCACTAGCGATGCTGATCAATGTTTGGGCTTAATCGCACCCATATTTCATGGCCCAATTTTCAAAAATATTTATACAGAAAAAGTGTAAAAGTACAAAAATTAGATTGCATATAATAAGCTCTCCAATTTTTTGCAAAGTACGGAATTTTATACACTAGTACATTGAGTTTTGTAGTACAGATCAATGATGTTGTGCTAAACAAAGGACTTTGGCGGTATTCCTTTTGACAAATCTTATTGGAAGGACTCTGCTTTACTTTTATGTTACAACCTACAGTCAGTTCACCTGCGTTTCTTAAAAGCGTTTTATAAAACCTATGACAAACTCACGCACCATCGGACACATTCGCCGCCTTTTCTCTCTATTTTCTTTTTTTTAATAGTTACATATTCCTATTTATAAATTTATGCATTTTTTATAAAATAATTTTATTATGTATTAAATATTAATTAACTCTGACAATAAAAGTAAACGACTTAATCCTTTTTTATTTTTTTACAAAGGGTAAAAACCAAAAGCCCAAAAAAAAAAAAAAAACAAACTAACGCAGTGTTCTATAGTACAAAATTCCTTGCTTATCTCTGTGAATAAGCTCCATGATTATCATTAGAGGCTCCTGGAGAATATGCAATCCAATGATTATCATTGGAGGCTCCTGGAGAATATGCTGGGACTGCGATTAAGGCCAAATTATTTACATATTGGTTCCCTTCACGATGTACGTGCTGTAATTGCACTTCCAAATCTCGTTGGATTAATTCACGGTATCTGTCACCAAAAAATTTTCATCAGATAAAGCTATATTAGATGAGAACAAGATGTTTATAACTTGACCAGTCTTCTGGAGGTTCTGTCCACCTAACTAAACTACTCACTGGTATTCCTTGTGTTTGAAACACACATCTTTCCACTGCTCTTGTCCTTTCTATCCATTCTACGTACTCCATAATGACTTTGTTAACTTCTTCCGGCCAAGCGAAGTCAGCTTTAAAAATAATTTTGTTTCTCCAGTGTCATAAAAATCAGCAGGCTACTCCAAAGATAGTAGCTCAGTCAACCTGCCTCATCTGAGAGTGCTTTGTAAGGTTAGATTTCACCCACTTGTCCTCGTCTTGTTAAAAGAAATCCATATCAACCATCCCCAAGGGAAAATTTTCCCAGAAAGCTTTTACACTCGGACAATCCCGAATGACATATAGAGTGGATTCTTCTTGTTCATAGTTGTGACAACTGCTATCCGTAGTGATGTGACGTCACTCTTCGTTGATTAGTCATCAGTTTTTCTTTGGTCATTAACAAAAGGAATTCCTAATCCGTTGGGGCCTTGCCCATTTTCAAATTAAATCCCAGAGGCTATTACTTACATCTGTGGTACTCCCTTCCATTAAGTCTTAGGCTGACGCCATTGTGAACCTTCCATGGTCTGTTTGTCCCCACAATAAAGTATCTTCTGTTGTGCTTTCTGAAGTAGTGGGGATCTCCGCAATATCCAGACAAATTGCAGAAGGGAGGTAGTGTTGGAACAAATTCCACTTCTAGGTACTATCTTCATTCTTAATGTCCGCAACAGTAGCGTAAAGGACTCTTTCAAAAAGTGGGGAGGTCGGCACATAAATTAGAGGTCCCTAGTCCTTTGCTCAATTATCCATCCAGAAGAGAATGCGCCTTCTATTACCCAGCTTCTATTTTATACCTTATCGAACAACTTGCCAAGTTGCAGAGATTCCCCTCTAAATGCTTGAAGCCCCTAACCTATCTATTGTATGCGGGATACGGTGCAGGTTTATGTGATATTTAGCTCTTAAGATCATGAACCATAAAGCTTAGGGCTGTGTAATCAAAGCCCAGCCTAACTTAAACAATAAAGCATCGTTAGAAGAGCGAATATATTTAATACCCAGGGCCCCCGTTTTTTTGGGCTGACATATTGTATCCCAAATTGCTAGATGCATTTTCCTTTGCTCACTTGTTGAACCCCATATAAAATCTCGCATGATTCGTTACAAATCGTCACAAAGCTGTCTCAAAAGTCTTACCGTTTGCATCGTATAAATGGGCAGGGCCGATATTACTGACTGGGTTAAGGTAACTCGTCCCGCTAGAGACAACACCCTTGCCCGCTATCTTGCAAGCTTCTGTCGTGCATTATCTAGGATATGTTGATAGGTTTGTCTAAATGTCCGCTCATATAACAATGAAACTCCTAGATATGTTCCTAAATTATTCGTACTAGAAATGTGCAGGTCTTGACTGAGCTTATGTGGAGTGCTGCAGATACATTCTTTAAGAAGAAAATTTGAGTTTTATCAATATTCACTTTCTGGCCATATGCCTTACAAAACTCTTCTAGTGTGACTGAGCTTATGTAGAGTGCTGCAGATACGTTCTTTAAGAAGAAAATATGAGTTTTATCAATATTCACTTTCTGGCCATATGCCTTACAAAACTCTTCCAGTGTTCTTGCAATTACATTCATTTGAGATACCGTAGCTTCCGCAAAAAGGACAAGGTCGTCTGCAAAAAAAGATGAGATATGGGTGGCCCTGTAGGGCTTAGTTTTATCGGTCTCCATAGACCTTGTCCCACCTCTCTCGAAATAAGGTGGCCTAGTTTCTCCATGCATAGGACAAAAAGGTAGGGCGGGAGCGGATCTCCTTGCCTAATACCTTGTGAAGGACTAAATGGATCAGTAACTGTGCCTTGCCACGCGACTTGTAAAGTCACTGTCGTCACACACTTCATAATGGCCGAGATTCAATTTTCTGAAATCCTAAAGTCCGTTAATGTAGTTTGAATAAAGTCCTATCGAATCCAGTCATCAGCTTTTTTTAGATCCACCTTGATAGCCAAAAACTCGGTCTTCCCCTTCTTCTTTCTCATCGAATGTATGACTTCCTGAGTGATGATAATATTATTAGTTATTTGTCTGTCAGGAATAAAACTGCTTTGATTCACTTGCACTAGCTGATCCATGTGGTTTTTCAGCTGATTTACAATAATTTTAGAAATGATCTTGTAAAGCTCATTGCAGAGGCTAATCGATCAGAATTGCACAATATTCTTCGAGGAGGGAATTTTGGGGATCAAGACTAGAATGGTTTGATTTAAATCTTTTTCCCAACATTCCAGCCTGAAGACTTCCTTAACGTACTCTACCACTTTTGGCCTGACCTGCCCCCATTGCTTCTGAAAAAATAGGGCATTGAAACCATCTACTCCAAGGGCTTTATTAGGATTCATGTCAAAAACCGCTGACCTAATTTCAGTGTCATGAATTGGCTAAGCTAATGCATGAAGTCTGTCTGCCGAGAGTAAAGGAAAAGCTCCTAAGATCAAGTAACGGTGTAAAGGCCCATCTTCTTGTGGCATTTGGACAAAGAAGTCCTTGGCTAACATACTCAGTTGCACTAGGTCATAGATCTGTGACCTATGAGAACTAGTGAGTCGCTCTATCTTCATTTTCTTCCTTTTGGAAACAGTGAGTGTATGGTAATATTTCGTATTCCTAACACCCTTCAAGATCTAGTCGCATTGGGCTTTCTAATGCCAAAAGATTTCCTCCTCACACAATACCTGCATCAGTTTCCCACTTCATTTTTCCTCTAAATCTAATAAAGAATCCAAGTTACCTCTTACCATGGCCCTCTGAATGCCCTAAAGCCTTGCTAACAGTCTTTTTTTCGATTGGAAAATATGACCAAAATCGGATCTATTCTATCTCATGAGTTGATGGGAGAATAGGGCTAACGATTTACTCATCGTCTCCACGATTGGTAACCAATGCTCTACTATTATTTCATCAAATCCTGGATGAGTTAGCCAGGCATTTTGGAATCTAAAAACTGGGGATCAAATTAATCTAGGTGCCTGTCGTTGTAGATAAACCAACATGGGTCTATGATCTGACCCAAGAAAGGGTAAGTGATGGTTCTCTAATTGAGGAAAAGCTTGCAGCCAAGTCGTTGAGCCAAAAACTCTGTCCAGCCTAGCTTGAACCATTCCTTGGCGTCACATAAACTTGGATCCTATAAAACCAAGATCGTGAAGGCTACTCTCGTGCACCCAATCTTGAAAACGTTTGTTCACCATCCTCGCATTCGTGGCTCCACCTCGTTTATCCGCTATCTCCAATTTAGCATTGCGGAACCCCAAAACCCATAATCGACCCTTAAAACTCAAATCAGATTTAGTTTTCTCAACAAAGCAATCAGATTAGGATTTGTTCTTATACCCAAGAACACTTATGAAAAGAACCCAAGTTAATTTTCAGAAATCCCCTTACACCCCAATTAGTTAAGCACTCAAGAACACAAGAAATAGGAATTAAAATTGATAACAAAAGATAAACTCAATTGCAATCAATAAGAACACCTTGTGCATAAACATGAAAGAAAGCAAACTCTCTCTTCATTCAGATTTGAAATTTTCGAAATTACATTTTCTTGCAAATAAATTTGGAGTTGTTCCTTCAGACGCTTTGCTAGGGAGCTTGTGACTGGACCGACAAAACTTTTCATATTGGGAAAACCTTCCATGTTGGCACTTGAATGATCTAGTTTTTCTTGAACAGCCTCAATATGATTTCCCTTGGCATCTCCTTGAGCTTTAGCTCCATTTTCCAAATTTGGTGAAATTTCCTTATTTAGAACATGAAAACTTTCCATATTGGGAATCAGTTCTAAATCACCGAAAGTGCTTCTTGTAGCATCTTGAACGCCATTTATATCAAATCCCTTCCTACGAGCCAGGGTCTATGAATAGAGCTTCCTACCCATTTTAAAATCTGCCAAAGGTCGGTTTGAGAAGAGGCTTGCAGGCTTGCATAAATCGCTGTAAAATCAAAAGAGCGAGAAGCATATTTGATTGTGGTATGAATAAATTGGTGGTGTGCTAGTATTATTGATATATTAAAATCATCCTTCTATAAAATCTATATCCCTCTAAAGAAACCTTCTGCCTCTACCCTAAACGAGTAATCAAACCCCAAAGCACTGACGACCTTATAAGCCCTAGTTCCACTAATTCGGGTTTCCATCAAAACGAGTATACCAGGGTTAACATGACGAATGTAATTTCAAAGTATCACATGGAGTTTAGTCCCCCCTACCCCTTGACAATTCTAAATTAAGATCGACATAAAGATATAAAAAGTGGTATGGGCTACATTACCAACTAAATAGAAGTTGTACCTCTAGTGGGAGCTTCCTTAGTTCCATCGTCTTGAGGCTGTGTTTCTTGCACCTCTTTGTATTGCATGTTGTCTGGGTTCCCCGCCCCTACTGCTATATTTGGAGGGTCACTGTAAGGAATTACGGTAACCTCTTTGGGATTCCCAATCGCCTCCTGAACCTCAACTCCTTCCATCAACTGAAGTCTCTCTTCAGTAACCAGCTCTCTATCTTCAAATAGTTGGCTATCACATACCGTTTCTGTAAGGGAAGCTATTTCAATCTGTTGGGACCCGATTTCGGAACCGGACCCCAACCGAAAAAACGAGTCAAAAGATTTCAGAAATGAACACAAAGCAGAAGCAAACGAAGGAACTCGAATTCCCAACAGGAAAACGGAAGCGAAAGGAAGCGGATAACAAAGCGAAACACAAAACAAAAGCAGAATCGCATGCAAAAATCAAAGAAATCGAATCGAACAACAAATCAGATACGAATCAAATGGCGAATACATATCGGAAAGCGAACACAAATTCGAATCGAATCGAATCACAAATCGGAAGCGAATGAATCAAAAGCGGAAACATAAATACGAAAACAAAGTAAAACGAAAACGAATCGAGTCAAAGCGGCACAAATGATTCATTCGAACTAAAACAAATGTCTGACATCCGGGAACAAAATCTTATAAATACTATCGCGTTGGAAACCATTAGACTAAACCAATCCGAAACCGGTCTAAATTTTTTTTCTTTTCTTTTCTTTTCAATCTCTTACAAAGTAGTACACTTTTTCAATATGGAATTTACCAATTCCATAACCTGAATATTCTATCCTTCAAAGCGAAACATAACTATCAATTTAAACAAAAACTTATTCTTATTCTTCCTTTGCCATAAATACAAATATACATATCCATATCCGC
>JAOSBK010000002.1:12040670-12055556 GCA_027568895.1 Erythroxylum shatona
GACACTTATGCCGGAAAATGTCATGAATGCATGTACAATCATGTGCATGTGCATAAATTACCATTCATATAAATATAAAGGTCATATGATGCATGTGCATGCCGATATATATTTACACTTTCCTAACCCGTCCCAAAATGACCAAATTACCCTTCCCATCGGTGATGGGATGTTACAATCTTTCCCTTATTCCGATCACATTATTAGTCTTATATCAAAACTCCTCTAAGTATGATTCATACTTAAGTTTATGCCTCACTAAAACTATCGACTTCACAATTCATTACTCATTTGGAATCATATGGATCCAGATATAGTCAAAACACTGAAGTATGTTTAGTGGAATATCCCCAATTCATAATTTTCGAGAGCACACTCACTGTACCCGCTCCACGTTTCTCACTCAATCTTACTGAATTCATTTCAGATGGCTATGATTTTTAGGTGGAGATGTAAGGTAATGTCTTACGAGTCCCATAGTTCAAGAATCAATTCATTTGGGTGTCTAGAGAAGAAGTTATGGCCAAGCGAAGAAAGACAGAAGAAGCAAAAACCCAGAAGAAGCAAAACTCAGAAGAAGCAAAACCCAGAAGAAGTTCATGAATAGTAACACAGAAGGAGTTCATGAACAGTAACACAGAAGAAGCAAAACTCAGAAGGAACCAAAACACAGAAGGAATAAAACACAAAAGAAGCGAAACTCAGAAGGAACCAAAACATAGAAGGAATAAAACACAGAAGGAATCAAACTCAGAAGAAACCAAAACACAGAAGAAGCGAAACTCAGAAGGAACCAAAACACAGAAGGAATCAAACTCAAAAGAAGCGTAACTCAGAAGGAATAAAACACAGAAGAAGCGAAACTCAGAAGTAACCAAAGCACAGAAGGAATAAAAGAAAGAAGGAATCAAACTTAGAAGAAGCAAAACTCAGAAGGAACCAAAACACAAAAGGAATAAACTCAGAAGAAGTGAAACACAAAAGAAGTTCATAAACAGAAACGCAGAATAAGTTCATGAACAGAAACACATAAGAAGTTCATGAATAGAAACATAGAAGAAGTTCATGAATAGAAACACAAAAGAAGCAAAACACAGATAATAGCAAAACACAGAAGGAGATGACGTCATCACAGAAGAAGCAAAACACAGAAGATACAAAACACAAAAGGAGATGACGTCATCACAAAAAAAACCTACAAGGAGATGACGTCATCACAGAAGAAGCAAAACACAGACATAGCAAAACACAAACGATACAAAACACAGAAGGAGATGACGTTATCACAGAAGAAGCAAAACAAAGAAAGATAAAAGAAGTAAATTTCACTTTTGGACATCTTCCCTTATAAGGACCTTGACTTTCAGCTCAGATGTCCATAGTTTTTTATATGATATACTGTTGGGAAGATGAAAAGGAAGATTGGTACAAAAGTTTTACTGAAAATTTAAATCAAACTATTGCTATTTCAACTCCAACTTCACTTTTACATCACCAAATCACTAAAAAATCTTTCAAAAACTAATTTAACACTATAACCAAATTTATTTCCTCTCAACCACCCAATATTTATGAATATGCACTTAAATGTCACTTTCCATGTAGATGACAGTAACTCCTTAACTTTCTTTCATAAATCACTAACTCTAAAGGATTTATTCACTACTTACCTTTTTAAAACTCCGAAATATTCAAGCCCTAAACTCCATGCAATTTACGTACTCCACTGCGTACAATGACCAGTTTTTGGTTTTTCTTAGGGTAGAAGACACAAATAGCGAAGTGGGGTTAGTGTAGGAAAGGAAAAACAAAGAAATCACTTAGAAGCTGTTAGAGGGAAAACTCTGTGGATGGAAAGAAAATTTAAGAAAGATCCCCCCAATGAAAAATGAACTTAGACATATTACTTAACCTATCAACTCTCGGAGAACAGTAGCCTACTTCTAGCAAAAGTACACAGCATAAGTGATATTTTTCACTTCCCTCACATCAAGCTCTAACTTAGTTTCCTTTCAACTAACTCCCTTAAACCTCATCTTTACAATTCAACTATCTCCAAATCTTCATTTGATTTCTTTTTCTTATTTTCTATAATTTTCTAAAACTTATGCCTAAATTCACCAAAATTCACAAATACAATATTCTTACTGTCCAATAGAATTTTCAATATAAATAAATTCAAAATTCTCAAAATAGTCAAAAATCACAACTCAATCTGATTATACCCGGAATTACTTATGAATGCATGTACTGTCATTTTGATGTGTGCAAAAATTCAGTATTTACATAGATGTGCATATCATGAAATGCATGAGCATGAAATATGTTTCCTATTTCCTCCGTAATCTCCCACATTTACAATTTTATCCTTAAGGTGGGTAACAAGATGTTACACAAAAGTCTTCTCCAAGATAGACTTGAGATCAGGTTATCACCAGTTGAGAATAAAGGAGTCCGATATGTCAAAGACTGCTTTTAAAACCCGATATGGGCATTTTAAGTTCTTGGTCATGCCCTTTGGGTTAACGAATGCCCCTATAGCCTTCATGGACTTAATGAATAGAGTCTTCAAGCCTTTCTTAGACCAATTTATCACAGTCTTTATTGATGATATATTGGTTTATTCCAAAAGTGATAAGGAACATAAAGAACATTTGAGGATTGCCTTGGAGACATTGAGGAAGAAAAAGTTGTATATCAAATTCAATAAATGTGAATTTTGGCTAAGGGAAGTGGTGTTTCTTGGGCATGTAATTTCAGAAAAAGGAGTACATGTGGATTCGAGAAAAATAGAAGCTGTAGTTAAACAGGAAACATTTAAGAGTATAGCATAAGTGAGGAGTTTCTTAGGTTTAGCTAGTTATTACAGAAGATTTGTAGAGGGCTTTTCCATGATAGCAGCCCTACTCACTAAATTGACAAGGAAGAATCAAAAGTTTGTGTGGACAAAAGAATGTCAGAGGAGTTTTGAGCAATTGAAGAATAGGCTCACAACTGCACCAATTTTGACTTTGCCTTCTGATAGTGATGAGTATATAGTATATAGTGATGCCTCAAGGAAGGGATTGGGATGTGTGTTGATGTAAGGAGATAAAGTGATTGCCTATGCTTCTAGGTAATTGAAACCCTATGAGATAAACTATCCGACACATAATTTGGAGTTGGCTGCCATGATTTTTGCATTGAAAATATGGAGACATTACTTATATGGAGTCACCACCAAGGTATTTACAGACCACAAGAGTCTTAAATATTTGATGAGTCAAAAAGAGCTAAATTTAAGGCAAAGAAGGTGGTTAGAGTTACTGAAGGATTATCACTTGATGATAGATTACCACCTAGGGAAAGCTAATGTAGTAGCGGATGCATTGAGTAGAAAATCTGCTATAGTACATGTAGAGACAATGTACTTTTTATTGTTAAAGGAATTAGCCAAACTTAAGGTGACATTGAGGCAAGTTGAATTTGGGTGTATATTAGCTAATTTTAGAATAAGGCTAGTGTTGAATGAGAAGATTAAGGAATTATAGGAGCAAGATGAGTACTTGAGTAGGCTCGAAGAAGAAATTAAAAATGGTAAGCCTTCTAAAATTGATATAAGAGAAGATGGATTAATGGTGATAAGTAACAGATTATCTATTCTAGATATGCAAGAGCTAAAGAGTGAAATTCTTGATGAGGCACACAATGCTCTATATACAATGCAATCGAGGAATAAAAGAATGTATAGAGATTTAAAAGGGCACTTTTGGTGGAGAGGAATGAAGAAGGATGTTGCAGAGTATGCTAGAAACTGCTTAGTGTGTCACCAAGTTAAAGCCAAACATCAAGCACCTAGCAGCAAGCTTAAACCTTTGTCTATTCCTGAATCAAAGTGAGAGAAGATTACAATGGATTTCTTAATGGGATTGCCAAGGACTAGTAGGAAGCATTATGTAATATGGGTGATTGTTGATAGGCTAACGAAGTTAGCACATTTTTTACCAATTAAGCAAGTAGATTCTTTGAATGCATTGGCCAAGAAATACGTAGATGAAATAATTAGACTTCATAGAATTCTAAGCTCTATAGTCTCGGATAGAGATCCTAGATTTAGCTCTAGGTTCTAGGAACGCTTATAAGAGCCTTTGAGAACCAAGTTACATTTTAGCATAGTTTTCCATCCGTAGACTGATGGCCAATCCGAGAGAACAATACAAACCTTGAGGCAATGTTAAAAGGCTTGTGTCATGGACTTTAAAGATTCATGGGATAATCATTTACCTTTAATTGAGTTCACTTACAATAATTTCTACCACTCAGGAATTCAAATGGCACCTTATGAAGCCTTGTATGGTAGGAGGTGCAGAACTCCTATTTGTTGGGATGAGGAAGGTGAAAGGAGACTTTTAGGACCTGATTTAGTGCAAGCTATAGTTGACAATATTAAATTGGTAAAGCAGAGACTCAAAGTAGCTCAAGAGAGGATGAAGAGCTATATGGACATACATAGAAAGGAGATGGACTATGAAGTGGGAGACACAGTATTTCTTAGAGCCTCTCCACGAAAAGAAGTCTTAAGGTTTGGTAAAAAAAGGAAAACTCAGTCCAAGATACATATGCCCTTATGAGATTACTAAGAAGATTGGGCCTTTAGCCTACAAGTTAGCCCTGCCGTCAAAATTATATAAGATTCACAATGTTTTCCATGTATAAATGTTGAGAAGATATATATCAAATCCCTCACACATAGTCCAACCTTCAAAAGTTCAATTAAGAGAAGATTTGACTTATAAAGAATAACCAGTAGAGATTTTGAATTCAAAGGAAAAGGTCTTGAGAAATAAGACTATGAAGCTGGTTAAAGTCTTACGGAAGAACCATACAAGAGAGGAGGCAACATGGGAGCCTTTGGAGGCCATGAAGGAGAAGTATCCACACCATTTTGTGGACTTAGGTAATAATTTTGAGGACAAAATTCTTTAAGGGGGAGAATTGTTGGACCCTAAATTTATGTATTCAATTATTCGTTCATTTATTTATTTATTTATTGATTTATTTTCAGAATTTAGTCCCTTAATTTAGCAAGCATGAATAGAAATTATAATTTTAAATAGAAATGTTATAATGAAGTTAGAGTATAGTATGGTATTTAATAGGCTAAAGAAGTTAGTAGACATTATGTTAAGTGAGGAGGGGTCAAAATGGAAAGACAAGAAAAAAATTGACTTCAATTAAGAAAGGAGAAGAGAAAAATCGTGGGAGAAGAAAAGAGATGGAGAAAACATGAAGGAAGAGAGGAGAAGAGAAGAAAATCGTGGAGAGCTAGGGAAGAAGGAAGAAAATCGTGGAAGAAGATTTGGCTAAACTAAGGTAATCTTCTTCATATTTTCTTCTTGCTTTGTTAGAAAAACAAAAGGAGATAGGAAGAAATGGGTTTTGTGTGTTGGGAATGAAGGGAGAAAGAAGAGGATTCAAGAAACCCATTTGATTTTTATGGGTTCTAAACTAGGTTTTAGCTTTCCTAAGCTAGATAAACTATGGGTAGATTAAGTCAAATCTCAATTTTTTATTTATTTTAATTCCTTGAAGTTTTATGGGTTTTTCTATTGGATTATGGTTTGAATGGAAATTTGGTTGTTTGAAGGAAATTGAGAAAATCTCATACAAGATCAAGAGGAAAGGTAAGTTTGAGCTTAGATTTTTGCAAGCCAATTTAGGTGGGTAATATGTTTATAGTTGTTGTGTGATATGAGCAAATTGTCTTACTTGTATATATGTGCTAAATTACTTGATTTTAATTAGTGTGATTGTTGAAGAATGCATTATGATTCATTATCATGCTATGCCATGAAAGATGAATGGCATTTTGTATTAATGAAAAGAGGAAAAAGCATAAGAAGCATGAAAGTATGAATATGTGTGAAATGAATTGAGCATTGAAAATTGATTGTGTTTGGGAAAGAGAGATATTATTTCATTCGTCACGTACATATTGACATAAAGCCTTCTCTCGGCTGCTCGCTTGTTGCATATGAATTTCTCCAAAATGGACTCATTTTATTCATCGTGTAAACTTCAGTTTCTCCATTTCTATCTACGGAACTCTCAAGCCATTATATTTGTGCATTACATTTTGTTTGGATTTGTTGAGCATGATATGAATTTTAGTGTTATGCTTGAATGGTTCAATATACATGATATGTTTATGTGATAACATGTTGAACTACGAGTGTTTGAGCTAGACTGGTTAGTGATATATTGCTATATTAAAATGAGATATATGTATATATAAGCTTGGTTACATGCTCATTACCGATGGCTATAAATATATTAGTCATTGAGCTTTATAGCTTAACCTATTATTTTCCTCCTCAAGTACAGAACAAGAAGATCGTTGATCCTTGCAAAGACTTTGGCAAACTCCAAGATAGTTAACACTTGTATTAAGTTAGTTCAACTTTTTAAGTAGCTTTATAAGCATATCAAACATGAGCATCCATGTCTATTTTGTATTAAGTTATTAATGTGGTTGTTGATATGTACCTAAAACTATGTTTAAACTTCGTTATGCTTTAGTAATGAGAATATAAGTTGAAGAAGTCTCTTCGTACATGTTCATATTTATCTTTTGTTTACGTGGTTAATGTGGCCGTGGAATGGTATGTATGTATAATTAGTGTGTTTGATGTTGGGGTATGGTTGCATGTTTTGAAATTTTTGCTGTGGCGAAGCTAGAAGTTTGCCGCAATGAACCTTTCTTGAGAGGGATACTCTCGTTTAATTTTGGAACTTCACCACAGTAAACGAATGACGTTCACCGTGACGTACTCTTCCCGAAGGGTGCAATTGCTCGACCTTGGGACTTCGTTGCGGTGAAGCCAGAAGTTGGTCACGACGAACTTTTCCCTAAAGGTCTTTGAAATTGTTCACAAGACTTTGCCACAGTGAAACATTTAATTTGCCGCGGCAAACCCCGCTAGTGCAGATGTTGCATTCTCTTTCAAATTTGAAACTTCCAACCCTTTTCTTACCTAATCTTTACCCGAAACCCCCGTATGGTAACTTCGTAATAGGTACTGCGACTTGGGGCCTAACACATTATAAGAAGAAAGGACTTAAAAAAAGAAAAATGCCACAGAATAATTGGTTTTCTTTCTGACTTCAAATTTAGCAAATAAAAAAGACAAGGAAAGACACTGGTTAATGTGGTTAGGTCATATGGAAGTGATGCTGCACACAACAAAGATAGTGAATATGCTTAAATCCAAGAAACATTTCTAATGACACTAAACAAAAATTAGATGCGGAGATTGTTAACTCTTTTAAGTGGACAAGGAATAATACAACAAAATGTTTTAATAGCTCAGTCATCAAGCTCTAATGTTGGTGTACATAATACACGATCAAGTGATGTGGGTAATATAAATTATTCCAAGTTCACAGGCATAACTCTTAGCTTACCTTTTTCTTCACCACAAAGATATTTGATTCATTTCAGGCTACTACAATTTCATTGCATGATAAATGGGTATTATATACAGGTGTTTCTAATTATATGTGCAATAATGCTTAACTCTTACATAACGTCAAATGTGTTAAAATCTTATATGTTCAAATGTCAAATGGATAAAGATCTCAAGTCACACATTTAGGTTCAGTATCACTTTCTTCTTCACTACACATACATAATGTTATACACATACCCTCATTCAAGCTCAACCTCTTATCTGTCAGAAAATTTACAAAAACTCACAAATGTTTCTTTGTGTTTTCTCCTGAAAAATGTGAAATCCAGGGCTAATGTCCCCATATGATGAGTGGTTATGCTAAAGAACATGTAGACTTGTAATTTTGTCAACAAGCACTAAATTCATCTGAAAAGATACCTGGAGTCTCTATTACTTTACATAAACTTGATTCAGTGTTTGTTTCCAATGTAAACACCAATTTAGAGTCATTATTGTTTCAAATTTGGCATTATAGGCTTAGTCATGTTTCTTATGACAAACTGGGTGTAATATATAAATCCAAACCTAATACAGTTTTTCATTATAATAAATCTGTTAAATTTATCCTTTGTCCAAACAAAATAGACTTCCTTTTCCCTCTTGTGTCAAAAATAATGAGCACCCCTTTGAGTTATTACACATTGATGTGTGGGGACCATACTCTGATGCAGTAATTGGTAGTTTTCACTATTTCATTACATTTGTGGATTATTTCACTAAAGTTACTTAGGTTTATCGTATGAGTGACAAGTTAGATGTTCAGTTTATCCTACTTGGCTTTTTTAAGCTTACTGAAACTCAATTCAATAGGACTATTAAGCAAATAAGATCTGACAATGCTAAGGAACTTGACATAAATAATTCTTCGCTAAAAAAGGAATTATATGCCATTTTTCCTGTGTTGAAAGTCCTCAACAAAATTCCATGGTTGAAAGAAAATGTTAGCTTTTGCTTATTATTGCTAGAGCTCTTATGTTTCACACATAAAGGTCTTTGGTTCTCTTTGTCTTACCTTCACACTTCACAATCATAAACAAAAATTTGAAGCTAGAGTAAGGAAATGTGTTTTTATTAGATATCCTATTGGCATTAAAGGATACAAAGTTTATGATCTTGATAGTCACAAACTCTTTATCTCAAAAGATGTTGTTTTTCATGAGCATATCTTTCCTTTTCATTCCAATTACTCATCTTACATCAACAAATTCAATAACCATTCTCATCTCTTTCCTAATACTGTTTACTATAACACTTCACTGAATACATCACATTTATAAAGCAATGTTAGTAATAAGCCTAAAAATGCATTAAGATGTTTTCCTAATTACATCACTTCATTGCCTGCATCATCCTCACAAGGTACTTTTACTTTACCCACACAGTCACCTCATATTCAATCATTCAATCAACCCACCAGCCTTCAAAATTGGTTAGATGATCAATAAGACAAACCAAAATTCCAAAATATCTTGATATATATCAACATAACCTTAAAAAATTCTTCATCAACTGCTCAACACCCTATCTCTAATTTTCTCATAACTTTCTTACCTCTCTAAGAAATATAATTGTTTTATATCAACACTTTCAACTTTACAGGAATAATAATACTAGTGTACATTTTGCAAATTTATCAATCTCTTTTTTCTTCCTTATATTTTTCTAAAGCTTCAACATATTTGTTGTATATACTTTTAAGAAAGAACTGGTAAACTTGCTCTTGAGCTTGCCCATAAATGCATTCTCTATCTTTTTGTATAGAGAACTACATAATTAGTACTAATACTTAAATTTGAAGCCAAATTTGATCCCATCTCTCTCCTCTAAATTTAGCATTTGTTATCGCCTATAAGGGTAGAGTTCAATTCTTCTCCTAAAGGCTTCTTCCTCTTTTGTTTGGTTATGATTTTGATTTTAAGAAGAAATGCAACTACATCCTTCCCCTTATCACTTTGCAAACCATTACAACCATCCTTACTAACTCTGGATACAACTATTTCATCTTCATAAATGATATCGTTATATGAAAATCCTAAAAGACTGTAGTTTCACAAAAATTCTGGTTCAGCCAAAGTTGTTTCTAACAGAAATGAAAACAAAAAAATTAAACATAAAATAAACAAATCAACCCGTGAGATTTGGTAACGTTGTTTGGCACACCTTGCATACATTTGTGGGGTACTCACCCAGCTTAATCACTTTCACTTGACGAAAATAATTTTATATAAGTCTTTACAGAGGCAACTCACTCAACCCTTAATACTATCCCTTGTCCTCATAACTTGTGAAAGCAAATCACACACAATAGCATGATCGTCTCATGATAACCTCAACAAAAGATTTTCTCAACAATGTTTAATGATAACAATACAAAATAAACAACCCAAGTGATTAATAATAACCAACATAAACAAATACAAACTTAAGATAAAAAAGCAACTCCCCTAAATATGTTGCTTTATCAACAAAAAAATGATGTTGTAATCTTTTGATATTATCACCGGAACACCCTACACACAGCAGCAGAAAAATTACCAAGAAATATAAATGTTTCTTCATCGAAATGTTACAAATATCGGAGCTGCAAAATCTACAATGGTTGCTGAAATTTTATGCACACCATCACCACTATTGACAAACACCAAAAAATCCCATGATTAACACTCGATCAACCTAACAATAATTACAACATCGACCATAAGTGATAGCTGCAACAATCACGAAAAATTGTAAATTTTTCACACCCATAAATCACAACCAACAACTACAAATTAACACTTCATAAAAACAAATAACAGTCACTAAAGATTCACATAAAGCCTAGAAAAACCAGCTACTCAATTGCTCTCAATGGTCATTCAAAAATAGAAGAAAACAAAGCTGTCAAAGTCATACAGAATCAACAATCACACAACTCTTTATTGTTGAGAAAAGATGGAGAATACGCAACTATAAAAATTAAAGCAATTAATAACACAATATAGCCCTCAATAGTTATTCAAAACAAAAGAATGTGCAACTATAGGAAACAAACATGATCCACGATGAACCTAGCAACAAGGTCATGAAACTGTAACAGAAAGTTGTAGCATCAAATCAGAATCATATCCCATAAAATCAGCTACAAAAATGATCCAAGATTACCCCAAAAATTATAGCTGTCAAGTCACAACTTACCTATCATTTTTCACACCAAAAACAACAACACTTTAGCCACAACACACGTAAATCCTAGCCACACTATAGCTGCAAATAATCAAACCATATCTCTAAAATTTATTCTTTCTTAGATAACCATTATCCCAAAATAGGTTGTCAAAATAAGAGTCCAAAAATCACCATACAACTACATCTTATATTATTCTTATTAGGATTTTAATCTTCAGATAAGAGTCCCACATACGATAGATAACTTAGCGTAGTAAAATCTCAAAGATATTTAACTTTGTCCAATTACAAATAATGCCTAAAATTAATCAATAAAATAGCTTAGTACATATCTTAACATTATCCTTCCTCAGACCAAATAATGTTACATTATCAACATCAACATCAACATCAACCATAGGTTCATTTTCTTCTATAGCGTTAAGTTTGAAACTTTTGGTTAAGTTATGAAAATTTTAAGATTTAAGTAAATAAAGATTAATTAGTTGAAAAATATTATACATGTGGAATCCATGTGGCTTATACAAAATGCCATGTCAACACTATTAGGAAGAAGGTTAATGTCGGACTATTTTCACAAAAAATTAAAAATTCGAATATTTTAGCGCCACTTTTTCAACCTCAGGCTAGTATTACCAATTGAGATAAGTTTAAGATTTTTTGTAATTCACCCTTTTTAAAAGGTAAATAATATTAATAAAAAGTACGAGCTCAAAAATAAATCAAAGTCTGACTTACAAACTGAGAACCCGAACAATCATTATAATTAGAGGCTTGACTAATTGTTCTACCAAAGGGAAAGAAAATTAGCTCCAATAAAAGATAATAACAATAAATATTAGAGTTTCCTGTTAGAGCTATTGTTGAATTAAGATTCACTTTCATCTTTTTGATTATCTGGATTTTTCAAATTCAATTGAACTTATTGTCACATAATTCCTAAGCATTTGTATTTTTCTTCTTAAATCAAATTTAGTTGAACATATTGTCACAGAATTCCTAAGCATTTGTATTTTTCTTCTTGAATATTTTAATGTTCCTTTTCTTTGATATGATATGAATGGCACATACCAAGAATATTCTAAACAAGTAGTGTCTATCTCCCTTACTGTTGATTTTAAATTTGGTAGTTCATTCCATAATTTTTCAAGTTGCATAGGAATAGCTAAAAAGATCAAATACGGGTAGAAAACTAATAATTGAAGAATAAGGGTGAAATTCATTTTCTTAATTGTATAAATATATAATTTTCAACATATTCAATATATAAAGATTACATTCTTTGCCTGTTTACGTGTTTTATTGTTAGTTAAAGGATGAAAAATGCTTTATTAGATAGTTTGGAATCTTGACTATCTTTGTACACTCTACAAATTGAATATTACTCATAAAATCTCTTAACGTGATTTGTTGGTGAATCTCTCTGAATTGTGTCTCATCCATATCATTCGATCACTGTTAGTGGAATTAGGGAAATAATTTGTCAATTATCATACCACAACCAATTTTAGGATTTACTAAATTATAATTAGGTGGTTTTGTTATTACAAACCGTCACTTTGAGCTAAATCCTTGGGCTCTCTCTCAACTTTAGAATCTATTGTAAAGTCCACGAGGTTTAAGAGTTGGGTTTAATCATCATGAAATCTTTACCTCTTAAAACTGCATATGAATCCGTTAGAACCATGGAGATTCATAATCCTTAAAAATCTTTCAAGTCCCTGCAGCTAACATTACTTTGTTCTTAATTTGAGTTGATAGATTGGAACTCTAAACTCTATTTGCCAAGCAAACCTCATTTTATTTGATTTTAGCTTTGCGGGTTTCATTTTTATTTCCTATCCATAAGAGGTTCTTAAGTGTTATTTCGATAGCTTTGACTACATTCAAGAGCAACGTCAGATAAGAGCTTTAATACATATGCGTATGATTCAAAATAGAATAAATTAGCTATCTTCATGAGAAGGACAAATTTTAGTTGTTATAATTGTCAATTCTCCTTTGATTCATTTCAAATAACGGTAAGCAATTGACATAGGTTCTTATTAAAGTGGTTACTAGAATAACTAGGTAATTTATAGAAGCTTTATATAATGTTGAAGCCTGTTAGCTGTTTTATCACATTAGCAGCTTTATGGTTTCTTGTTGACACATAATAGCAACTTTGCATTGATTGATTGCTTGGCATGACAATATCTGAAATTGTCTCAGACCATTTATAAAGACCTAAATAGATTTAAGATTAGCTTAGCTGAAATATAGAAGATCATCTATAAAAGAGAGGTTAAAAGCTTAAGAATGTTGCACTTGCGGTGAAATCTAAACTTCTGTTACTTATCTATGAGGGGGGTAAGGATAAATTATGAATCGGTGTGGAGAAAAATGGTATCCTTTTTCGAGTCACTTAGCTCCCGTAAGTAACTTAATGGGCTCCTTATTGATTAAGACAATGAACAAGGCTTCAGTAAGTCTTATTAGTCTCTATAAGCATTGAACCAATAGAGACAAATTCCAGAATGTATAAGGAGATCGTGTTTCTGATCAAGTTATGCCATATTTTCTAAAAGAACTTGACATTTAGGCCATCGAGAACAAGAGCCTTATTTGCATTAAGGTTAAACATTACTTCTTTAATATCCAATCTATTAAAAAGCTTAGAAAGGAGGGTTATTTGTTCCTAAGATATATATTGACATATAAAGGAAGTTAGATTTATGATAGCATTGGGGAAATTACTTGGACTCTTAAGAAGCTTTTGTAGTAACTAAATGTAGTTGTTTGACTACTTCTCAATCAATATGGTTAAGTTGAGACTGTCATAAGCTAACTCTTGTGCTTTCATTACTTCACTAATATTTAATTTTCTTTTCGTTCAAGTTTAATAGCTTAAACTTTTTTCATGTATTCGAAATTCCCAATCCTTAGAGATCTAAACCTTTCAAGACAAGCTGTTTAAAAGTTAGAATATCGATCTAACTTATAATTGTTGAATATAAAAGGAGCTTGTCTTTTAGTGATCACCTTGTTTATTATAACCTTTGTTGGTGATTGATCAAAGCATAAAGGTTTACCAAAGTTTGCCCTTGCATTAGGACAAACTTGAAGTTACGAGGGGTTACTCGTGGCTCAATCTAGCTTCCTTCTCGTAAACCAATTGCCTCTTTTTCTTATTATTTCATGTGAAACGATGATCCTTATATTTAAGATCCAAACGATCATATTGGTTTATATATTTCCTAAAGTCTTCATGAAGAGGAAGCCTTGTGAATCATAGGTCCCTTTATTTTACGACACAAAATATTGCAGTTGAAATCCCTTAAGATGAGATGTGGCATGAAGTTATTTAAACTTATTTTTAAAAATATCATATTGAAGTAGTTTCCTTAATGATGCATTATTAGATGTATAAACAAATAAGGCTACCATTTTAACTAAAGAATAAAGGGAGGTGAATTCAATTTGAATAATATGATTTTCATTTTAAGTAGAAACATTTTCCATTAAAATATAATTAAAAGCAATAATAATGACGTCATTAAAGTAAGAATTACAATTAATAAGCAAGTTCCAATTTTTTTCAAAGACCTAATAAGTTTCTCTTAATCTATAAACTTTTATTATAGTTTTAGGTGGACCCACTAAAAGGCTACTTAGAATGTAGTTTCTAATGACCAATTTTTTAGAGCAACAATTCATCCCTCTCACATTCTAGGTCAAGATGGATATAACTATAAGAAGAGGGACTAGTTGAGGCTTTTTTTCTTAGGCTTTCTCCTAACTTTACTCTTTGGAAAAGATGCTATACAAGTGGCTTATGGTAAGGTTTTAGTTGGTAAGGGCTTTTTAATGAAAGCATGAGGATATGGGGTAAAATAGAAGCTTGAATTATAGGAGAGGTCATCAAAGGTCTTTTAGGGTTTACTTTGTTAGAAGCAATATGTATTAATTGGACTTTCTGAATTTCCAACTTAATGTAAGTATCATATTTTTGTGTAGACATTTCATTTGCCCTATTTAGTAGGGAACTTTGAGTATCCAGAATCAGACTTAATTCCTTTTGATGGGCAACTAAGACCTTCTTAACTAGTTCATCACATTCTTCAATATTAAGTACTTTCCTAGTAGCTATCTAGATCTTGGTAGAATTTGATTTAGTGGGTATACATTAGTAGCTTATGGTTATTTCAGCCTAAGATAGCTTCCCTTCATCATTTAGCTTCAGAAAAAT
>JAOSBK010000002.1:12055656-12068392 GCA_027568895.1 Erythroxylum shatona
GTAATGTTTTAATTTCGTTAGATAACTCACGAAATCGAGTACCCTCAGCCATAAGAACACTCCAAAGCACCCACGAACAACACAAAATAGGGGAAGGGAGATCGAAAATGAAAGCACCAATGTAATGCTCAAATTTAGGACAATCTAGAAATATTTGTCTAAAGAAGAAACAAATCCCTCGGAGAAAGAAGAAAACTACCAAACTTCCGATCCCATCCCTATTACAATATTCAGCTATATATTTAGTAAGTAATATAAGGTTCCAGCAATCGGTTGGCGACATGTGTCCTGGTGCTCTTCCTCAATTGTTCCTCTCTCTTAGCATCTGAAACAAGGCTTGGGCCCATGACATCCCAATCTAACTACTTTGGTGGAGCAAGAATCGAATACAAACACAACTCCTTTCCTCGCTAGATTTGTAGAAACAATGGAGTTCTACGTGGCAATGTTTGAGTGCATCGACGTGACGCAGCCTAGGGACCAATAAGAGTGAATTGGTGTGTAATAGCAGTGCCTAGCTAGGGACATCGTGAACATTATTTCTTGTGAGGGGAAGGAGAGGGTAGAGCGATTCGAGCTTCTGGGGAAATGGAAGTCCAGGTTCACAATGGTTGGATTTTGCCAATACCCTTTGAGTTCCTATGTCAACTCTGTGATACGAAGCTTGCTGAGATGCTACTCAAAGCATTACACACTGGTTGAGAAGGATGGAGCTATGTTGTTAGGATGGAAGGACAGGAATTTAATTTCTGCTTAAGCTTGGCATTGATTTTGGGAAAGATGGACAGATAGGTTTAGCAATAATCACACACTACCATTACATAGGTAGGGATGTTGCATAGTCTCATAGTGGAAGTGTTAGAACTCCACAGAATCTGGGCAATTGTTGTAAAAGTCATACGTCCTAGTCATGTAATTCAATTTTACATATTAAAAGCTTCAATTTCCTGAGTAAAGAAAACTCTAAAATAAAAAAAGGTTTGTAGATTCCTAAAAGAAAGAAAAAATAAATTCTGAATTGTAAGAAATAAAAAGGATGAGAATTGAATTCAGTCCAGTTTAAGACTATTTGTTATTTCTCAAACAAAATCCACTGAATTCAACAAAAAAGTATCTTCCTATACGAAATTCGTTTTGGAACGAACCTAAATTTTCATAATCTTAATATTTTTAAGGATAAATCACAAAAAGATTTAACTTATCTCAATTTTGCAATATTAACCAGAAGTATAAAAAGAAGACACTAAAAATATTCGTACTTTTTATTTATTGCAAAAATAGTCTAATATTGATCTTTCGTGTTACGTCAGCTTTTTGTATGCTCTAAGTGACTACCACATGTATAATACATTTTAATCAATTAACATTTATTTTATTAAATCTTTAAAATTTTCATGCAGGATTCTGAGCTCAAACCATTAGGAGCAGGAAGGAGGATATGTCTGGTATAGCAATTGGCTTCACAAACGTGGTGTTTCCACTCGCTCAATTATTATCCCACTTCAACTAGACATTAACGAACAAAATGTTGTCAAAGAATTTGGATATGACGAAGAATTTTAGAGAAACAGTTGGCATAAAACACAACTTAATGTTGATTGCCACTCTTACATTGGATATCTCATATCAACACGTGGAGGCCATGGAATTTATGATAAAAGATCATGAATCTGTCAGAATTTTCATGATTTGGATTAACATTAATCGACGTATATATGAATTAATAAAATACAAAGTTCCATTTTAAAGTCTACTTAATTCTTATAAATATGAAAGTGTTCATCTTCCATTGATTTATAAGGTCTAATGGATTTGTATCAATATGTATTCGTATGTGAGGAAACACTAATCATGTGAGAACACAGAACATATAATTTGAATTCTAGGAACCAGTTGGTGCCATTCATAACATTGAAATATTGACTAGCTCCTCACAGCCTGAGTCTATTGATCTTACTGCTACAACAATCACTTCCTTTTCAATTTACAAGAAGCTATAACAACAATCAAATTTGAACTAAAGAACATAGTCAATATTTTCATTTAGTTTTGGAAGGAAAAAAGAATAGGTAGCCTATAAAGTTAAACCAATGCTTGATGCAAAATAAAACCTTATATGACACAATGAAAAAGTTAAGAGGTTTTTGAAGTAATTAGCTATGGGTGTAAGAGCATAAAAAGAGATTCAAATGACTAAATTAATTCAGATACTTCTACGTTATCTTATGAAACTTCATACATGATGTTTTTCTTCTTTATGCCATATTGATTTTTTGAGCCTGAAATATTTTGTGAGGAAGAAAACAAAAATCTGCTTCTGGAAGCAAAGAAGAAATGGAAGAAGGAAGGAGTTAGTTAGATGAGTTGTACATAACAAACAAGAATTAGTTCAATTAGTTTCTTTTTTTAAAAAATTTTGTTGTAATTTATAACAAACACCTGTATATGTATACAACTTAGAAAGAATAATAATACTAGTGTACACTCTACAAGTTTATCAATCTCTCATTTCCTCCTTTATTTTTCTAAAGCTTCAACATGAAATCAGAGCTAGCTTGTTTTTGAGACGTTAATGATAGCTTAATCTGCACCAAGGTTGCCTTTATACTTGACAAAAGTCCTCATGTCAAATCAAAGCTCAGCTTCATCACAAAATTCATCACTAGTGGAAGATCAAATTCTCCTTACTTCATGGATCCATCATATAATTATATCACACTAATTACATCTCCAGAATTCACTACAGTAAACTATGTTATATGGAGCTGATCATTTATACTTTCTTTTTCAATCAGAAACAAGAATGATTTTATTGATGGTACAATCTATAAACCAAGTGTTAATGATCCATTTTACAATGCATGGATTCAATGTAACAATCTAATCATTTCTTAGTTGTTGAAATCTATAAGTTAATCGCTAGCTTCGACAATTTTTCATATAGATTCACTTGCAAAAATATGGGAGTTACTCAAAAAATGCTTTGGTTAACCTGATGATAAGCGAATATACATATTGCAATATAATCTATCTATGTTAATTCAAGGGAACAAATTTGTTGATTCATATTATATAAAACTTACCGTGAACCTTGAGAAACTTAGGTACTATAGACCTTATCCTCGCTTCATGTATAGAAGTTGTAACCCACATTGTTTTTAGCATTATGTGGATTAGCAATTGAAGGATGATGTTTTTAAGTTTTTGACTGGATTAAATGAGTCTTATTCTCATTAGACTTCATAAGTCTTATTGATGAAGCCTTTCCTTAACTTGGAAGAAGCATATAATATGGTAATGAGAGATCAATCTAGAAGAGTGATACTAGGTCTATCACAACCTCTAATTGAACCATCTGCTTTAATATCTTTTTGAGAACATAATAAGAAAGGATAATTAAAAAATTATATGCAGTCATTATGGGAAGAAAGGACATAAAAAAAGAAAAATGCCATGAAATAATTGGTTTTCCTTCTAACTTTAAATGTAACAGATAGAAAAGACAAGGAAAGACACTGGTTAATGTAGTTAGGTCATATGGAAGTGATGTTGCACATAACAAAGATAGTGAATCTACTCAAATCCAAGAAACATTTCCAATGACACTAAATAAAAATTAGATATGGAGATTGTTAACACTTTTAAGTGGACAAGGAACAATACAACAAAATGTTTTAATAGCTCAATCATCAAGCTCTAATTTTGGTGTTCACAATACACGGTTAAGTGATATGGATAATGCACACTATTCCAATTTCACAGGCATAACTCTTAGCCTACCTTTTTCTTCACCACAAGGATACTTGATGCATTTCAGGCTACTATACTATCATTGCATGATAAACGGGTATTAGATACAGGTGTTTCTAATTACATGTGCGACAATGCTTCACTCTTTCATAACGTCAAATATGTTAAAATCTTATATGTTCAGATGTCAAATGGACGAAGAGCTCAAGTTACATATTTAGGTTAAATATCACTTTCTTCTTCACTACACATACATAATGTTATATGCATACCCTCATTCAAGCTCAACCTCTTATTTTTTAGTAAATTTATTAAAACTCACATATGTTTCTTTGTGTTTTCTCCTAAAAATGTGAAATCCAAGGCCAGTTTCCCCAGATGATGAGTGGGTATGCTAAAGAACATACAGACTTGTAATTTCTTCAACAAGCAACAATTCATCTGAAAAGACATCTGGAGTCTCTAGTACTTCACATAAACTTGATTCAGTGTTTGTTTCCAATGTAAACACCAATTTAGAGTCATCATTGTTTGAAATTTGGCATTATAGGCTTGGTTATGTTTCTCATGACAGGTTGGGTGTAATACATAAAAACCTAATACAATTTCTCATTCTAATAAAATCTATGAAATTTATCCCTTGGCCAAACAAAATAGACTTCCTTTTCCCTCTTATTTCAAAAACACTGAGGACCCCTTTGAGTTATTGCATATTGATGTATGGGGACCATACTCTAATGCAGCAATCAGTGGTTTTCACTATTTCATTACATTTGTGGATGATTTCACTATAGTCACTTAGGTTTATCTCATGAGTCACAAGTTAGATGTTCAGTTTATCCTAATTGGCTTTTATAAAATAACTAACACTCAATTCAATAGGACTATTGAGCAAATAAGACCAGACAATGCTAAGGAACTTAACAGGAAATAATTATTTACTGAAAAAGGAATTATACACCATTTTTCCTGTGTTGAAACTTCTTAACAAATGTCATGGTTGAAAGAAAACATTAGCTTTTGCTTATTGTTGCTAGAGCTCTTATGTTTCATACATGAAGGTCTTTGGTTCTCTTTGTCTTACCTTCACACTTCACAATCATAAACAAAAATTTGAGGCTAAAGTAAGGAAATGTGTTTTTATTAGATACAATATTGGCATTAAAGGATACAAAGTTTATGATCTTGATAGTCAAGAACTCTTTATCTCAAAAGACGTTGTTTTTCATGAACATATCTTTCCTTTTGATTCCAATCACTCATCTTACATCAACAAATTCAATAACCACTCTCATGTCTTTCCTAATACTGCTTACTATGACATTTCATTATACATTACATTTATATAGCAGTGTTAGTAATAAGCCTAAAAATACATTGAGATGTTTTCCTAATTACATCACTTCATTGCATACATCATCCTCACAAGATACTTTTACTTTACCAACTCAGTCACTTCATATTCAATCATTCAATCAACCTACCAGCCTTCCACAATCAGTTAGATGATCAACAAGACAAACCAAAATTCCAAAATATCTTGATATATATCAACATAACCTTAAGAAAAATTCTTCATCAACCACTTAAAACCCCATCTCTAATTTTCTCACAACATCTAACCTCTCTAAGAAATATAATTATTTTATATATACACTTTCAACCTATAGGAATCCATTCATTATCATGAGGTTTTGCAAGTGGAACATTCAAGGAAAGTAATGACTAAAGAACTACATGTTTTGGAAAAGAATCATACATGGGATGTAGTATGTCATCCACCTGGACAACACATAGTTGGGTGAAAATGGGTATATAAGACCAAAATAAATTCAAATGAAGTAATACAAAGTTTTAAAGTAAGACTTGTAGCAAAAGGGTTCAATCAAAATGTTGGTTTTGACTATCATGAAACCTTCAATCTAGTGGTTAAGCAAACTAATGTAAGATTGTTCTTTACACTAATTGCAAAACTTGTTAGAAATAATATCAACTCGACATCAACATTGCATTCCTAAATGGAGAATTGCATGAAGATGTATACACGGAATTACCTCAAGGATATGAAGTAAAAGGGAAGAAGTATGGAGCAACTGTTCATCTAGTATACAAGCTTTAAAAATCACTTTATTGACCTAAACAGGGCCTAGACAGTGGAACTCTAAGTTTACTAAAGCTCTACTTGAATTTGGTTTCTCTTAGTTCAGGTTAGATTACTCCTTATTCACTAAAGCTTCTTCATTTAATGGTTTGGTATCACTACTAGTTTATGTAGATGTCATTCTAATTGGATACAAAACATAGGAAGGAATTAATAGAGGACTCAATTTCATCAGTACTAATTTTAGACTTAAAAATTTAGGGTAACATAAATTCTTTCTTAGGGTAAAATTTGTAAGATCAGAAAAATGAATAGTGTTATGTTAGAGGAAATATACATTGGATCTTATGGAATAATATGGATTATTAGGTGCAAAATTGAGTCCAATACCTACTGAACCAAGTCATGAACTAAGACAAATGGAAAAGGATTTTTTAGATGATGCATCAACTTATAGAAAACTTGTTGGAAAACTAATATATCTCACCTTGACAAAACTTGACCTTAATTATTCAATGCATGTTCTATCATAAATAATGATCAAACCTTTTAAGATACATTAGTAGGAAGCCTTTAAAGTAGTTAGATATTTGAAAGGCACACTAGGCTAGGGAATTATACTAAACATTAAAGAAAAATACATAGCTAGAATGTTACATAGACAGTGATTGGGGAAAATTTCTAGACACTAGGAGATCCGTATCTGGTTTTTGTGCTTTGTATGGAGGAGCTCTGGTTAGTTGGAAAGCTAAAAATAATTTTTAATGGCTTTAAGCTCAATCGAGGCTAAGTATAGAGCTATGACTCTTGCTTGTTGTGAAGTGCTTTGGATAAAGAATCTACTTGAAGACTCCAGGCTAAAATATGAAGGAAAAGTCATGATGTATTATGATAATCAATCCACTATTCAAATTTGTAAAGATCATGTGCATTATATGAGAACAAAACATTTTGAGATGGATTGTCACTTTATCAGGAAAAAGGTTAAAGAAGTGTAAATGCTAGAATATATTCTATCTAAACTGCAAATTATAGACATTCACATAAAGGCACTTAGATAATCTCAGTTCACATTTCCAATTGCCAAGATGAACACGATCAACATTCATCTTGATTATGCTCATCTTGAGGGGAGTGTGAGGAAGAAAATAGAAATCTACTTTTAAAAGCAAAGAATAAATGGAAGAAGGAAGGAGTTAGTTAGATTATGATGTAACTTATAATAAACACATGTATACATATTCAGCTTAGAAGGAATAATAATAATAGTGTACATTTTGCAAGTTTATCAATCTCTTTTTTCTTTCCTCTATTTTTCTAAGGCTTCAACACATTTGCTATATATACTTTCAAGAAAGAACTTGTAAACTTGCTCCTGAGCTTTCCCATAATTGCATTCTCTATCTTTTTGTATAGAGAAATACATAATCAGTACTAATACTTGAATTCGACGCCAAATTTGAGCCCATCTCTCTCCTCTATATTTAGCATTTGTTATCGCCCACAAGGTTCTTACAGCTTCACATAACTAGTTAAGAGACTTTAATTCTTCTCCTAAAGGCTTCTTCCTCTTTTGTCCGACTATGATTCAATATTAAGATAAAGTGCAACTACATCCATCCCCTTGTCACTTTGCAAACCATTATAATCATCTTTACTAACTCTGGATATAACTATTTCATCTTTATAAATGATATCGTTATCTGAAAATCCTAAAAGGATGTAGTTTCACAAAAATTATAGTTTAGCCACAGTTGTTTCTAACACAAATGAAAACAAAAAAATTAAATATAAAATAAACAAATCAATACCTGAGATTTGGTAATGCTGTTTGGCACACCTTGTATACATTTACGGGGCACTCATCAAGCTTATCACTTTCATTTGACGAAAATAGTTTTATACAAGGCTTTATTGAGCCGACTTATTCAGCCTTTAACATTATCCCTTGTCCTAACAACCTATGAAAGCAAATCACACCCAATAGCATGACTGTCTTATACTAATCTCAACAAAAGATTTTCTCAACAATGTTTAATGATAACGATACAAAATAAAAACTTAAGTGATTAAACAATAACCAACATAAACAAAAACAACACTTGAGATAAAAAGCAATTCCCCTAAATATGTTGTTTTATCAACAAAAGAACGTTGTTGTAGTCTTTGGATATTATCACCGAAACACCCCACATATAATAGCAGAAAAATCACCAACAAATATAAATGTTTCTTCATCGAAACATTACAAATATTGGAGCTGTAAAATCCAAAATAGTTGCTGAAATTTTATGCGCACCACCATCACTATTGACAGCCACTAAAAATACCCATGATTAGCACTCAATCAGTCCAACAGCAATTACACCATCGACCATAAGTGATAGCTATAACAATCATGAAAACTTGTAAAGTTTTCGCACCCCACAAATCACAACCAACAACCACAAAATAACACTTCATGAAAACAACTAACAGTTACTAAAGATTCACGTAAACCCTAGAAAAACCAGCTGCTTAATTGCTCTCAATGGTCATTCAAAAATAAAAGAAAATGAAGCTGCCAAAATCACACAAAATTAACAATCACATAACCCTCTATTGTCATGCAAAGTTGGAGAATACGTAATTGTCAAAATCAACACAAGACAACCGTTAATGGTTATTCAAAACAGAAGAATGTCCAACTATAGAAATCACACATGATCCATGATGAACCCAACAACAAGGTCGTGAAACCTTGACAGAAAGTTGTAGCAACAAATTAGAATTGTATCCCACAAAATCAACTACAAAAATAATCCAAAGTTACCCCAAAAATCATAACTGTTGATTCACAAGTTACCTGTCGTTTTTCACACCAAAAATGACAACACTTCAGCCCATAACATAGGTAAATCCCAGCTACACTACAATTGCAAATAATCAAACCAAATCTCCAAAATTTTATGCTTCCTTAGATAACCATTATCCCAAAATAGGCTGTCAAAATAAGAGTCCAAAAATCAACAAACGACTACATCTTATATTAGTCAAGATATGGTGATTTGATTCCAATTAAATCCTATCCTCATTAGGATTTTAATCTTCACATAAGAGTCCTACATAAGATAGATAACTTAGCAAAGTAAAATCCCAAAGGTGTTCAACTTTGTCCAATTACAAATAATGCCCAAAATTAATCAATAAAATAACTAAGCACATATCTTAACATTATCCTTCCTCAGACCAACTAATGGTACATTATCAACATCAACATCAACATCAACCATAGGTTCATTTTCTTCTATGGTGTTAAGTTTGAAACTTTTGGATAAGTTATAAAAATTTTAAGATTTAATTAAATAAATATTAATTAGTAGAAAAATATTATACATGTGGCTTATACAAAATGCCACGTCAACACTATTAAGAGGAAGGTTAATGTCAAACTATTTGCATTAAAAATTGAAAATTTGAATATTTTAACGCCACTTTTTCAACCTCAAGCTAACATTACAAAATTGAGATAACTTTAAGATTTTTTGTAATTCACCCTTTTTAAAAGGTAAAAAATATTAACAAAAAGTAAGAGCTTAACAATAAATCAAAGTCTGACTTACAAATTGAGAACCCAAGAGAAAAATCATTATAATTAGAGGCTTGATTGATTGTTCTACCAAAGGGAAAGAAAATTAGCTACAACAAAAGATAATAAAAATAATCATTTAGAGCAATTGTTGAGTTAAGATTTACTGTCATCTTCTTGATTATTTGGATTTTTCAAATTCAGTTGAACATATTGTCATAGAATTCCTAAGCATTTGTATTTTTCTTCTTGAATCAAATTCAATTGAGCATATTGTCACATAATTCATAAGAATTAGTATTTTTCTTCTTGAATATTTTAATGTTCCTTTTCTTTGATATGGTATGAATGGCACATACTAAGAATATTCTAAACAAGTAATGTCTAACTATCTTACTGTTGATTTTAAATTTAGAAGTTCATTCCATAATTTTTGGCCACTAATATACATTGCAATATAAGTTGCATAGGAATAGCTAAAAAGATTAAATACATGTAGAAAAATAATAATTGAAGAATAAGGAAGTGCGAAATTCATTTTCTTAATTGTATAAATATATAATTTTCATCATATTCAATATATAAAGATTACATTCTTTGTCTGTTTACATTTTTTATTGTTAGTTAAAGGATGAAAAATTCTTTATTAGATAGTTTGGAATCTTGACTATCTTTGTACACTCTACAAAATGAATATTACTTATAAAATCTCTTAACATGATTTGTCGGTGAATCTCCCTTAATTTTGTCTCATCCATATCATTCAATCATTTAGGTGCTTTGTTATTGTCTACTGTCACTTTGAACTAAATCCTTAAGCTCTCTCTCAACTTTAGAATCTATTGTAAAGTCCACTAGGTTTAAGAGTTGGTTTAATCATCCTGAAATGTTTACCTCTTAAAAATGAATATGAATCCATTAGACCCATGGAGATTCATAATCCTTAACAATCTTTTAAATCCCTACAACTAACATTGCTTTGTTCTTTGAGTTAATAGATTGGAACTCCAAACCTCTATTTGCCAAGCAAAACCTCATTTTATTTGATTTTATCTTTGTGGGTTTCATTTTTATTTCCTGTCCGTAAGAGGTTCTTAAGTATTATTTCGATAGCTTTGACTAGATTCAAGAGCAACGTCAGATAAGAGCTTTAATACATATGCATATGATTCAAAATAGAATAAATTAGTTATCTTTATATGAAGGACAAATTTTAGTTGTCATAATTGTCAATTCTCCTTTGATTCATCTCAAACAAAGGTAAGCAATTGACATAGGTGCTTATTAAAGTGGTTACTAGAATAACTAGGTAATTTATAGGAGCTTATACAATGTTGAAGCCTATTATCTGATTTATCACATTAGTAGGTTTATGGTTTCCTATTGACACAGAATAGCAACTTTGCATTGATTGATTGGTTGGCATGACAATATCTAAAATTGTTTCGAACCATTTGTAAGAACCGAAATAGATTTAAGATTAGCTTAGCTTAAATATAGAAGATCATCTATAAAAGAGAGGCTTAAAATGTTGGAACCCCTCCCCGATGAGTCGGGGGCCCGACGTCCTACGTGACATCTGGACGTGCATCCCACGAGGGAGGGATTCCTCACCACAAAAGAAACCTCAAATCGAACTTATTTTAATGTCATCCAAACAAATCTTGATAAATTTACCCTAATTATCCTCCAATAAAATTGATCTACTTAGGGACCATAATTAAATCCAATTCCTAAGCTAAAATGGAATTCCATATCTCTAGGATAAATAGAATCAGAAACCGCCTCAATCGGATCTCTATAGATCACAAAATCGCCCAAAAACGGATTTATATTCAAAACCGTCACATAATTGACTCGCTTTAATCTTACCCGTAATTTTCGAATAAAACCCGAAACTCTCATTTTACCAAAAAGAGGTAGAAAAATTTTTTAGAAACCTAATGCTTCGAGAATCGTGCAAATCAGAGATCAAACGGAGGAAAAACAAAGAAATTAAGAAAATGGGCTTATTTATCATTTTTTAAAAAAAATCAGTAATTAATTTTTAAAAAAATAAAAAATAAATAAAATTATTACAAACAGTGTCGCACTCTGCTGAGTGCGAGGAACATTTAGTACATTTATTTATTTTTTTCAAAAACTGAAATAACCTTTAAGCTTTGCAAACTTATAACTTTTCACTCCGAAATCGAAATTTTGCAAATTTAGTGTCAATAGAAAGATAAAAGAGAGCTATACAACTTTCTAGAAGGATTCAAAACCTAATTTAGCCATTAAGAGGGTCATAATTTGCTTCAAAGTTTCAGCCCACAACTCAATTTTCCTACACAATGTCAATAATTTGAAAATTCTTATCTTTTAGCACACAAGTCGAAACATGACACATTTTACCTCGTTGGAAAGCTAAAAAGATGATCTACAAGTTTCATGAAGAGAACAAAAATCAATTCAAGCATTAAAGAGGGTAAAAACATACTTAAAGTTTCAGCCTATACTTTCTCCAATGGAACAGTAACTTACCTAAATGAACAGTAACTGTCAACTACTAAACCTCATAACTTTTGATTCCTAACTCCAATAATTGCAAATCATACCTCATTTTAAAGATAGAAAGATAATCTACATTTTTCATGAAGAAAGCAAAAATCAAATCTGTCTCTAAGAGGGTGAAAAACCCATCCGAACGTTCTGCAAAATTTTATGATTAACAACAGTAGCTGAAACCTTTCAACTCTCATAACTTTTTCATCCTAAGTCCAAATGTGACAAACTTTATGTCATTGGAAAGATCTAAACTTGTTCTACATTCTTCAAGAAGACCTCTCATTTAAATTCAAACTCTAAAGTGTTCTAAAACTCAAGTGAAGTTGCTGCTGTCCAAATTTAGGAAAATTTGGACAGCACCTCCCCTAATATGTAACTAACCAAAATCTTCAATTCAATTCATCCCAACTCATGTACCTGCATAAAAACTCAATATCCAATGGCAGCAACACACTCCTAGGCTTCTAAACATTTCTCAAACCATAGGGCAATCTCACTCCTAAGTATCTACTCATTTCCAATTCATAAAGTCACACATTCCATTCTTTCCTTTTTGTCATTCTCAACCATACAACAATACATTCTTAGAAAACATACATAAGATACATTTAAACTTCAAAACCCTTATATTTACATGAAAACAAGTCAATACAAAGCTTCAGAGGGCATTTAGCCCGATTACATCCGAAATAACAAAAGTGAAAGTACAAAGAACAAGCTAATGCTTTGATTTCTCAAAACACGACTTCAAAAGCAAAATGCATCGGAGT
>JAOSBK010000002.1:12068492-12083759 GCA_027568895.1 Erythroxylum shatona
AAAAAAATAAAAGTAGAAACAAACGGTTTCCTTAGCTTTCACTGCCAAAAGCATTAATTGAGTTAATGAATTTCATAGAAAAAAATATAAATAAAAAACAAGAAACAAAAATTAAAAATAACAATAAAAAAATAAAAGTAGAAACAAACGGTTTCCTTAGCTTTCACTGCCAAAAGCATTAATTGAGTTAATGAATTTCATATACATTTATTTTTTGATACGACTCCGACACGGGCCAAGTCTTATCTCTTTCCTTTCGCTTGACATAGGCATCATAAGCACGAGACTCTCGGAAAAAAAACCGCAAGAAAAGAGCATTTGTCCGATACAGGCCAAGTCGTACCTCTTTCACTGGGCATTCTCAGATTTAAGCATAATAAACACGAGATTCTTAAAAAAAAAAACGCAAAAACAAAGCATTTGTCCTATACAGTGAAGTCGTATCTCTTTCACTTGACATCTCAGCTTTAGGCATATTAAGTACGAGATTCTTGAGCTAGTTGGCGTTACTCGTCTGTAACTGCTTTACGGGACCAGTTTGCTCTAAATGCGTCTCTATTTCAAACGTGGATGGGACCTCAATAATTAACATTGTGTACTATAAATACCTAAATTTCTTTGTATTTACCAAGTCACAAGCAACAACTGCTTTCAAACGTAGGTGGTACCACAACAGTGTGGACATTGTTTGCCAACGAAGAATTTGATGTTTTACTGATATGAATTTACTCCCAAAAAAAACACCAAAATTTAACACTAGAATGATATCATGAATAGTCATAAAAGTTGTCTTTTTACAATTTTTGATGTATGAATATCAAAAATTATAAAAAAATAATTTTGTCCATTTTTTTAACATATTCTTTTTATGTCTTTCTCATAATTTAATTTATTTACATAATTTACTAAGTAATTAAAACTAAAATATATATTACTTTATACAAAATATATCATAACAAAGATCTTATTGAGACATTTAAATGACACTAATATTGAATATAATATTAAATTTATTTTTAATATTTATTTATAATTCTTATTTATAAGTGTTATAAATTCACTAATAAAATACGTTAAGAATAAAAATTAAATTTGAAATAAAAGGTATATAAATTTAAACCATAACATTGATTTAAAAAATTAAAACTCAACGAAAATATTTGAAATTACAACCAGACTAAAATAAATTACAATTACAATCAGACTCGAGATTATAATCAAACTAAAATTACAACAGTCAAATTATAAGTAAAACTAAAGCACTTCAGAATATTAATTTTACATAAATAATTAATAGTTTGGAATGTCATCCCATTTCCTATAAAATCATAATATTGGCTAAATCCACTAAATGAGTCAACTCCTCCTTCAAGTTCTCGTTCTTGAGCTCTTTTTGCATAAATTTTTATTTGTTTATTCTTGAAAACTTTACGCAACACTGTATCTTTGATAGAATCCAGATCTTTGCATAAAATTCTATTATCTTCCCGTCTTTATCGTAGCTTTATTTTTTTGTCTCATTTTGAGCTTGTAACAACTAAAGTTCATAATTTTTTTAAAGAAGATATTGACTTTCATGAAACATTCCTTTTATTTCTTTATTCATAGACATAAAAAGTTTTTTATTTTCTCATTTTGTTCCTTTTTCATTTTTTTCTTTCTTACTCCCAATAAGACGATCAACTTCATCATTTATTTCAATAAATAGATCTTTAACTTCAAAATTATTATTTAAATCAATACAAAATGATGATGATCTTATCGACTTATCTGATTTTTGGAATTCAGATGGTGACATTTCATTACACTTAGATCGTTTTCGATGACCCGACACTTTCTCTTCGCTAGTATTAACATATTTCTCCATATTTTTTAGGATTGACCATATATGATCAAATTTGAAACCTTTTTCAATTTTTGGAACTTGAATGAGTAAACATTTTACTCATTCTCAAACTGTAAGACAACAATGTAACTTAAATTAGATTTTAAGGTCTAAATTAAATATATTTCAATTCATACAAAGAAAAAGAACACGTAAATAAAGCACTTACAATATGTTGTTCAGAAGCACCACTTAGATTCAAGTATTCAATTTGTCAAACACATCATCTGAATTTTCTAATAGCTGTCATTATAGTTTGCTATCGAGCTTGTAAAGATCTCCAAGGTCGAACAATGGTGATGTGATTCCACATCATTTGATGGTATTTAATTGTGATACGAGACCAAAACTGAGCCATAGATTGATCTTTACCATTGAATGGGTCGTGTGAAACATTAAATGAATGAGTCTTGTGAAACATTAAGATATACATGACATAAGACTTGTAATATCATACTCTCGCAAGACACATACCTGACATCTTGAGTGATATCGGAATATGTACCTCGCAAGCGTGACATGTTAGAGCACCAACATTATTAACATAATCATGGCATCATCATTAATACGTAAACGTCACAATATTTTAAAAACCAAATTCCTCATCTCATTTAATAAAAACCAAATATGTAGCATTTCATATTTCATCCCTATATGTACATTATCAAAACTAAATGCAAAACACGCTACACACATGAGGAATTATACAAAAATTCTATCTAATCCTTCAATCTCAACTGATCGACCTTTGAGACATTTCTTCTTTCCAAAAGTACAAGAACTATGCTTCTTGTATAGTTTCTCTATCATTAATGTCCTCTCTCGGTCCTGAAATGTCAATGTTGCAATTTCAGTGAATTTTGCGAACTCAGTAAAGTAACCATCCTCAATAGTTCACTTAATTCATACAACAAATAAGCTAATTATCTTTAGTGGAATGATTTTTGGTTAATAAGTTGAAATTAATTCTAATGAAATTAAATTAATTCGGGAATTATTGGAGCTTGAATTATATAAGTTCAATTAGATTCTCCATTTGGTTTCTAGGAAAGTTATCAAGCAAAGTAAGAAATATAAATAGAGGTTACCGGAAACAAGAAGAAGAAATGATCGAATTAGATTCAGAATAATAATACTAGAACAATTTAATTAAGAGTTAATTGAATTGGGTTTTAAGCCTATGATTAAATGTTGGGCTTGCTTTAATTAAGTGTTAATTAGAAGCCCAAAGTGAACATTTAATATTAGGCTAGATTTTGGTTTGATTTAATTAATTAGATTAATTAAATTAAAACAAAATTATTAAAGATAAATGAAGGGCAAATTTTGATTAAATGGACAGCTGCACTTTTAAAGTAGGTTTTTATCATGCTTCATCATCATTAAATGATTTAATGGTGTCATCATTAAATGGAGTAATAATCTTATCATTAAATGATTGTCTTTTAATGATGACATGTAATTTTTTAGCATTCATTTGATTAAAGAAGGAAGAGGTGCATTTGATATACTCTTTCTTTTCTTTCATCTCATTACCGAAAATGAGAGGGCCTCATTTAGGTCTTTATTTTTGATTAAAGAATGAAGTGGTGCATTGGATGCACATCGCTCTCTTCTTTCATCTTTAACTGAAATTGAGAGGTTCCATTTTGTTTCTTTTTGTCTTTTCATCTAATCATATTAAAGAAATGAGAATGTCTCATTTTTTGGCTTCTTCTTCATTTTTGAAGAAAGAGAAGAACTTGTTGCATTTTTGACTCATTCTCTCCTCTCTTTCATGAGCTAGCTGAAATTTGTAATGAGATTGTCTCATTTTGATTCTTTCAACTAGTTGATCATAAAAGATAAACCTCTTAAATATTTCTTCTCCTTTCCCATCAAAGGATTTTATTATCCACGTTGTCCAAAAAAATAAGTGGTAGATCAGATTGGTCGAGGATACAATAATGAGGAAAGAATACATTAACAAAGAGAGGATACGAAACGAGGAGTCAAAGCTGTAGCAAGGAGTCGATATAATTTCCATCTTGTTCTTGTGTTAGTTATTTTCTTTATACCATATCATGTATAGATGAAAACATGTTGATTTGGTTTTTATGCTTCCACTACATTTTGGTTTCGAAAAAAGTTTTTGAAATATACTATTCAACCAAATCTAGTATGCTATTGTTTTTTGATCCAACAATTAGTATCAAAGTCATTTTATTATGCATGATTTCGATTCCTATATAAGATATTGTCAAGGGTTGAATGATGTCAGTTTAGTAAAGCCTTGTATTAAACTATTGTTGTTAGTGAAAGAATTAAGCTGGTGAGGGCTCCGTAGTCGAACTTTATTAACAAATATTGGTGTTGATTTATATTTGTGCGTTTCATTTTTCTAATTTTTGATTTTGCTAGAAATGATTGTGGCAAAATATGAAAATTTGTGAAACTAACACACCGTTACGCTTCTTTCAGATACTATTCATTGAAACTATAAGCTCCTTGGAAATTTCATTTTTTGGAGTAAATAATATGTTTCCTTTTAGTTTTCCTAAAATACTAATTTCAATAACTCATCAATGTTAAGCTAAAAATATTAGTCCTTTCTAATTTATAAAATATCATATTATTTTTGACATTAGACTGGTTAAGTTGTTCCGTTTATTTTATTTCTTTGTAAGATTTGAGTGAAAAATACATCAAAAATAAACAAAATTTATTAAAGATAATTAATATGACAATCAATAAAAAATAATTTGTGAATTCAACTTACAAAAATTATGGTCAACTCATTTCACCAAAGAAAAATATTTAATAATTCAATATTGTTGATAATTTCTGCATTTATCTTTCATTTTAATATAAGTTGTAACATTTTCTATATTGTAATAAAGCGTATTAATTGCAAACTATTGCTAAATAATTGTATTTAAATAAAATTGATCCAACTCTATTAACATTTTATGATATGATTGGGATTTTATAATTTGTTTTAAATGAATGAAAAATTTATTATCACTTTTACAACTTTGAAAAATAATTCATTCCCAAGTTTAAGGTATAATAGTATGAGTAGAATTTTGATTGGTGTAGGATTGTATTTAGGATGGCTAATATTTAATAGAAATACAAAGTAACTCTCTCGTATTTTCTTTTCTATATATGGATAGAGCAACCCCAGGGACATAACCCTTGCTGAAAGTCTCTTCCTGGAAACCACAACCAAAAACCAATGACAAACGTGCCGGCCAAGTGGTCAACGGACTCGGATCTCCGGTCACCCCTGGTCCAACCTTCTGAAGAAACCACATGGAATAAGCCCGTCCAGGGACTTCAACAGCCTCAGAAGCTGACGATCGACGACATGCTGCAACAGCACTGCGGCGAGTTTGGGGCCTGGCAATTGCGACACTTCGTGTTGGCCAGCTTGGCTTGGGCTCTTGAAGGTCTACACACCATGGTCATGATTTTTGCAGACCAGGAGCCAGAGTTTCGGTGTGTACGGACGGGTTGCGCTGGGTGGGCAAAGACAGTTTGCGGGTTCGAACCAGGTTCATGGGACTGGGTTGGTGGTGCAGGAAGCTCCACGGTGGCTCAGTGGGGTTTGGTCTGTAGTGAGAAGTTTAAGGTTGGACTTGTTCAGGCTGTCTTCTTTGGTGGCTGCATGATTGGTAAGTTCAGTGGTTTCGCTAATCTTTCTCCATTCTCCCTGCTTCTTTTTGGCAAACCGTAATGTATGTCTTCTCCAATGTCTGGTTTATGTTTTTTCGTCCCTTAATATATACATCTAACCACGTGGAGTTTGACCTAAGTGTTCACTCTACCCAGAAGTTGAGCTAATGTTTCACTAATTGGTTGCCACTTACGTTCTATTTATAGGGATGCCCTTCACCAGTGCGGATGAAAATTTCGATAATGACCCGTGATTGTTTGTAATAAATAAGTTTTTGCATAGTTAAATTTGACCAAAGAGCTGCAATTACTCATCGGTTGGTTTCCCTTTCTAGTTGTGTTAGGAAAAAATGGGTTTTAGTTGAATGACTTGAGTCGTCAAAAATTACTATCTTTAAGGAAATATTTGCCTCTATTAGTTGTTGTAGAGTTTTGACGAATTTCCTTCTAGGATACAACAAGCCTAATGTTCTCTAAGACAGCAAAATCAATAGAGAACCAAAGATGAACTTCAATTAAGAATGAATATAAAAAGATGAAGAAGAAAAGACTTGGTTGTGTATTAACCATGAATTGGAAGTTAAACCAGCCTTATATAGACTTAAAGACACTCATTCATAATGCACATGATTGTTCATGACACCTATTCATAATTTACATGATTGTTCATGGCACCTCTTGAGAAAACGTGTGACCATTCATGACATTTGAATTGAGAAGACATGTCTTTTCATTTATACTTCTTCATTTAATCCCTTGCATTTCAAACTATTTTGCAACGAGTTGCTTACACCGACGAAGCTCAACTGGACATTTGTATACATCTTATTAATAACCAAGTTGATAGGCATGAATCGAAACTTACTTGCTAGGTTTACAATATGGTGTATGATCTTTTCTCGTCGGTTTATTCATCTTAACCTACGTAAATACAGGATCAAAGAAAGCATGTATTGCTAATAGTGTTTGGGATTGAGTTGACAGCTTAAAGCTCTAACATTTGTTTGTCTTGTAGGACTAAATTCATAAATGCATTTGATTTGTGAATGACTAGCTCTGTTTATTATTATTATTATTATGTTTTGCTTTGCTTCGAGAAGATTTCGTGGCTAGATCATCAAATTTATTTTGTATGGCATTCATGAAGAATTAAGGAGGTGCTTAGTTGATAGATTTAGGAAAGGGATAATGGCAATAAGGAATGAAAAGTGATTGATTGATAAATTTAGGAAGAGGATAATGGATAAAGAATGAAAAGTGAGTGGTTGGTTGTTGATTATTATTATAAAGACAATAGTTTGATATATCACTTTTGGATAATCCTCTGTACCCTCCATTTAGTAGAGGAATGACACTCATTTATTGATAATGATTCTTTTTTTAAAAATATTTTTAATACTAATTAATTAATTACACAATATAATTCATTCATTAATTAAAATATTGTAATTAATTAATTAAAATATTAATAACAATAAATTAATTACATTATAATTAATTAAAATATAAATAATTAATTGAAATATTGTAATTAATTAATTACAATATAATTTATTCATTAATAAAAATATTCTAATTAATTAATTAAAATTAATTAATTAAAATATAATAAAATTTTATTTCTTATTTTTTTTACAAACTAATCACCGATAATAATAATGACATTCATTCCTTCCCTTAATTAACTATCATAATTATAATGATAATATCTATTTTATTTTTCACCATATTTATTCTTATATTATTGTCATTCCTACGTGAACCAACCTCCCCCTAAAATTGACATATAAATTTCTTTGAGTGAGCTTCCGGTGGGCAAAAGCCAAAGAAGTGCATTCAAATTTATGATGTGATAATTTTTTCAATTTATACACCTTCAAATCTTCAGGCATCATTTTAACCATTACCAAGTGATTGATGTTTATGAAACATGTATAGTGCTTTTCGTTCCATTTCTACAAATTTTGGGAAGAGTTAAAAATAAAGGTTATCGGTTATGATTTTTTATAATTTGAAATTTTTATTCATATATTTATAAGTTGGTCCCTTATCTCATAAAATGGTCTGTCTTGCATTTTTTTTCCACAAAAGGAAAAGTTTATTCATACAGAAATTACACATAGCTAGTTTAAGAATGTATTATAACTGTCCTTAAAATACAAAATATTTGGTGTTGGGGGGAGACGACAGGAGTACATCTTCACGCCACAAATTTATAAGCGTAAAGACGAGTTGGGGCTACTTTTCACGTAATATTTATGTTTTTCCTCCAAAATTGGAAGATATGATATATAAGCATACAGTTTTCACTTTTGATTGTACAAAATGTCTTTGATTTCTCTTGTCCTCTAGACCTTCATTCGGTACTGGGGACCATTCGCTTTCTTCCTAGTCTCTTTTATATTTGTTTGTATCTAACATTCATAATTAAGAGCATGCTACTGAAAGTTTAATTAACATCAAGACTAATATTGTAATTATGAATATTCTTCAGGTGCAGGCATTTTTGGCCATCTTTCTGACTCAAGCCTTGGAAGAAAAGGAGCTCTAACAGTAGTATGCATTATGAATGCTATCTTTGGCTGCTTAACAGCATTAGCTCCAAACTACTGGGTCTATCTTCTTCTCCGACTATTCACAGGAATCAGTAGTGGGGGCACTGGTCTCTGTTCATTCATCCTTGCCACCGAACCCGTTGGACCCAGAAATCGTGGCGCCGCTGGCATGTCCACCTTCTACTTTTTCTCTGGCGGAATCGCCTTACTCTCTGGTATTGCCTATCTCGTCCGTTCGTGGCGTGCACTCTACATTGCATCTTCAATTCCTACCATCCTATTTGTTGCTCTTGTTCTTCCTTTCGTGTCTGAGTCACCAAGATGGTACCTAATTCGAGGAAGAGTGAGTGAAGCGATGAAAGTAATGAGCTCCATTGCTAAAGGTAATGGAAAACACCTTCCTGATAATATTATCCTTGCCCTAGATGAAGAAGTAAACAACGACTCACCGAACGGTACTCAAACAGACAAGGAAGAACTTGAGACAAAACAAGCAGTAACAGGGTCTCTGATTGATATGATTCGATCCCCAGTGACTCGTATTAGATTGTTTTTAGCTGTGTTTATCAACTTCTTCTTCACAACCGTGTACTTTGGACTTAGTTTGAACGCTGTCAACCTAGGCACCAACCTCTATCTCACTGTGCTGATCAATGCAGTAGCTGAAATGCCAGCATATCTAATAACAGCCCTTCTGTTGGACAAAACAGGAAGAAAGCCATTAGCAATTGGGACACAATGGTTCAGTGGAGCATTTTGTTTGGTGGCAAGCCTGATGAGTAACGTTGGGATATGGAAAGTGTTGAGGATGCTCAGTGGGGTGTGTGGGATATTTGGCTCTGCTGGAACTTATAATGTGTTGTTTATATACACCGCAGAGTTGTTCCCCACAGTGGTCCGAAACGCTGCGCTTGGTGCGACACAGGCAGCGCAAGTTGGGGCTATATTGGCACCAATTATCGTGTTTATGGGAGGTGCATGGCCGTTTACAATTTTTGGTGTATTTGGTATCGCTGGAGGATTGCTTTCACTATTCCTTCCTGAGACATTGAATCAACCATTGTATGATACATTCAGGGGTATGGAGGAGGCTGAAAATGGCCTGAGAGTTGCTTGAAGTGGTTCATAATGAAGAAGCAATTGCACGATAAATTAGGTTTTAACTAGGTAATAAGTGGAGATGAATTAGAGTGATGGAAATCTAAATCTTGTTATATTTTTCATGCTCTTGTTATTTTTGGGTTTATTGTAATAATTGAACTTTTTTTCTAATTTTTAGCATGAAATGTGGCATTATTGATTCCATCAAACTCTCAAAAACGCAATAAATATTTCCACTACTTCAAAGAGAATTTTTAGACATTCTACAACATCGATCATATGCTCAATATTGTCTTGTTATTACGGAAGTCCAAGTCAAGTTATCAAATCTTTAGACCCTCAAATTAAAGTATAGAAATTAGAATGATATAATCCTATTTCCTTTAATGAATTGGAAGATTACACGTCTATGAATGGCAAAAAATGTAAGAATTTCTTTCGTGACAAGGGAGTTGCTTCAAGTTTAAAATATTGTCAATTGTGCTTTCCTGTTATTGAAAATATTTTCAATGTTTTAACTGATTTACAATGTCTTCGTAGAGAATTCCTCTATTGTTTTTCCACATACTTATTTCATTTTCTGCTATATCCATATAAATAATAATTATTATTCTTATAATTGTATATTAACTAAAAGGAAACTTGTCTATCAAACCATTATACGTTTCAATTTGACTGGACATCAAATTGGTAAGAGGGTTAAGGTTTAAAGATTCAAATAATATTAGACCATTATAAAATTGTTACATAATAAATAAGAAGTAAAAATTATAAGAATAAGTAAAAAAATATAAAATAAAATACACAAATGTTTATTAATATATAATAAATTAATAATATATCTAATAATTTAAACTAAAATTAAATCTAACATAAAACTTAGAATAATAATAAAAATCAATATTATGTTTCTGAAAGAGGTTGTATCTCATTTTTATCAAAAGTTTTAAATTCTTCGACACTATCTAAAAACTCATAAATCACACTTTCATTCAAAGCATCTACATCAATATTTTCTTCTGCATTTAATAAATTACAAATTGGTAATGGGTGATAATAGATTATGCTTTATTGTTAAATATGTTCAAAAAAAGATTTCAACTGACCATTAGTAGAAGTCATTAATTTATTTGTAATGATAAATGCATTTTCTTTATAAATCGCTTTTCCAAGTTCAATATAATTCTTCGATCTAAAAATTATTATGATCAATATAATCAATATCAACTTGATCGTATGTTCTCTTATTAATAAATGTTCTAAATTCATAATAGATAGATTATAAAATCAATAATAAAAAATATAATTACTTTCAAAATAAAATCCAATTAATAAAATACCTATTTTTCATCATTATAAGTAACATAAACAATATCATTAAGCCTTTGATGTTCTAAACAATTTCATTTCTTCGTATGAATACATTAAAAAAATGTTCCAATTACAATTACAACTTAATGCAAAAGTTGTTTAAGTAATGTAATAATAAATTTTTTCAACGTTGGAACACTTTTACCAGATAATCTCCACCACTCATTTGTATTTTAAATTAATAGTTATAAATGTAAAATATGTATTATTAATAAGTAAAGGATAAACTAATGAAAACTTACTAGGTTGCATTTTTTTGTTATAAAATCTCTCTTTGTAGAAGATCTAACAAAACTATCTAAACATTTACAATACAATTTAATTTCATTCGTTGTCTTTAATTACTCTTCATTAGAGAAAATACTTTTGTATTCAATCATATCAAAGAAACAACCCATACTTGTCTACATCACAAAATATCATCCTTATTAAAAAATATCTTTTAAACTAGGTTGAGAACTAGGAGTACTTTTTAGAGGAAGATAAGAATTTATATCAATAATATCTTTCCTTTTTTCTTTTTTTAAATACTTTTTATGCTTTATCATCTCTAAAAGATATATTATGAGTCTTTTTATTTTTATTTTTTACTTATTTTTGTAAATAATTTTTGATCCTTTTACATACATAAATGGTAACTTTTTATAAGAAACCATATTATCCAGTATACCAACAAGATGTTCATTAATTATATAAATTCCTTTGTCTTTAAATATTATATCACAAAAATACAATTATATTAGATGTCATTATCATCAACACTTAGTTGAAGTCCCGGTAAAGCGCAAGATCTGGGGAGATTTGATAGTACGCAGTCTTACCCCTACCTAGTAAAGAGATTGTTTCCGATAGACCCACATGCAATTTGACATGAGGATCTTACAAAATTATAAATGGATGCGCATACATATCTAAGAAATAAAATAAAATAAATAAATTAATCAAATAAACATAAAATGTAAGAAAAACAAATAAATACAAAAATACAACACAATACAAATAAGTACTAAAGAGAAACAACAATCGTAATATTAAAAAATAACAAGCAAGAGTAATAAATATAACACAAAATAACATACATGTAGAGCATGTCTAAGATTAGCAATAAATGTTAAGAGAAATACATACCAGAAGAGGCTCATACCGACCATGAAAGACCCACACAGGAGTAACTCTGACCAGGCCTATCAAAGCCTTAATTACACTGCGTAAGAACCAAACTAAGCTATACATCTTAGAAGGTACATACTATACAATAAATGCAAATGACATAGGTTATTATAAATTACAACAAAGTGAATGTCCTCTTTTAAGAGAGACCTTTAACCTATACCCTAGCATGTCAAAGTTTCCTATTATGGGCCAAATCCTTAGTAAGATCGAACCTATCCATATCATTCTTGATCAATTTCTCCTAATTCTTTTTGGACCTTCCTTTTTTACTCTTATAATACGTAAATATTATTTTTTCACATCTTGTCACTAGAGCATCAGGGTGTCTCCTCTTAACATATCCAAACCATTTAAGTTGTGCCTCTCTCAATTTGTCATTTATACTAGTTACCTTTAATTTGTCTTTGACCATTAGATTTTTGACCTTATCTCTTTTGGTAAAGTTACACATCCACTAAACATCATCATCTTTGTCACTAAAAGTTTATTATTATGTATTCGTTTGGTGGTCTAACATTCTGCCCCATATAGTTGGTTGATCTAGTTTATAAGCGATAGAATTTACCTTTGAGCTTGAGTGGTATCTTCTTGCCATATAAAAATCCTAAAACACTTCTCCATTTGAGCCATCTTGATATAATATGATGGACTATGTCTTCATTTATCTCTCCATTGCTTGGATGATAGGCCCTAAGTATTTGAAACACTCCTTCCCTGGTATAACTTCTGATCCAATCTTTACCTCTACTTCAGTAGTCACCTGATGGCCTAAAAAGTTGCATTCTAATTATTCAGTTTTAGTCCTGCTCACTTTAAATCCCTTCAACTCTAACGCTTCTCTCCAATATGCTAACTTGAATACGACAATATCATCAACAAACAATATAACCAAGGCACATCTCCTTGAATATTCTTGGTAAGCTCATCCATTACTACTGTAAACAGAAAGGAGCAGAACCTTGGTGTAAGCCAATACCAATAGAAAAATTATTAGTATCTCCTCCTATCATCCTTACTCTATTCATTTCCCCTTGATACATATCTCTAATCACCCTTATATATTTTATAGGAACTCTTTTAACCTTTAAACACCTCTATAAGATTTCCCTAAAACCTTGCATATGTCTTCTCTAGATTAATAAAAACCATATGCATATTTCTCTGTCTTTCTCTGTAGTATTCCATCACTCTTCTAAGAAGATGCAAAGCTTTTATCATGGACCTTCCTGATATAAAACCAAATCGGTTTTTTGATATAGAAGTCATCTTTCTAACTCTCTTCTCAGTTACCTTCTTCCCTAACTTCATGATGTGACTAAGTACTTTAATGCCTCTATAGTTGTTACACTTTTGGATGTCTCCTTTGTATTTATATAGAGGAATTATCAAGCTTAGTCTCCATTCATCCGACATCTTGGCGGGCTTAAAGATCACATTAAAGACCTTGACTAGCCAATTAAGGCCTTTAATGCCTAGGCTCTTCCATACCTCTATGGGTATGTCATTTGATCCTATTACCTTCCGCTCTTCATCTTACTCAAAGCTTTTTTAATTTCCTCCCTTGTGATATGTTTACACCAAGAAACATTACGAAATCCCTCAGACTTATTGAGGTCACCTAAAGAGATGTCTTTTGCTATGCCTTCATTAAAATGGCCATAGAAGTACCTCTGCCATCTACTCTTTTGTTCTTTTCCCCTATAAGCATCTGCCCCGCTTCATCTCTTATACATTGAACTTGGTCTACTTCTTGCATTTTTCATTCCCTAACATTTGCCAACTTAAAATTGTCCTTTTCTTAGTATCTAATCTCTTGTATAGATTTTCATAAGCTTCACCTTTAGCCACTAAGGCTGCCTTCTTAACCTCTTTCTTTGCTAGTTTATACCTTGCTCTATTAGCTTCTCTATTTGCCTTTGTGGTACTTTCTAATATAGCTTTATATGCTTCCTTTTAACCTTTACCTTTTCTTGTACATCTTCATTCTGCAGCCAAGATTCCACCTTACCAACCCTTGACCCTTTAGAAACTCCCAATATCTATTTGGTAGTATTCCTTAACCTATTTGCTACTCCTTTCCACATCTGATTAACTTCTCCTTCTGATTTCCATTCAACTCCAGTTTTTACTCTATCCTTAAATTGTTCCATCTTGTCTGCTTTCATATTCCACCATCTAACTTTAGTACACCTCCCAATATTTCTCTTCATCCTCCATCCCTTAATGTCAAGATTCACAACTAACAATATATGCTGAGTTGCTAACCATGCTTTTGGAATCACCTTACAATCCTTACACCTATTTCGAGAACTCTGTCTTGTAAGGAAATAATCAATTTAAGTCTTCATGGCTATAGTCATACAAGTCACCAATTATTCCTCGTTCTTCTTGAATAAATAATTGACTATCATTAACTCAAATTCTATCTCCATATCCAAAAGGCAATCCTGTAGCATTCTTATCTCCGTACCCGAAATCTGTGGGTTTATGGATATTCATCCGATGTTGCTCCTATATGACCATTAAAATCTCCTCCTAAAATAACTTTTTCATTAGGAGGGATTTGTAAGATCACTTCATTTAAACCCTCCCAAAATTCCCGTTTTTGTTGTTCGTCTAGACCTACTTGTGGTGTATACACACACACCACATTAAAAACAACACTACTCACCACAATCTTAACAGGCATAATCCTATCATTTGACCTCTTTATCTCCATAACATAACTTGTAAGGTCCTTAACAACTAAGATACCAACCCCATTCTTTTGCCCTACACCCCTGAAGTATACAAATTTGAACCAACTAATCTCTTTTGCTTTAGCCCCCATCCACTTTGTCTCCTGGATGTATGTTATATGAATCTTATACTTTTCTAAAATCTCCACTAATTCTGGGTACTTTCCTATAAGGGTTTCAATATTCCAAGAACCTATCCATAGTTTGTTAGCATCTTTATTATTTTTACAATCGGAACTCACCGAAGGACTAGCCTTTTCTCCATCACCAATATACAATGCCACTACTTCTAACTCACCACCCACCTCTAAAAGCCCAAGATAATAATAAAGTAAAAAAGTTATGTCTAAAGTAATTAGTAGAAAATGGAAACCAAACCAACTTGTAGTTGGAGTTGATTGTGTTAGTTGAGGAGTACCAGTAGAGAGAGAAGCCTATTTTAACCATAGAACTAGTAAAAAAGAAAGAAGAGAAAAAGTAAAAAAAAAGTAATATGCAGGTAAAATACAACCCCCAGATAGAGAAACCAAATTATTTATAGCAGAGTAAATCAAACCCAGATTTCTTATTCTTATAAATCATAGATAAAAAGTTAATAAAAATAAAATAAAATAAACAAGTAAAGCAAAGAGAGAGTAAGAGAAGCTAGAGATGGAAAACAGAAGAGATTCGTGTGAATTAATATTATGGGTGTTTGTAGCATCCCATCCCCGATGGGAAGGGTAAAATAGTAATTTGGGACGGGTTATGAGTGTGTAAACTAGTCTCGGCATGTTCATGCATAATA
>JAOSBK010000002.1:12092505-12102757 GCA_027568895.1 Erythroxylum shatona
GCCGTTATCAGGTCTTGATCTTGTGCTTGGCATTCAATGGTTGGACAAGCTAGGTTCTGTGGTTTGTAATTGGAAGCAATTAACCATGGACTTCATCTGGAATAATCAAGCCCAAAGGTTGCAAGGATTGGGTGAACAATCTATTCAGGAGGCAACATTAAAAGAAATCTCAAAAGAGTCTCGATGGGGCCAAACATTATTTACAGTATGCTTTCCTTCTACCACAGAGGACATCTCACATGGTACATTTTGTGGCATGGAGCATCAAGATTTGCAGCAGGTATTACAAGAGTACAAAGACGTATTCCAAGAGCCTTCATGCGTACCACCTGTGCGTGAAGTAAACCATTGCATTACACTCAAGGAGGGCACTGAACCGATTAACGTACGTCCTTACTGATATGCTCATTTTCAGAAAGAAGAAATCGAAAAGCAGGTGCAAGAGATGCTGAATTCGGGACATATACGTGCTAGCATTAGTCCGTTTTCGTCGCCAGTTTTACTCGTTAAAAAAAAGGATGGTAGTTGGCGATTTTGCACAGACTACCGCGCACTAAATAATGCCACCATCAAAGATCGTTTCCCCATTCCGACGGTGGATGACATGTTAGATGAGCTATACGGCGCCTCATATTTTACAAAATTGGATCTGCGAGCTGGATATCACCAAGTAAGAGTAAATCCTCCTGATATTCCTAAGACTGCTTTTCGTACTCATAATGGTCATTACGAATATCTCGTCATGCCTTTTGGCCTTTGTAATGCACCTTCCACATTCCAAGCCATCATGAACACTATATTTCGACCTCACCTGCGAGAGTTCATTTTGGTTTTTTTTGACGATATTCTCATCTATAGTTCTACATGGGACAAGCATGTACAACACGTTACCAAAACCTTGGAAATTTTGAGGCAGCACAAATTCTTTGCTAAGGCAAGCAAATGCGTCTTTGGACAACAAGAATTGGAGTATCTGGGGCATATAATAACACCTCAAGGAGTGAAGGTTGATGATAAAAAAATTGCAGCTATGCTCACGTGGCCCCGACCTACTAACGTTTCTGAATTGCGTGGTTTCTTAGGCTTGACAGGATACTACCGAAAGTTCGTAAAAAATTACGGAATCATTGCTCGGCCCCTCACCAACCTACTCAAGAAAGGGAAGTACGGGTGGCATGAAGAGGCTGAAACAGCCTTCTCGGTGCTTAAGCAAGCAATGACCACCACCCCCACTTTAGCTATGCCTAATTTCAATGATTCTTTTACCATTGAAACCGATGCTTCGGGCGACGGAATCGGCGCAATTTTAACTCAACAAGGTAAGCCAATTGCTTATATGAGTCGTGCACTTGGAGTCACAAAAAAATCGTGGTCAACCTACGCCAGAGAAATGCTTGCTATTGTGGAAGCCATACGTTTGTGGCGACCATATTTACTGGGAAGGAAATTTTTCATCCAAACCGACCAGCGCAGCTTGAAGTATTTTATGGATCAACGTGTGGCGACACCAGAGCAGCAAAAGTGGGTGGCAAAATTAATGGGCTACGATTATGAAATTATTTATCGTCCTGGCCGCGAAAACTCCGCTGCAGATGCTCTCTCACGCAAACCAAACAGCCCTGAGCTCCATCATTTACATGTAGCTGCTGTCACTTTATGGGAGGAGATTAAAGAGGCTTATACAGGGGACACTTATATACAGTCCGTAGAACAGATGGCCAAGGCTCAACCCAAAGGACCATATTCACAGCGCCAAGGACTTTGGTTATTTAAGGGAAGAGTGGTAATTCCTTCATGTAAGGTGTTGTGCATTAAAATATTGCAAGAGGCACATGACACCAAAATAGGAGGGCATTCAGGTGTCTTACGAACATTCAAACGGTTAGCTCAGCAATTCTACTGGCCTAAAATGCACCAAGCAGTTCGAGAATATGTCCAGCATTGTGTGGTATGTCAACAAATAAAGACTGAAACACTTTCTCCTGCCGGACTCCTGCAACCTTTGCCCATTCCGTGCCAAGTCTGGGATGATATTACTCTTGACTTCGTTGAAGGCTTGCCAACATCCCACGGACAGGATACAATTTTGGTAGTTGTCGACAGGTTAAGTAAATTTGCCCATTTTTTTAACTTTAACTCATCCTTTTACTGCTAAAGGAGTGGCTGAAAAATTTGTTGATGGGGTCGTTAAATTACATGGTCTTCCTAGATCAATCATTAGTGATCGGGACCCTGTTTTTATTAGCCGCTTTTGGCAAGAATTTTTCCACATGTCAGGTACCAAATTAAAACTAAGCTCCGCGTATCATCCACAAACCGACGGACAAACGGAAGTGGTCAATCGTTGTGTAGAGCAGTACCTCCGCTGTTTTGTTCACCAGTGGCCACGCAAATGGAGTACCTACATTCCTTGGGCAGAGCTATGGTACAATACGACGTACCATGCATCTACAGGAATGACACCATTCCAAGCGTTGTATGGACGTTTGCCTCCCCTCATTCCTAATTACCATAGTGGTGATTCATTGGTACATGAGGTAGACCTGAGTCTTGTGTCCAGAAATGAGTTGTTGCGTCAATTAAAGGCAAATTTGGAGACTTCCATTAATCGTATGAAGCAGTCAGTAGATCGAGGCCGGCGGGATGTGACTTTCGAAGTAGGAGATATGGTGCTTCTCAAGCTGCATCCCTACCGACAACAATCGATTTTTAAACGTGTCCACCAGAAGCTTGCAAGAAGATTTTATGGGCCGTATCCAGTCGTGCAGAAAATTGGAGCAGTTGCTTACAAACTTCAGCTGCCAGCAAGAGCTCGAATTCACCCAGTTTTTCACGTTTCATTACTAAAAAAATTTGTGGGAGATTTGGTGGAACAGTCTGCGGAACTACCACCAGTGACTGATGAGGGCATACTCTTACTAGAGCCTCTACAGATATTGGACACGCGCTGGGTCAAGCGGGGGAAAAAGTTTGAAGCGGAGAGTTTGGTTCAGTGGAAGTGTTTACCCAAAGAGGAAGCCACTTGGGAGTCGACCCAGTTGTTGCTGAAGCAGTTTCCACGTATGGACCTTGAGGACAAGGATCTTCTTGATCGGGGAGGTATTGTTAAGCCACGATGCTCCTCTCGTAGCCGTAAACCAAATCCCAAATATTTGGGATGATGTGGGACATAAGTTGCATGCAGTAGTTCGTGGACAGTTTGACGTCATTTATTTCTGTTAGTTATGCTCTGTTTTACGTGAGTCACTCGTTAGTTATGCTCTGTTTTACGTGAGTTTAGTTCCAGATGTGGGTTGTAAGTTTTCCTTGTATTTCGGTTTGTTTGTTAATGGCTGTACTTATTTAAGTAGCCAATACTATCGTCAATGGATATCAAGCATTATATTCTTAAAAACTGTGGTTTATTTCTCACCCAAAGAGAAGTTGTTTACGTTAACGTCAATCGCAATTGTTGGGACCTATCATAATAGTACGTAGAAATAAATAACCAAACAGACGTACTACAAGTCAATTTCACCGTCACGCCTGGTTTATCATCGTCAACTTTATGGTGACCTACTGCCTACAATATTACAAAAATTCAACACGTCCCTGCAGATTAAATAAGGCTTGTGGGTCATCAAGCCTCAATCTGGCTAGTCAGGCTTGTACGTTCTTCTCAATATAAACCTTTTTTTTTTTTCATTTTCATCTTTATCATCATCTTCTATTTCTCATACCTGTTCTCTTGTCTTTTTTCTTTTTCACAAATGATGAATATAAACAAATGATTACTAAAACCGAGGTTCAAAAAGACAAGAAGAAAAAAAAACAGAATGCCACGCATAGCGACGGGGTCACCATCATCCCTGTCCCTACACCTAATCCCTCCCCACGTATTGTATCCCTACCAGTTCCCTATTTTTCTGTTACTGTATACTTCCTGCATGGCTTACAACTTTTGAGGATTTTCTTTTTTTTGTCCAAATTGGCATGTGAAGAAGGAGGATTTTGTCCTTCACAAGGTTAAGGTGAGGTGGTCAGTCGTCAGTCGTCAGTCATCATGGAAAATTGTCACTCATGCGGATAGAGCAAAGGTCCATGACATGGACTTTTTAACTTCTTTCGCACATCTGCAGGCCTTGTCTATGTTCTTTTATGGAATTTACGAAAATCTCTATAAGGTGATAAAAAGAGATGAAAGACAACTGCCTTGCCTTGTGCAAAGAATATGGTAGGTTTAAGGAGAAGAGGGTGATGATTGAAATTTGAAAAGGAGTAGGATAGTTGACTGTTGTGCAAGAGGAGGAAATCATAATCTTGAAGGCGGAGGTCGTCAATATAAAGCAAGAAATGGAGGATCCAAAGCAACCTTACAAGGGTGAAAAAATTCAAATATGAAGTTGTCCGTCACTGATTCTCAAAAATTAGAACTACAGTATATGATAACTTAATCAACGCTGCTTCATAGAACTCAAGCATATTCCAATCCAGTTCATAAGAAGCATAGCCTCCAAAACCTGACACCATGCAGATTAAAGATCGTGATATGTGCACAGTATCTTTATGTGATAATCTTAGCGGTGTAAATAACATATGATATGTTTTTAAATGTTCCCATATTTTTATTTTATAAATAATTAATCAAATTTAATTTTTAATGATTTATAAAATTATTAATTTTTTACATAATCATGAATGATTTTTATAATAAGAATAAAGTTAAAGAACTACGAAAATCTTGCTTTACTTGATAATAATATCAATGAAACAAAATAAAATAATTGTTAAAAATTAAACATAAAAAATGTAATATGTAATTTTGATAATAACATTTTGGTTTGAGTCCATATCCTAACAATATCCTGATAATATTTTAATAATATCTAGATAATATTCTAATAATATCTTACTCACTACTGATCTCTTATTTCTGATATTTGATTCCAGTTCAAGATTACTTAGAATTCATTCTAGTTTTTTCATTCTCCATGTTATCCATTCTTAATAATTGAACAAGTAAAAATTAGAGAATAAAGATTGCATTCTCATTTCAATCACTTTATTATTATTTATCGAGCAAGATCAAAGAATTAGATTTTTTTGCCTACAAGTTTTAAACTTAGGCCACAGGGCTCACCTGGATTTAGAAATTTTTAACTTTTAGGTTTTTGACATAGAAAAGTAAAGAAAACTCTAACTAAACTTGAAGCTTTTTAACCTATAGATTTTTAAATTAAAATAATTCTCATATAATAACTAAAAATGTAAAGGCTTTTATTGATTATGAAGCAACTAAAATAGTTTAAGTACAATGCTCAATAATTGTACTTCATAATATGTATCTCATTATATAATTATAGGACCTTCATACCACTAATAATTTCTAGTTCATATAAACAAGTTCTACTTATTTGCTTTATATTTTTGCATTTGATTGCACTTCACATAAAGCAAAGTGTAAGACCTATAGTATAATAGTCCATCTATAAGTGTATTTATTATTAATTAGATAATAAGCTTCCTTTCCATTTTGGGATCATGAGGAAATTTATCAACCTTCAAATATTCCTTGATAGGTTAAGCTTCTCTTCAATTAATGGTCTCACTTATACCCTTTTGGTATAAATTGGTTCTCTCTTCATAAAACACTCTTTAAGAATTGTGTCACAATTGTATGGTATTTTAAAAAATTGGTCTTTTATAGCTTTTCAATCATGTTATTCGCTCAATGTTTACCCTTATATAATAGATGAGTTGCTTTAATTTTCTTTATATTTAGCTAATTTTTCTTCTTTCACTTTGTAGATATCTTTACATTGTATGATCACAAGTTACAAAATTGACTTTATGGTCACTAATGATTTATAGGTATTAGGCTAGCTTCATCCTTGCCAATATTGTCGTATATTTTGCTTATTATTTGATGCCTTAAAATTTGAAATAAATAGCATATTGTATAAATAAATCATGTGAGCTTAGCACAATATACTTACTCCTCTACCCTTTTCTTACAAAGCATCATCCATATAAAATGTCCACAATGGATGTACATTTTTAGGGCATCCTTCACTATCTTTTTTCATATGTTGTCATTTAAAACATAAAAATTTGCAAAAACTTGTGGTTTTAGAGGTCCTTATAACATAAATGATGTAAAATTCTCCAAGGTTTGCACACACATTGATTGAATGTGCTTAATATTAAGGCTTTAATCTTTTTACACTTAAGAGTAGTTTATAAGCCACTTTTCTAATTTCAAATACCTAAGTTTGAATCTTTGTAATATTTTACTTAAAGGCTAAAGGTGTGATTTGCACCTAAATATTTCATAGAAGATCTAGTAAGCCCCTAACGTTAGCTTTAATACCATTTTGCACCCTAAAATTACTAAAATAGTATGAATTGTACCTTAAATAGGGGTGATACAGATAAACATGCATGCTTATTTAGATCTTTTATGAAACATTAAGGTAAAAATCACATCTTTAACCAATGTTTAAAGAAATCATTTTTAATATTACATCAACATCTAATTCGTCTATTAGTTGTGATATTACGTAGGCTAAACTGATGATCTACATAATAAAAACTACAAAAAAATTTAACTTTTTTAGGACTTAGGATGCTATCAGTACAATTTGAAAGTGTTAAGGTGTAATATAATACAATAAATAACAATAGAAATTAACTTATTTTTTAGGAAATGTTAAGAGGCAGTTTATATCTTTTGCCTTATATAATATTCAAGCTTTTGTCTATTGTCTTCTCCTTTAATTGTATCAAAGTTACGAGTATATCTATGAATAACTATGTATTATTATAGTGGCTCCCTACATTTTGAAGTGGATAGAAATTATACACTCCTCAGGTACTCCTCAAGCTAACTAAATGCTTATTATCCACTAAAACTCCTTTAGCTTTCATAAAATTTTAAATAAGAGTCGATAGTATTTTTTTGAACTTGATAAGAACCTTAAAAGGATAGAAATCATTTATGTTAACTTTGTACCTATTTCATGCCTAAGATTACATTTTATACATCTACAAACACAATATTCATACGTCAACATGGATTTATAAAAACAACATAATTTATGAATACACTCTTAAGGAAGTCCTAAAAAGTATGAGAATTAGAGTTTAAAACCCCAAAACAAAATGTCAATGTATAGAAAAGGAAAGGATTAGTGGTAATGTTCATAAGTACACATCCCATAGGCTAACAGAATGAATCCATTATTTCTTTAATCTTGCTTCCTCTTGAGTAAGCTTATTGAAATGTCCCACTTTTCCTTGATAACATTATAGTGAATTTGAAAAGACCTATACCTAAGAGGCAGTGAAAATGTTTGTACCATAAAAGAGTCATCTATTGTCTTCTTAATCTCTTTAACCTTGCTGCAATCATAGTTATCTCAATAATATGGTCATGTATATACTCTACAACCCAGTCATGTTGTAATTTTTTTATAATGGTTCCATCAAATGACTTGTCTGCAGAAAGAAAATGTTATTCCATAAACTTCAAGTATTCTCTTACACTTTTAATTTTTCGAATATTTTCCACAATGTTGTTAGGACTAGTCATCTATATAAATATTAAGCTCAATCTAATAAAATGTTCCTATTCCTTATTATATTGCTTCTTTCCCTCATTAGTCATATTTGTAAGAGTAGGAGGATGATTGTTTAATAGTTCCAAGTTAATTTCCAAAAAACTTAAGTGAAAATTTACTTGCTCACTCCATTTAGAGTAGTTCAATCCACTGAATAGTAACAGATGAAGCTTTTAAAAGAAGAGAAACAACTGAATAAATTATACAATATATATTAACATGATTTATGGATTCAAGATAAATGATTATAAGTATGCTATAATTTCCCTTCGGGTGAATAGTATAATACACTATCATAATTGAAATGTTAATAAAAATCAACTGTAAGTAAATAAATATTGTCAACCAAATACAAATTTCATCTTTGAATATACAAATATATTTGACAAAAATATTAATTTTCTCCTATTATGTTTACTCTCTCTTATAATAATTCAACTCATTTTTGGGTGAATCAAAAGATTATGAAATAGTAAACAACAATCTATCACTCACTTTATTGAAAGGAATTTTCTAAATATTGTAAATAATAGAAATTGTATTTATTTATGCATGTCATCATCATATTTTGGCCACTTTGGTTACTAAAAAATAAATAAATACAAATTTTATATATAAATAGTAAGTCTTGCTATAATATTATGCACTTATAGAACAACAATCTAGAAACATGAATAGTGCATTTAAATACTTTCCTTGAAGATCAAACTACTCATTACATGAATCATAAATCAGTAAATTACAAAAAAATTCTTTAAAAATTTTCCTTATGCCATTTGAGCCACATTCAAAATAAGAAAAATATAATTTAGTTGATAAATACCTTAATTCATTAAGAGTGACAAATTTGTAAATTTATAAGCAAGGGCATAGCTGTAAATATTGAATAGTGGTATAACTGCAATTGTGAAAATAATAAAAATTGTAATTTTCTAAAAGATATAGGAAAATTTTTAATTTTGTCAAAACTGTGGAAGAATCGTAATATTCTTGAAAGTAGTGGTAGAATCATAATTATGAAGAGATCAATGGTACAATTATAATTATAAAGAGATCAATGGTAGAATCTTAATTATGAAGGGACTAATGATAGAACCGTGGCAAAATCATAATTATTAAGAGATAAGTGCTAGAATCTTACCTTTTAAAAACCAATGGAAATATTGTAACATTTTAATAAATAATGGATAAAATTGTAATTTTTCGTTCATCTTCAATCTTGAGATTGGTCATACGTCCCATTTTCTCTCACGATCTAACTTGATAATTTTTGTCATCTGATAATCAACTTTTAACAATTTTAAAGGAGATTTATTCTTCCTCCTGAAATTAAGAGATATATTTCATCAATTTGAATAAAAAAGCCCAGCAAAGGGATCAAAATTTAAACATTCACTAATATTGAAAAATATAAGACTAAGTTCTAGAACATTAGGCTACGTTTGGTTAGACGTAAAATTTTTAATGGAATGGAATAGTTTATAATGGAATAAAATGTAAATGGAAGTAATATTAGAAAATTGTTATTTGGGAGGGATGGAAGAAATCATAATATAATATAGTAAAATGTTATTTGGATGAAGGATTTATAATGTAAAGTTGTTTATCATTTTACATTCCATCCTAAATCTCCCAAATCAGAAGTTTTTCATTTTTACTGTTTATGATGGAATGAGATGTAATATGAAACCCTCCTCTTCTATCTCATTCCATTATAAACCGTCCTCCTAAACGATGGAATAATATTACTTTCCATTCCATTCCATTAATAAACTCCCAACCAAACATACCCTTAAGGACAATACTTTATAAGTAAATAGATAAATTATATGTTTAAAATACAAAAGGCTTTAATACTATATTGAAAACATTACACTATAGGGAAATAAATATAATTAGCCAAATAATTATTAATCTAAGTCTTTAGAACATATAATTCTTATAATCTGATATACAAATAAACATCTAAAGTATTTATTGAAATCAATATGTCATAAACCTATTTATAAGCAAATTGATTTCTTTTCCTCTAATATTTTCTGTTGGATCGCATATGGCCCGAATATTCAAAATACATTGCAGAAAAGACCATACAACAATGTGAAGTATAATCGAAAATACTCAGAATGTACAAAAATACCTTTATGCCGTGGATTGGTTGTTTCTTTTCGGATTCCAAGATATTGCAATACGCGAATGCCCTCTACTGGTATCCACAAGAGTATGCACGATCCGAGCTACGGCTATGGTGTACTAGCACGTCCTGAAACTCTTTCCGAATGTCGCACGATTTTCCTCTCGGATGGTGGCTAGGGTTTCATATCAAATAGTGTCGTCCTCTAATGAGACCTAAGCTTCTCTATTTATAGAGAAAACCTAATCCCATTGAAACTCAATAAGTTTCGTCCCATTATATCTCATATAATAAAAGCCCGAAAACTTAATTCAATCTAGCCTAATAAATGTATCCACATATATTTATTCAATGCCTAATAAATTAGGCCCAAGAGAATAAGCCCAAATCATATCACTCTTTGTGTGTGACCCTGTAGGCTCATTTGATGTTGACAATGGGCCTGATCACACTTCAAGGCCCATAAGTCATAAGCGGCCTCTAGCAAGACATTATGACTACCCAAATCAAATGAGGATCG
>JAOSBK010000002.1:12111300-12125065 GCA_027568895.1 Erythroxylum shatona
CCAATCGAGTCACAGGTATCTAACATATTCATACCTAATGATTTTCCACAAAGTGGTGACGAAAGGTATAACTTGTACAAATCTTTCCATTTTCCAATTCGATCCGATCCATTCGTTCGTAGAGCTATTTATTCGATTGCAGACATTTCTGGAACACCTCTAACAGAGGGACAAATAGTCAATTTTGAAAGAACTTATTGTCAACCTCTTTCGGATATGAATCTATCTGATTCAGAAGGGAAGAACTTGCATCAGTATCTCAATTTCCATTCAAACATGGGTTTGATTCACACTCCATGTTCTGATAAATATTTACCATCTGAAAAGAGGAAAAAACAGAGTCTTTGTCTAAAGAAATGCGTTGAAAAAGGGCATATGTATAGAAACTTTCAACGAGATAGTGCCTTTTCAACTCTCTCAAAATGGAATATATTCCAAACATATACGCCATGGTTCCTTACTTCAACAGGGTACAAATATCTCAATTTGATATTTTTAGATACCTTTTCAGACCTATTATATGAGGAACTATTGAACCTAAATCACTTGCTGCTATTACTCTTCAGTTTTCTGTTGAGGTATATCCTGTAGAGGTAGTCAAATTGGATCTATGATCGATTTCTAGGTTTCGTCGTAAACCTAATTGGTTACTTCCAATTACATAAATCAATAGTTCAAACTGCACTCAAAGGTAAGGTTGGAAGAACTACATAATTCATCATGGAACGTACCATATCTAATAAAGTACGGTTTCTCCTTTCAGAAACCTCATTATGTTGTGAAGTTCTAGCGAAGTCGATTATGAGAGAATTCCATTCTCTTTTAAGTAATTAAGAAACTCATGGTCCAAGTACTCGCCACCTCAATTAGATTTAACTGTCTTAATACTCTTATCATTTTATTTCTACATTAAGTCTAAATTCTTTGAACTTTTCAGATGCTTCAGACTTATATTTTATTAAATACACATAACCATATCTTGAATGGTCATCTGTGAATGTTATGAAATATGAAAATCCACCTCTAGCTTGAGTAGGCATAGGGCCACATACATCTGAATGTATAAGCTCTAACAACTCATTAGTACGTTGTTCCTTTCCACTAAAGGGAAGTTTGGTCATTTTACCCTTTAAACAAGATTCACAAGTTTTATATGCTTCATAATCAAAAGGATCTAAATATCCTTCTTTATGTAACTTAGTGATTCTTTGTTTCATTAATATGACCTAACCTATAATGTCATAAATAAGAAGGATTTTGGTCACTTAATCTCTTTTTCTTGCTATTTATTTGTAGAATTAGTCTTTCAAGATATAATTCATACAAACCATTTATAAGTATAACAGATCTATAATAAATATCATCTTTATAAAAAGAACAACTGTTATTCTTAATATTGAAAACAAATCCATTCATGTCTAAATATGGAATAGAAATAATGTTTCTTATAATGACAGGAGCATAATAATGATTATTTAGTTCAAGTACAGGACCAGAAGGCAAAGCTGAACTACAAGTTCCAATAGCTAATGCAACAACTCTTACTCTATTATTGACTCATAAGTTCACTTTGCCTTTTCTCAACGCTCTACTGTCTATCAGTACCTACATATTATTACAAATGTGAGAACTACATTCGGTATCTAATATCTAAGATTGTGAAACAGAAGTAGAAAGATTGATTTCAATCATAAACAAACCTGAAGTTGAAGTTACACTTAACTTCTTTTCCTTCAAGCTAGCAAGATAACTTTGCAGTTCCTCTTCCAATGTCCATCTATGCCGCAATAGAAACAGATGCCCTTGTCATTCTTCTTCTTGACACCACCTGCTAGCTTTGCTACTTTAGCAGCAGCCTTCTGGTTCATGTTCTTGTTCTTATTTTTAAGGGTCTTACCCTTATTCTTGGAAGAAGAAGAGCCAATAACAAGAACAGAATTGGATTCCTTCTTAAGGCATCCCTCGGCGGTCTTGAGCATGTTGAGTAATTTAGCCAATGACATTTCATTTTTGTTCATGTGGAAGTTTATAATAAATTGTGAAAAAACTCGGGGTAAAAGATTGAAGCACTAAATCAATGCTCAACTCAAGGTTCAGGTCGTATCTCAATTGGCCTAATTTTTCAATGTAGTTAATCACTTGTAGAACATGAAGCTGCACTGATAATTCAGGAGCCATCCAACATTGAAATAGAGTTCTCGCAGTCTCAAACCTCTCCACTCGACTCTATGCACCAAATAACTTTTGAAGATATAGGAACATTTCCCTTGCATTCATTTTTTCATGTTGCCTCTAAAGCCCGGGAGACATGTGGCTAACGTCACACATGTCACTTGCTCAATGTCATCTATATGACTTTGATAATATTCCCAATCCTCATTGGCAACATCTTGCACAGGATAGGTGGAAGCTCAGTATCAAAAATGTACAATTTTTTCTTGCCTTAAAACTATTTTAAGGTTACACAATCAGTCTGAAAATTTTGGTTCAGTCAATTTGTTTGCATCCATGATGCTCCTCAGGGATAAGTTCGTACTCATTGTTCAAAACTGTTTCGGCAAAAAACAAAAAATTAGTTTATGTCGTAAAACCAAATAAATAAGGACTTTAAAATTTTGGTTACTCCCATTATTTTAAACAAATTAATAGCCCTCACTATTAATTCAAGAAATTATCACATAATTTCCTAGTAGGCTAAGATCCCATTTTAATTTAATTAATCTTGAGTTTACTTAATAAACCAATTAAATTAAAATAGGTAGATAACATTTTATCAATTACATCCTATGTGATTCCTAGATTTGTAAGGAGACTATTCTTTGTCAAAACATATCTAATAATATATTCCTAAACTTGCCTTTAAATTAATATGATCATAAGTTTACTCATCCAAATCATATAAACTTAGTTAAGTAAATCCCATCGTTATAAAGCTAAACATGTTCAAGTTAAAACCACCTTGAGATTACTCAACAAACCTAACAATAAATAAAACTCTAGTTTAATCCTATAATAATGGAAGGCATTATTCATGTTCTAATGTACTTAATATTTTAATTAGGGATTTAAAATAAGGTCTCATTCTAAATAATATAATCTCATTATATAAATTTATTTGACATAATCTAACTATGAAAAATAAATTGAGATTTTTTAATTAAAAATAATTTAATATAAATTAAATTAATAATCCTTTTAAAATATATTTATAAGAAGCAGCTAGTGCGCTGCTTCTCTTCCAAGAGAGCTGGCATTCGGCCAGGAGATGCAGCACGTGCCCCTTCTTCTCCAGAAACTTATCCATTCCTTTTTTTTTGAAAAAAACCAGTCTACTACTTTTTGCATGTACTACCTCAAGACACTTTATGCCATCTATTTTGGTATAAACATAATAATATTAATACACATAAAACTTTAGAGAGATAAAGCTCTCTAGAGTGAGAAACCACCACCACTGAAGGTGGTGGTTCTCTAACCACCGATGGCTACATTTGCCTCTAATGGTCCTAATTTTCATCTACTATGAAGCACAATAAAACCCATTAACCAAGCATACATCAACATTCATTGAAGCATACGTTATCTGAGTTTGAATAAAAACAACAATGAATAACAGACAAACATAAAAGACCTGAAGCGTTAATAAAAGGTTGATTTAATAGACAAAAAAATGATTGAGTAAATGGATAGAAACCTTTGTTTGTATCACAATCATTTACAGTCAATAACCCAAAGCTTAAGTTATGAATTGATAACCAGAGAAGGCCAACTGTTTCGTTTTGTATTATTCAATTATCAAAATGAAAAGACAACAATAATGCATGAAACTCTTAGTTTAGTTTTCAAGAAACATCGCACAAGTGAAAAACAAGTGCATCAAAGACCAAAATAAAAAAATTCCAGAAACATATGAATCATATTCCACATCTCTAGAAACACATGTAACTATTTTACATCTTTTCCAGACATAGTAAAAGCAAGCATTAATAACATTCTAATAACATATTAAACATGTCCTACCTATTTCCATAAACACTTTCGGAAGAACAAGAATAAGAAACATAATTTTACATAAAATTATTTAATCACTTAGATCATTAACACACCGTAAAAGCTTTGAAAAAAACACCTTTTTCAGTTCACCAACCAAAAAGCCAAAACAGTTCAACGTATAAATATGCAACTTTTGCATATTAAAACCGAATCAAACGTTAATCAAGCTTATGAATCAAAGTTAAATTTGTTAAAGAGAGCTATGATACCATTATTAAAGAAATAATGCAAGATCGAATCTAAATGCAGTGGAAAGAATTTAAATTTTTCATAGAATTAATTTTAACAAAATTTAATTAGAAACATAAAACAAGAAATTGACAAAGCTATACTAATCTGTTTTGATTTCTTGTTACAATTTCCTGTTTTTTTAATTCATTAATCCACGAGTCTTTTAATCGTTCGACCTCTAATGGTATCCACAAATCTATTAAGAGAAAATCTCAAATCTAATTAGAGAGGAAAATGTAAGAAAAGCTAACTCCCAATTTTTCTAATTTTTCCTTTTATATGAAAAATCTTATTTTGTATGTTCTTGGATTTTATTAAAATTACAACTAAAGTCAGATTTTAATTATAATTATGAAATAATCCTTATAAGGTCAAATATCACATATTGTTCCTTAAAGTTTTTTAAAAATTCTCAATTAAATCCAACTTAATTCAAATTTTACTTTCTCCTTTGTAGACCTTTTATGTGTGATCCATTACGTTCCTACTATGTTAGCCATGATATAAATTATAATTCTAATTCATAATTAGAGTAGATAAATTAAAACTTCTTTTAATTTATCTTTAACTTCCTAATTAAACAATTTATAATCATAGATCATGATTGATGTCTAGCAACATGTCATGATCACCCAAATATTAGGAATGTCAATGTAGTTTGACTTAACCTGTCTATGCATTACTATAACGTATAAATTAATCATTTTGTTTTAATGTTCCAATTGGAATTAGAATATGGTATTCATGTCTATTCTAAATAATTCAATCATGTTCGTTCTTGCTAATTGGTAAACAATTTATAATTGATATTTGAAAACAAATTTTCAAATTTCAGTTTACTCTGACCAGAGATTTCCAAAATCATTACTAATAAAAAACAACAAAACATTTTCCTCAATTACTTTAGGACAACGAATTCTTTATTGATTTACTCAACTATTTCCACATAGTTCATACTATATCCAATAACTACGGAATTGAACTACTTCAAGAATAGAATATAAGTAGCATCAAAACATAGTAATTCCTATATGAGATAACTTTAGTAATCTCAAGTCTAAGGATCAATTATACAACTATCATAATGAGATAATCCACAAACATACAAGTAATGTTCCATTCGGAATTCTCATGATTGGGTCAATTCAGTGAACTTATTCTCTCATAAGTACCCACATGTTTATTTAAGTATCTCTACACTTTAATCTATGATATCGATTACTTTCTTCATAAGAAAAAAACAAATATGCGCTAGTCTAACAATTTTATCAATACCCCATCTTGATGAAACTATGACTAAAAACATTTTAGGAATAATACAAAATGCAATTCGATTCTCTTAATTATAATCACATTATAATTTTTAATTGCATAACAATTATTATAGGAATTTTATCTTTGTGATTAATAATTAAAATTATCAAATACCCAAAGACAAAGAATGTCTTTTTATTGAATAAAAAACTTTTATACAGATAAATATACAACCAAAAATTGGCTGTAAGGACATAAACTAATATTTCCATATATATATATATATATAAAAGACAAGTATATAAAATAAATCAAATAATTTATTACAAGAAAATATTTAGATTAAGTAAAATGTATTTAGGCTAAATAATTAAGAAGGATGTACTACGTATTTCGATTTGATGAATAAAATTTTAAAGTATATTTTTAATTTATTTCTATAATAACTTTAAATTTTATTTATTTTATTATAATTTGAAACAACTATGCTTTATTATTTAAAAAACAAAATGAATTATATACAAATGCTATTTTGCCGAAATTCAAAGCTAAACAATTTTTTTTTAATAAATTTCTTATGTTATTAAAATTAGTTTGGAGTAAAATGGTTCATCTTAAAACTATAATCTTATATATCAAATAAGTTTCTAAGTTTGTTAAACATGTGTTAGTAAAATTTAACATTAAGGGGGTGTTTGATTCACACGAAATTATGATAATAAGAATGAGAATAAATACAGTAAAAAATGAGAATAAATATAAATATAAATATAATTATTAGTTAAGATAAAAAAATGATTATTATTACTAATGATAGTTGGTTTGTTAAAAAATTGAGAAATAAAATTTTATTATAAATTTTTACAATAATTTTAATATATTTTAATTAATTATATTTAATAACTAAAAAAGAGAAAAAGTATAGTTAATAAATTATAAATTTTATTTTAATTAATTATATTTAATTATTAAAAGAGAGAAAAAAAGAAAAAATGGTGTGAATGACTTTCATTCTTATTATAATCGGGAGGCATGAAATAACATCCAAAATTCATATTTCTTTTTTCATATCTGTTAATAAAAAAGTTGATTTTTAAAAAGGATTAGTAATTTAATATTATTCTTTTTCGTAAAAAGTTACCCTTAAAAATAAAGATTATAAAAGTACACCAAAGATGTTATCGAGGCGAAGTAAGAAACGAAAGTACGAAACGCCTCCTCGTCGTCCTCCTCCTCCTCCTTCTCCTCTGTCCCTAAGCCTAACCGTCATAATTCAGAACGCGGCCGTTTCAACTTCGTTCGAGCCCCAACCCTAACCTCCTCCTCTTTATCTCTTTGTCTCTCTTTTTGACGTATGTAAATCAGTAAATGCTTAGTTTCTCTCCCTGAGTTTGCCCTCATCAAATTCAAAACCTAGAACAAACAATCTCCCATCTCTTTACTTCATTCTCCTCAACTAAATCCAAGCATTGGTCCGTTGGACTTCTATGTTTCATAGTCGTTTGGGTGAATTTGGATGGTTGACGATGACGCTTCTGTGCTGAGCATTTCGGTTGGGTTTATTTTCGAATGGCTCAGCAGCAATCTTCGCGTCTCAGTCGTCTGCTCACTCTATTGGACAGTACGCTTTCTATTCCTTTCTTTCTTTTCTTTTTTCTTTTTTAGTTTTGAGCTTTGTGGCTGTAATCGATCTGAATAGATTTGAGTATAAATTGCGAAAGTTACGAAATTTCGATGCAATGTTTGCAGTCGGAAGTAATGCTATTGTGTTCTTGTCTACAATAAATTATTTTCAGCTGGTTCGACGCAAGCCACGAGGTTTACTGCTGCGAGGCAAATTGGAGAGATTGCCAGATCGCATCCTCAAGACTTGCACTCTCTTTTGAAGAAGGTGTGCCATTTTACTTCGGTGCCTCGGTTTAAATAATATTTACGTAATTGGAGATATATTGGTACCTAAATTTTGTATTATTCTTTCGCTTGATAATTGTTCGATTTCCTTCACCTGATTAATTGTTCAAAATGACTAGATAACTGGATTCATGTCCTTGAAAAGAATAATGTCGCAGAGAGTGGAATAGTGTTTACATATCTGTTCCTTTTCTTGGATGTTTCATACCTTACTCTGGCTAGTAGGAATAAGGAACTTGAATGCAACATCCTTTAGCATTCCACTTGTCAATTAATGTTGCATTTCCTGTTTCACAAGCTATGGAAATAGGTTAGAGAATGCGGAGCATGACGGGAGATTTTGGAAATGGTGTCGAACGAATTCAATTCTATAACCTTTGAAATTTATGCCGGAGAAATTACAAGTTTGTTTTAGAATTGTTAGGATTTGGTGGACTAATGTTAATTGGTGTCGAATGAATTCAATTCTATAACCTTTGAAATTTATGCCGGGGAAATTACAAGTTTGTTTTAGAATTGTTAGGATTTGATGGACTAATGTTCCCATAAAGTAGATCCCAAATTATATTGGCAAAAATCTGCAATGATCATCGCATATGTCTAGAAAGACCTAGCCTTATGGATCAAGGTTTCAAATTGCTCACGTGTGCAATCACCCGCAGCCACAATGTAATACACGATCCGCTATTTGAAACCTTGATCCATAAGGCTAGGTCTTTCTAGACACGGCGCAATTGCAGCAAATGTGGCTGCAATTGCTGGGAATTGTGGTAATGTTCCAAACTGCAACCTCAGTATCGAGTCCGATTGTGGTTTTGGACTCAATTTAAAACCTTGATATGGATGAGCTTTCATTTTGCTATCATCAATTAATTTTTTTTATCCACTTTCTAGAGTTTGGAGATTACATAAAATATGAGACTTCAAGCACTGAATCAATGCAATTGGAACTTATTATTGAACATAATTGATGGCGTTTGGTTTTTCAAAATTTCTCTTTTAAACATGATAAGGAACTAAACTTCATTTCATGGTTCTGGTTATTGAGTTACACCCAAAACTTTGCTGGCGATGTTGATCTTCTGAAATGAAACATGATAAGGGACTAAACTTCATTTCATGGTTCTGGTTATTGAGTTACACCTAAAACTTTGCTGGAGATGTTGGTCTTCGGAAATGAACAGTGGGAAGTAGAGGCTTGCATGTAATTTATGGCAAATAATGCTTTACCTAATCTATTTCTGCTTCATCATAGTTGAATGCATTATTTGTAATTATATTGTTTATCTAGGTACTGTCTGCTTAAGATTTTACTATGGTTGTACCAGGTAATTTTTCTCACCAGCAGTTAAGAAATTTTTGGACTAAAATTTAACCTTATTTGGAGGTCAATCCTTTTATGCCTTATTTTCTTGTGGTTGCCATTTTCCTACTATAGTGGCCCCATGGTTTGGTTAGTTGCCTTGGGCCTAAAAATTTAGTTTAACTTATTTCTATGATGGCTTGATCATCATTCTTACACAAAATATTGTTGGTACACATTCTATTTGTTTTCAACTTGTGAAGTAGTCTCCAATGCGTCTTGGCTGTATTCAAACATTAACTGGATGTAGGTCTTTCAATTGTTTTCTTTTGCACATATTTTTGTTTCCTTCTTTCTCTTTCTCAGGATTTTTCTTAGGAAGTGGGGTGGGCTTGGAGAATTATGATATTGTTTGAATCAGTTCCCTTTAATCATATTACTGTTATGTTCTCTTTCAGGTATCACAGTATCTCCATAGTAAGAACTGGGACACAAGAGTCGCTGCTGCTCATGCTATTGGAGCCATAGCTCAGAATGTTAAACACCCAACATTAACTGATTTACTTGCTTCCGTTGAGACAAAAATGACAACCATGGGGATTTCAGGTGGTGCTCAAGATTTGATAGCAGGGCCTAATTACCCTAACGTCATATCATGCACTTCATTTAGAAGGTTGTTAATGTATTTTTCATGGCTTTGTTTTTAATTTTTAAATAGAATCTTTTGAATTTTGTTTGGTATAAGTTTTGTCTTGGGTTTGGTTGCTATTCTTATCCTTCTCACTTCAATTCCTCTTTTTTTCCCACAGTTTTGATATCATCAAGGTGTTGGAGTTTGGTGCTTTATTGGCATCAGGCGGACAGGTAACCAATCTTTTATGAGTTTAGTTATCTTATTTCTCATTGCAAAGTAGAGTCCCATGGTTTCTGTCCTTTTACTTCATCCATACCATCCACATTTGCTTTCCTGACAAAGGAGTCAATTTCCATTTTGTTTCTTATTTTATGCTCAAGAAAAAGAAGCTGGAATTGAGAACGAAATATTGATTAACCAATAGTCTACCAGGAATTTCCAGGATTCTGACCAAGATTCATATCTTATCTTTAAAAGCACTTGAATACACATTCCAAGATAAGAAGCTTAATGTACTATATTGAAAGTATCTCCCCTTTCATACACACTCTTCTTGTTCTGAATTTTTTGAAGGCCAAGAAGAGATATTAGGACTAGAGAAGTTCATTTTGTGACAAAGAAATGATGGTCACATCTCTTAAAATTTAGTTAAAATGTTCGAATTCCATTCACTTACAAAAGTGAAACTTGTGAACTTAGCCAGCCATGAAATCTTGCAACATGTGCGGCAAAAATGATATTAAGTAATATCTTTTGATTCAAAAATCTTAAGATGATGCCGGACTGGTTTGATTTAGTTTTGTTTTGTTTATAACTTAATATTTATTGTTTGCAAGTGTGTCCTGCTGGATTTCATAAGAAGTGGTAACATAAACATCAATTAGGAGTTTTCTAAATTATTATGTGAATATTTATACTGATGGTTATACCATTATTCTGTTTTTGTGTGTGGGTAATGGTGCGATAGGACGAATGTATGCATATCTGAGCTTACCTAGATATGACTTAAGTGTACCTTTCCTATCTCGTTGCAGGAGTATGAGATTGCAATTGATAATTCCAAGAATTCAAGAGAGCGTTTGGCACGCCAGAAACAGAATCTACGACGCCGTTTAGGTTAATGATTGGCTTTCTTTCTTTTTTTCATTTTCTTGGGTTGGGGAAGGGGAAAAGAAGGTTTTTTTTTAATGTTTTAATACTTTCTTACATGTTGCAGATTTTGATTGTTTAGTAGAACACAGACTGTCTGGCTGATGCTCACCTCTTCTAGCATGATATTATAGGATCTTTTGGTTCTTCTAGCATGACATTATTGGATTGATTGTTTAATCATTATTTTTTTTCCTTCAATAATCTCTTTGCGTGTTGTCTTGATGGGAATTGTTCAGTAAAATTTCTTTTCAGTTCCTTAGTTGCTGTGCATTGAACTTGAATTCTTTGGACAGGTTTGGATCTTTGTGAGCAGCTTATGGATGTCAATGATGTGATTAAAGATGAAGATCTCTTTGTCCACAAGTTCTATCCCCAAGGAAATGGTTTAGAGCATAGATCATATATGCCTGCATCTGCACATAACATTCAGCGACTAGTTGCTAGTGTGGTTCCTACTGTCACATCCAAAAGACCAAGTGCAAGAGAACTGAATCTCTTGAAGAGAAAAGCTAAAGTAAACTTAAAAGATCAAGCAAAAAGTTGGTCTGATGATGGGGACGCAGATTTGTCACTTACTCAAAACTCAACTCCAAAGGCCTCAAATTCTGAGTCGTTTAGTTTCAGTAAGGTAATTGGGTTTTATACTTTCTGGTATTTTAGATTGCTGCAGATTATTGCAACTTAGCTACCACTTTTCTTGGAAATTAGGCATGTCAATGTGTCTCACACATGATTCTAGAGACGTGTTTTAGTAATTAAAACTAACCTATTCCCATTTCTCTTCGACTTTTACTTAAGCCTGTGGTATAGTGGGATGAGGCCAGTGTGTATACATTGTTGAAGGCTATTGGGGGTGTAATAAGGATACAGAATGGAGAATAGTGATTGAACACAAGGCCTTCTTCTGGGAACTTGTTTCTTTGTTGTTCTTATTCTGTCTACATTGTTTATTTTTTATATATAGAATTCGGGAACTGTTATGCATTTAGAATTTGTGCTTTAGCGTTCATGAACTGGTCAGATGGTCAGGCATAAGAATCTGGCTAACACCTAAGGTCATATTTGCTGTTTATTTATCTGTTTGTTTGTTGCAGATTGGAAAAGAACCAAACAATACGTTCATTTTTACACAGCTTTTTTTTTTAAATCTTGCTGTTTCATATCACATAAAATTGTTGGCTGCAAGTTGGTATCTTCTTTTCATTACAGCTAGATGTGGATGAAGAAAGCTTTGAGAGTGATGGAGACGGAAAATGGCCTTTCCGTAGTTTTGTTGAGCAGCTTATCCTTGACGTATTTGACTCGAGTAAGTTTTCATATGTTGTGCAAAGTTTAGTATTATGATTGTTATTTTGTTGTCTTGTGATATTTTCCCTGGAAAACATTGGCAGTTTGGGAGGTTCGTCATGGCAGTATAATGGCTTTGAGAGAAATTTTAACCCATCATGGTGGTTCTGCTGGGGTGCTTTTACCTGAATTGAGTTTGGATGGTACTCTGGATGATTTGAAAGAAATGGAACATCCTGCTTCATTCAAGAAAGAGAGAGAAATTGATTTGAATATGCAAGTTTCATCAGATGACTTGGAGCCACATCTCAAAAGGCCCAAATTCGAATATGTTTCATTTCAATCAATGAATGTTTCATCTGTAGATTGTGGTCATTTAAACACTAGTGTTAAAGCTGAAGATGGTGGATGGAATCTACCGGCAGTACAGGTGAATGGACAGGCTGATGTTAGTTCTGTTGAGATGGAGTTGGAGTCTTACCCTCCCAGTATAAGTGACTCATCTAAGGTGACCAATGAATTGGGAGACCCAAGATCTTATAGTGGAGATAATGATTCTTTTGGCATGAATACGCTTAGGAACCTTCCAGAGAGTACTGAGCTGATGAACTTTGTTAAAGTGGCCAAACATTCTTGGATAAAGAATAGTGAATTTCTGCAAGATTGTGCTGTCCGTTTCTTGTGTGTACTATCACTAGATCGGTAAGGCTTCTATTTCGTGGATTTAATCAGTTGGTTGGTTTATGTTCTTTTGTTCTTTCATTATGCTGAGCATAATAACAGCCAGTCCTAAAACTCCAATCTATTGAATTTTCTATGTTCATGACTGTCCATTCCTTTATATCTTTTATGTTGCTTGGCAGTTTTGGAGATTATGTATCCGACCAGGTTGTTGCCCCAGTACGGGAAACTTGTGCACAAGCATTAGGGGCTGCATTCAAGTATATGCATCGCTCTTTAGTGCTTGAAACATTGAATGTCCTCCTCCAAATGCAGGTAAATATTGTTCATAAATGGTACCTGTCTTTTCTTTGCATCTGGTGTTTTCTTTTTCTTTTTAATTCTTTATTTGTTTCCTCTTTGTTCAGTGTAGACCAGAATGGGAAATTCGTCATGGAAGCCTTTTGGGTATAAAGTATTTGGTTGCTGTGCGACAGGTAAGACCATTTTTGTATCTGGTGTCATTAGTGATACATGTAGATCTATCATGGGTTTTCTCCCCCATTCTAATACACTTGTTAGTTGCTCAATTCCCTACTTTTGATTCATGGAACTAGTTATCTAGAGAATTTGTGCATGACCTGTAGCTTGCATTGATTGATCTGGGCTGATGCAAGAGCTCAGTCTTGTCTGAAAATGTGCTCCTGTTGATACTCTTTCCAACTTATGTTAATTTTTGTGTTTGGTTCCAACTTCTTTTTGTCATGTGTCTTGGCCCCTTTTCTTGCATCAGGAGATGCTGCCTGATTTGCTAGGATATGTTTTGCCTGCTTGTAGAGCTGGACTGGAGGACCCTGACGATGATGTGCGGGCAGTTGCTGCAGATGCTTTGATACCGACTGCTGCTACTATTGTTTCTCTAAAGGGTCAAACATTACATTCCATTGTTATGCTCCTTTGGGATATACTACTCGATTTGGATGATCTTAGCCCATCCACAAGCAGGTACGTTCTCATCCTTGGAACTTTATTGATGTGCGCCAAGTCCTTAGAAATTAAGGGTAAATTAGGGGAAGGGAAAGAGGAAGCTGAGGGAACAAGAAAAAACAAAAGAAGAAAACAAGAACAGATGGAGCAACAGAATAGAATCATAGTAAGAGAAGGGAACATGAATTTAGACAACATAAGGAGGCAAAAACACTTGTGACGTAGTGTGGGAAGGAAAAACAAAGATAAGTAGAATAGAATAGGCTATAATTGATGTAGATTGTAGCTGGAAC
>JAOSBK010000002.1:12125165-12137730 GCA_027568895.1 Erythroxylum shatona
CCAAATAACTTAAGAAGTACTAAATAGTAAGAAATCCAATATTAACTAGGAATCTAAACTAAATGCTCCTGCATCAACTTGAATCTTTATTGGTAGTCAAAATCAACTGATAACAAGATATTAAACTTTGTATTTATGACATTATAAACTTAATTCTTATAATAACTAGAATATTAACTCAAAATAGAAGCAAAATCATAATCCAAATAAGACTATATAGAAACAAAATAATAATCCAAATAAGACTAACAGGAGCTCAATTCTAAATTGAACTAAATATATAATCTACTTTTTATATGTGTATTTCAGTGATGAGATTTGCTGCATCACCTATCCCTTTCCTTTTTGATTTCTTGATAATTTTCATTTCGAAGTGTTAGGAAGGCACAAAGAATTCTTTTCCGTAGTTGCGTGCTTTCAAGTAACAGTAATTACTTAGAAACATTACTTTTGCAACTAAATCAAGAATGGTTCTATTGGGAAAACTATATGTTATAAAATAGGATTAGAAGTGTGCATCATATGTGTGTTCAGACTTGGCTAATTTGAAAGTGATCACGACCTAAGATGAAGCAAGGTACAAATGTGCTGAGTAATCTTAAAAGATATATCACATTCTTGATTACTTCGAATACCTATCCTACACTTTATTGACAAATTGATGATTGAATCACCCCAATCATCATCATCACACCCAGTCTAAAGTCTCGCAGTGAGGCGGGATCTGGAGAGATCTTATAGTACGCAGCCTTACCCCTATATAGTAGAGAGACTGTTTCCTGGTAGACCCACATGCAGATGTGACAGGTAAAAAAAATGATGCAGAATAACAGGAGCAATAATTAAAGAACTGGCATGCATAAAAATATTTTAAAAGAGAAGATAAAGTTAAAAAAATAATTTAAAAAATATTGCTAATATAATCGATAAAATAATAATAATAATAATCAAACTAGTACCCGACAACAGTGATAGTATCTTCAGCAATAGTGGACAATTCAGGCATGAAAGACAAAAACGTAAATGGGAAGGTAACATAGGAAAACAATTAGAAGACTTGATGCCCATGCAAGTACTTTGGACCAATAGGAAAAGGAAATAACAACCAACCACATGAAATAATTATGTAAATAAAATTATAAGAAATACATAAATAAATAAGATATAACGAAGAGATATACCTGATGATGGCTAGACCTACAAATACCTGCTAAGCTGCCAGTTGAAATTAAAGAGTAGCTATCCCAAAAGACCTCACCTGTCTGTCAGAATTTAGAGCACGTCCATTTTTAAGTACCAATAGCAAATAAAAAAGATTGATGAATTAGCGTGCATCTAGCAATAAATTCTCAGCGGCACTATGTCAGGAGCCTGAGAAATCTAAGGGAGAAGATTTGCGTGTAACTATCAATAGACCTGAGAAATCTAAAGGAGAAGACAAATGATGTGCCATACGAAAAATTTAGCACAATTTTCGACTGCTACACCTGTAGCCCAATCATCTCCTTCCCCTACCAACCTGCTGGTTCTGGCTGAACAAGGGCCCCATACAGAGCTTCGTAGATGATCACCAGCTAGCTTTGTCCGTAACAATGTCCACCCATTAATGCTTGCAGCGCACTCAGCTTGGGTGATGAAAAGAGACCTAAAACCCAACTTTTCAGATAACAAAATTGATCATAGTAGCAAACCTCAAAGAAGATGGGTAAACACGAGCCATACCGTATAGCAGACTTAGAAGTAAAAGTGATAACAACACTTCAGACTAAAAACAAGGATGTACGGAGTTCCTTCTTTTCCAATACGTAGAGAAAATAACAACCTCGAGAACCCCAACTACAATTCGGATATTGAGCTGCTTCTGAGACCCAGCAAAACGTGTACCAATGTTGACAATAAATATTTCTTGTCACTAAGTCTAATTTGTGATGAGTTCTGACGCCAGCACAATGTGCAAGAAAAGGTGACTTGCAACATTGATTACTATGTGCCTCATGCACTAGTCTGGTGATATTGTTAAGAATGTGCATGATATTTCTCTATGCATCTCAAAACTCTTTTTGTAGCTGATATTCTTATGAACAACTCGCAGGCAGAATTTTGATTGGGATAAATCAGATATCATTCGTGGAAAGTACCTCAAATTTGAAATATTCTCTTGGTCGTTTCTCCACTGGCACCAAACTTGGCTGTTTAACAAGGATTTAACTCTTTTGATATTAGGTTCTTACTGAACTTTAAACAAAATGATTGCACTAAACTGGTAATTTGGTGCTATAAAATAACTTTATTAGGTTTGAAAGGTCTAGGTGGCGCATTGTTCCTTACAATATTTGAGCTGTAAAATTCCCTATTATTAGGCATTTTATATATATTGTTACCTTGTTGTAATTCCGCTTTACTTTCTCAGAATTGATATGTTTTCTTGCATTACCTTCCTGGAACATAGTCACCTTCTTCTAGCTGTAGAGAACAAGAGCATCTCTGCCACATTAGAGCACATCAGATTTATAAATCTTTGTTTTCCTGAGATGAGAAAACACTTTATGGTAATTTAAATGTATGGAGGCAGTATATGATTTCTATTTCTAATTATCTGTTATTATTTTGCAGTGTGATGAATCTGTTGGCAGAAATATATTCACAAGAAGAGATAATTCCTAAAATGATATCAAAACAGAAGCAAGAGTTGGATTTAAATGAGATAGGCTGTGTTGACGATACTGGAGAAGGAAGAAACTTGCAGGAAAATCCTTATATGTTGTCAACATTGGCGCCCCGGTTGTGGCCATTCATGAGGCATAGTATCACATCAGTTCGATATTCAGCTATTCGAACTTTGGTAATTCTCTAAGCCCTTTCATTTATTTTGGAATTTCTATATGTTTACACACTTCAAATTTTTGGTTGCCAATTGCCATGTTTGCTTTTAATTTTTATCTTTATGGTTATATTTATAAGCTCTTATTGCTGATTGCACTGCTCACTGCTCTTCACATTTTTTCTTATTTTAGTGATGAATTAGATGCGAGCCTCATTATTTCATTTCCGTTTTGTTTCTGTAGGCAGTTTTACCTTCTTGATATTGATTGGGTAATCTTATTTGCAGGAGAGATTGCTTGAAGCTGGCTACAAGAGGAACATCTCTGAACCATCGGATACATCATTTTGGCCCTCTTTTATTCTGGGAGATACTTTACGTATTGTCTTTCAGAATTTGCTGCTGGAATCAAACGAAGAAATTCTGCAGTGCTCTGAGAGAGTTTGGAGGCTTCTTGTTCAGGTTTCTTTCTGAATTTGATGCCATTCTATTATAGAAGCATAAATTATTATCTCTTCTATCCAATCTACTCAATTTTGCCCACTCAAGAGTTGCTCAAAATGGGAAGATTTTGTATTTCAGAGCATCATCTTGTAAACTAAACTGAAACAAGTTATGACACGAAATTTTGGTAATGTGGATTAGAAATTGTGCAACAAAGTATTGACCCTGTTAAAAAGGAACATCTATTAACTTGCAGCTGTGATTTAGTTTCTCTGAATGTTTCAAGTTTTCTTGGTACTGTTCTTATCTTTTCCATGATTTTGTTCAATTGATTTTAGTGCTCAGTGGAGGATTTGCATGCTGCCGCTTGTTCATACATGTCTTCATGGATAGAACTTGCAGCTACTCCTTATGGTTCACAATTAGATTCTGCAAAGATGTTTTGGCCTGTTGCTCCCCCTCGAAAGTCTCATGTTCGAGCTGCTGCCAAGATGAGAGCTGTGAAGCTTGAAAACGAGTTATCTGGAAACGTTTTCTTGGATCCTGTGAAAGAAACAATGCTGGAGGAAAAGAATGGAGATGCCTCTTCTGGTGCAGTTAGAATAATTGTGGGATCTGATGTTGAAATGTCAGTGACTAATACTCGAGTGATTACATCATCAGCATTGGGAATTTTTGCTTCCAGGTTGTGCGAGGCTTCCATCCAATATGTACTAGATCCACTATGGAATGCCCTTACTTCCTTATCTGGGGTCCAGCGTCAGGTAAATTTGTGTATTTTGATATTTAAACATCATCTGAACCTCCCTCTCAATCTCTCTCTGACAATGATTGATTTGGTTTGTTAGGTGGGTTCAATGATACTTATATCATGGTTCAAAGAGATTAAGAGCAACGACCTCTCTGGAACGCAAGGAGTTTTGCCCGCTTTTCCCAATCATGTAAAAATGTGGTTGTTGGATCTGTTGTCCTGCCCTGACCCTGCATTTCCCACAAAAGATTCACTCCTTCCTTACTCTGAGCTCTCCAGGACATATTCAAAGATGCGTAATGAAGCAGGGCAGTTATTAAATGCTATAAATTCATCTGTTGTGTTTGAAAAGTTATCAACCACCAGAATAGATGTTGAAAGTTTGACTGCTGATGAAGCGATCAATTTTGCATCAAAGTTGCCGCAGTTTTACAATGATGCTGCTGGTAACGATGCTGTTGACCGCGAAATTATCGACAGTATTGATTCATTAAAACAACGACTTCTGGCAACTTCTGGCTATCTAAAATGTGTACAGGTATTCTGAGGATGGATTATTATACGTTATAACCTTGAACATGAAGATGCACTTATTAGTTTGAGTTAGAATATTTCTTTGGTCAAACCTATTAGGATGTTAATTTTGCATTTACTTAATACTTCCAATATTCCTTCATACACATCAAGGTGATTTTTGCAAAATTTATTTTGCTTGGTTGACTTATATGTCCAAGCCTAACTTTGCAATAGAACTGCCATGTTAAATGAATCAATACTTTACATATCCCCTATTGACTTATCTGTTAAAATCTGCAGAGCAATTTGCATATTACTGTATCTGCTTTAGTTGCTGCTGCAGTTGTCTGGATGTCTGAGCTTCCTGCACGACTTAACCCTATAATCTTGCCCTTGATGGCCTCACTTAGGAGAGAGCAGGTTCTTCTTTTCTTTTCTAGTTAAATTTCTTTTCATTGAATCATAACTGTTTCTGCATTCTGACATGTGTTTCATCGCTGTACAAGGAGGAAATATTGCAACAGAAAGCTTCTGAGGCACTTGCAGAGCTGATTTACTGTTGTATTGCACGTAAGCCTAGTCCAAATGATAAATTGATCAAGAACATATGTAGTTTAACATCCATGGATCCTTGTGAGACACCTCAAGCTGGAGTTATAAATTCTATGGAGATGATTGATAATCAAGATTTCCTCTTTTGCGCAAGTGGTAGTGGAAAGCAGAAGGCAAAGGTTAATATGCTAAGTGGTGGTGAAGACCGATCAAAAGTTGAGGGCTTTATCAGCAGACGTGGTTCTGAATTTACATTGAAGTTCTTATGTGAGAAGTTTGGTGATTCATTATTCGATAAAATACCAAAACTATGGGATTGCCTCACAGAAGTTCTAATTGTTGGCAGCTCTGCCAACGAGGAACAAATTGCACAAGCTATTGAATCTGTAAAGGATCCGCAAGTCTTGATAAACAACATACAGGTACTTTTTCGCTTCAGATATCTTATGGTTATTAGTTGCTTCAGTACTTCGTATATGAATTATCTTTTGGATTGTTGATTCATTTTTGCTTTACAGGTCGTCCGCTCAATTGCTCCATTGCTACATGACTCATTGAAACATAAACTTCTTACTCTTCTCCCTTGTATCTTCAAATGTATCTGTCATTCTCATGTTGCAGTTAGGTTAGCTGCGTCAAGGTGTGTTACTTCAATGGCAAAGTCCATGACAGCCAATGTTTTGGCAGCTGTAATTGAGAATGCAGTTCCTATGCTAGGTGATGTCACTTCAATCCATGCTAGGCAAGGCGCTGGCATGCTAATTAGTCTCCTGGTTCAGGGATTGGGAGGCGAGTTGGTCCCTTATGCTCCTTTGTTAGTTGTTCCACTTCTAAGGTGTATGAGTGATTGTGATCATTCTGTGAGACAGAGTGTCACCCGCAGTTTTGCCGCCCTTGTTCCTCTTCTTCCACTAGCCAGAGGCCTGCCCCCACCCAGTGGATTGGGTGAAAGTTTAACAAGAAATTCAGAAGATGTTCAATTTCTGGAGCAGTTGCTTGATAATTCGAACATTGATGATTACAAGCTCTGCACCGAATTAAAAGTGACATTAAGGAGGTTGCAATTTTATCATTTTGAAAAAAGATATTGCTGTTTGGGAAACTCTTTTTGTTATGATATACAACCAACCTGTTGGGTTGTTGGACACTTTATCTTCTAAACTCACATGACGGTGGTTGCTGCTTTTCCAGGTATCAACAAGAAGGTATAAATTGGCTAGCTTTCTTAAAACGATTCAAGCTTCATGGAATTCTATGTGATGATATGGGGCTTGGTAAGACATTACAAGCATCAGCAATTGTTGCGTCTGACGTGGCAGAGCGTCGTGCTCTGAATAGCTCTGAGGATGTCCAGCAGCCTTCTTTAATTGTTTGCCCTTCAACACTTGTTGGACACTGGGCATTTGAGATAGAGAAGTATATTGATGTCTCTCTGATAAGCACCCTACAATATGCTGGTTCTGCCATGGAGCGCATCTCACTTCGAGAACAGTTTGATAAACATAATGTCATCATAACCTCATATGACATGGTTCGCAAAGATATTGATTTCCTTGAACAGATTCTTTGGAATTACTGTATTCTAGATGAAGGACATATAATAAAAAATGCAAAATCCAAAATTACAGTTGCAGTTAAGCAGTTAAAAGCTCAGCATCGTCTAATTCTTAGTGGAACACCGATCCAGGTTGGGCAATGATGCAAAAGCACTCTAAAGTTTGAAATTTAAGTTCAATAAACTGATAAGTGGCTTATTGTGTATCGCAGAACAATATCATGGATTTATGGTCCCTCTTTGACTTTCTAATGCCCGGATTTCTTGGTACAGACAGACAAGTTAGTATTCAATGCCACTGTTCTGTTTCCAAGCTTTATGTTATGTTTATACAGCAAACAACTGACTTCTTGGTTCTTTTTCGATCTTTATACCCCTTGGGCACTTTAGTTAACTTTGAGGCCTTGTTACACTACATACTTCTGAGGCCCATTAGTAAATCCTACTTCTTTGATTTACTTTTGTTATGTCTTTGGTGCTTCTTGCATATTATATTCTGCTGCTCTTGGGTGTTGAATCATTTTCTCCATTGGTTCTGAATTCTTGCTACTTTTAAATAGTTTCACTGTTTTTGTTGCAAAAGGCCTGTTAGGTAGATATCCCTGCATCTTAGCATTGAAAATTTGGCTATTTTTATAAACTTGTTTGTTTTGTATTATGTTTCCCCATAGTGGCAGGATTTAGGGTCATGAGACCTCATTCATGGAACATTGTTTATCTTGGAATTTGTGAAACGAGTCATTGATTGTCATAAGAGTAAGGTTTAAATACAGCTAGCCTTATTGAATACTTTAGAAAATAGCTTTTGGTGGTAAATTTGGTATTGAATTCGCTGCACTTCCAATTCTTGTATCTTTAGTTGACTGATAAATTTTAGGAAGGAAATTTGAGTTTTCTGCTTGGACATACACTTTTTTTTATCTCACCTGTTACTTGATATTCATTTGTATTTGATGTCGTTTTTGCAATCTTGATTGAATATTGACATTCATATGGCAGTTCCAGGCTACCTATGGGAAGCCATTGTTAGCTGCTAGGGATCCTAAGTGTTCTGCAAAGGATGCTGAGGCTGGGGCTCTTGCTATGGAAGCATTACACAAGCAGGTGTAGCATTGCCCTCTTTTTGCCCCATCCTTTCTCTGTAACTGCGATTTTTGAGGAAGTCAAGTGGTTAGTATCAACTTATTCTATTTTTAACTGGGTAACTTCTATAAAATCACAGGTGATGCCTTTTCTTCTTCGACGTACAAAAGATGAAGTTTTATCCGACTTGCCTGAGAAAATTATTCAAGACAGATATTGCAACCTTAGCCCTGTACAGCTGAAGCTTTATGAACAATTTTCTGCTTCACATGTTAGACAAGAGATTTCAAATATAGTAAAAGTAGATGAGACAGCTAATGCGGGAGTCAATAATCCTTCACCAAAAGCATCCTCACATGTTTTCCAGGTTTTTATTTATTTTTACTTTCCGTGCCTCCTTTTAAATATAATGATATCAGTTTCCTTTTTTTTTACATTTTAACAAATTGTATCCATGTTTTTCTCTCTCTCAGGCACTTCAATACTTGCTTAAGCTGTGCAGTCATCCATTGCTTGTAGTTGGTGAAAAGATGTCTGACTCACTTGCATCCCAAGTGTCAGAACTATTACCTGCAAATTGTGACATGTCCTCAGAACTTCATAAGCTGCATCATTCTCCAAAATTAGTTGCCCTTCAGGAAATCCTGGAGGAATGTGGAATAGGAGTTGATGCCTCAAATTCTGAAAATGATGTCAGTGTTGGGCAGCACAGAGTTTTGATATTTGCTCAGCACAAAGTATTGACTGCTTTATCTAACTTATGTGATTTATTTTTCTAAACATTCAGAACCTTTTTTATTTGTTGCTTAACAATACAGCATCGCTGCAGGCCTTACTTGACATCATTGAAAGGGACTTATTCCAGTCCCACATGAAGAAGTAAGTTTTTGTCATACCTCAAGAAAATTGTTTGCTTTACTGTGGAAAACCTAGGTTCTAGATGTTTGTCTAGTGTTGTATTACTGAAATCTTCCTATTCTTTTAGGTTTTAAATGATAGTGTAGTCGAGATTCAGTGGCACAATTAGTTAGTGGTTGTTTCTTTCTGTACTACATTTTGTTGGATACTTGGGTTAGGATTGCCATATGCAGAATGGCTGTTAACCATACATTTGCATTATTATAGAAGTGGCTATACGGTTGTTGGCACTTGAAAGTTTACCTTTTGTGCAGCAATATAATATTCATGCGTATGATACTTTTGTATTATTTGACGCAGTGTCACATACTTACGGTTGGATGGATCTGTTGAACCAGAAAAGCGATTTGACATTGTGAAAACCTTTAATTCTGATCCTACTATTGATGCCTTACTGCTTACTACGCATGGTACAAAAATTTTTCTTTTGGCTTGCATATGCCTTATTTTTAATTCTAACATTTATTTTTATCACTATGTTTATTTGAAACATTAAATTTCAATTTGAAAATTTGTGATTTGCATGTAACTTGTGAAAAGTTGGAATAGCTGGAAAGAATATGTCATGCTTGTAAGGGGTTTGGATTTTGATTTAGATATATCAACTTGAAATAACAGAATATAATTCATGATGAATGTGCTCATTCTTTCTACTGGTTAGGTCTGGATTTAGTTTGGTATGTAATTAATTATTGTAAGCTTCGTGTGAGCTTATTTAACTTAACCTGCATTTTGAAAGAAAGACCTGTAACACTAATAGTTTAACCTGCATTTTGAAAGAAAGACCTGTAACACTAATAGAATCTAACTTGGTTCATGGCTTTCTTTGCAGTTGGTGGGCTTGGTTTAAATTTGACATCTGCTGATACCCTTATTTTCATGGAACATGACTGGAACCCGATGAGAGATCATCAGGTATTGTAATTCACTCTTGCTTAAAGCTTTGATTGGCCCCAGTAAATCCTAAAATGACCTGCATGAGCATATTCAGTTTTCTTTTTTTAACTTCTCAGTGGCACATGAGATTTAGAAAGGCATTGAATTTCAAATTTTAATCATGTTTGTTCCAGTCTTTATAAATAAGCTCTGTTCATTGTAGTATGTAAGGGCTTGAAGTTTTTTTTTTAAAATAGGAGTTCAAGATTTATTTATTGTTTATTTTGACAACGCAGGATGCCATCTTATGTACGTGAAAGTGAATAAACAAATTGTACGATATTATCAACTTTCTGTAGCATAATTAATTTAAAATTTCTAACCCAGTTGTATGTGAGACTGTTAATGTACAATTCACCTTTAACTTTAATTGCTGGCCTATTTTTTACTTTTGTCTGAAAGATATATGCGTCATAATGATGCTAATGCAAGTTAAATGGCTAACCAGATGTATGCTTTTGTCAAAACTAGATGGCAATGATAGCATAACCAGTGTACTATATATTTCAGTTCCTGTGATGCATACCCCCCTTTCTCTCTCTCTCTCTCATGCCCAAAAGGCTTTGGCCACTTTCACCGAAAACATTCTGATTTATGTATATTTCAAGACCCAAAATACTTTGGACGCTTTTTTTCAGAATAGGAATCTGATCTTTCTATGTATATCATAACGATTGCAGGCAATGGATAGAGCACACAGATTAGGTCAAAAGAAAGTTGTGAATGTGCACCGTCTCATCATGCGAGGAACACTGGAAGAGAAAGTTATGAGTCTCCAAAAATTCAAAGTTTCAGTTGCCAATGCTGTCATCAATTCAGAAAATGCTAGTCTAAAAACAATGAATACAGACCAATTGCTAGATTTATTCGCGTGTGCTGAAACCAGTACAAAGGTAATGCTTACGGAATATCTAAATTTTATACAAATTACCTATTTTTGGCAACGTTTGTTAATCTTTGGCTTATTCTCTTTTGGTGCTTATCTTTGGATTTAGTTTGTTCCACAACTTCCTTTTATTTTCCTAGTTTGTTGATTAAATTTTGTTATGTTTTGTTGTACAGGGAGCTACACCCTCAAAGCGCTCAGATAGCAACTCTGATGGGGACCCCAAATTGTTGGGAACTGGGAAGGGTGTAAAAGCCATCCTCAGTGGACTGGAGGAGCTCTGGGATCAGTCACAGTATACCGAAGAGTACAATCTGAACCAGTTCCTAGCAAAGCTCAATGGCTGAAGCTAGCTGCTCATCTTTTGTACAGATTGTAAAGTTTTGATCGAGCTAGGGAAAAAGTTTTGACATTGAGTTGTAGTTCTCTTTTCTTATTTGTGCCTTGTTTCCCCGCAAGTATTTTTGTGTTTTCTCCTACATTGATGGTAAACGTGGGAGGATGGGGAAAAATATTTCATTGGTTAGCTGAGGAGCGTGACAGAAAAATCATCAGCCCAAGATGCCTTGGTAAAGAGGATTGTAAAGATCGAGAATTGTATATATAGTCAGCTTTTATATTATTTCAATTGAAGTTATTCAAATTGAAATTCCAAAACAAGTTCCCACAACGAACGTTCAATGATTCGTCAATAGTAAGTGTAAGATTTTGAATTGTAGCTGTACATCTTCAGTGTTTCCACAGGACAATTGGTCTGTGGTTCTTGGCAAATCACCCCAAACCTAAATTATGAACGAGGTAAGTATTTCAGTTACCTACTTTCTGTTTTACTCTCTCTGATGTTGGATGTATGCAAATTTTCAGTTCTTTGTATTTGTCTAAACATTCTCAAAGAGGGAGGTGGTAAAGGAAGAGAAGTTGAATTCTGCCGGTTCGTCCTACTTATGTGCTGATAGAGCTGAATTACCCAAAGTAGATGGTGAATTCAAGCAGTTGGTGATCGGCTGTACATGGAAAGGGATAGAAGGGCCTGAGCTTTTGAGGGGATTAGTGAGCGGAGTTATGGGTCTTTCTGTGATCTTTCAGGCAGCTACTGACTTGAAATATGTAGTCCTGCAGCAGGACTTAGTTACCCTGAATGGTTTGTCCCGAATATTGGTGTAAACTTATGTGCATAAGTTTATGATCTCTGCTTTTGTTTCTTTTGGGTAGTGGAGAAACGAAACAGATTGTCCGTGTACTTCATATGGTCCTGTTCATGGTGTATAAGTTAATCCCACTACTGATATACTGAGGCTTAGTGGTTAGTTATCGCGAAAAACAGATTTGAGCGATTTGCTGCTACGTAAGTGTACACATGTTAGCATTTATATCAGAGATAATACTTTTTAAGCTATAAAGTTGCTCATCTTCGCTGGTTTGATTTTTTTTGGATGAAATCTTCTTAAATAGAGAGTTAGAAATAGGTTATTCATTGCTCGTCTTAGACAATGGTGTTGGTAACAGAAGTATCTTATTGGTTGAAATCTACTGTTGAATGTGCTTTAAAGCTCTCATTCTAATCTATATCTATGTACATGTTCAATGGGACAGATCATCTGTCTCCAAATGTGTATATTAATCCTGTCTTATTGAATTTAAGTCATTTATTTATGTGGATCTTACATAAATAAATGGTTTGGATTCAATGGAATAGAATTGGTACACACATTTGAAGACAGAGATCTCATGCCTCCTTCAATGTCATTAAACATTAGCATACAAATTCGACCCTAAAGAATTGAGAATCTTAGAGCGAGTGCAATGATGATATCTACCGAAGTGGATACATATTATTTGGAAGTGAAGTACAATAACGAATTTTGATGTTGAGACATCATTTTACTGTCGACTTTTTTTGTAGTTCTTTGAGTTTTGAGGTACGTTTGTGGGGACCCAGATAATGAATATTGACAGCCTACGTGAAGTGAGACCATGATTATTCACAGCTGACGAGACCGCAGCTTTTTCATCATGTGAACTTGAGACCATGATTATTCACAGCTGACGAGACCGCATCTTTTTCATCATGTGAACTTGTTCCATTTGGAGGCACGCGATCTT
>JAOSBK010000002.1:12138005-12160377 GCA_027568895.1 Erythroxylum shatona
TGTGTTGTTATTTTCTGATATTTTTGTCTATTAAATATCCTTGGGTGTAATTTAAGGAGGTCTAAATTCCTAACATTATTGTGATGTTAACCAGCGATTCTTCAATGTCCTCTAACGTCTTTCTCAGTGACGACTTGGCATCCACCCTTTTGTTCACGCATAAGTGCGTCTATGCTTCTCTATCAGAAAATTACTCAAACTCTTTTCTATAGGAGTTTAATGAGATGCATCCCACCGGGTTTTTGCTAGCATATATGGGTTGCGGCAAGACTGTCCACTGTCAGCAAAGACTCTTCTTTTCTGATAATTTGGTTAATCAAAATCAATTCCATGAAATAAGGAATTTCTTATGGCTTCAACATATTTTGAATGTCAAATTTTATATTTGTAATTTAGTGTAGACTCATAGTGCTTAAAATTTTAAACTATTCATTGCATATAAATTGTCTTTTTTTGAAGCTAAAATTCAATTAATTTAATTTTCAAGCCACTGGTTTAAAATTAGGAAATAAAAAAATTAATAATTTGAGGAGTTATTCATAGTTTTTGAAAATTACAAGGATTTACTTTCATGTGAAAACACTAAAATATATTTGATTTTACTAGTCTGTTAATAAATTAAAGCTGTGATTTCTTAGTTTCTCTTAACTCTCTACTCTTAGGAGTTTTAGCCAATTTAAATAAAATACATTTTTTTCCAAAATTATGCTGCCCCATAACATAAAGAGTTGGTGGTAATGATGATAAATGAAATTATTAAAAAAATAAAATGTTTTAATAATCATTCAAAATGTAAATATTTGTTATTAAATCACAAATAAGTAAATTCTTTTACCAGCTCTTTAGAGTATTTTAGATATTGACAATGTTGTGATTTTTATAATATACTATTTGCTTTAACATTATAATTTATAATTTACCATTCATCAAAAACTTTAAACTTTTGAATTACACCAAAAAAGTACTAGTTTTAAGAAGTGCTTGGTTGATGGATTTAGGAAAGGTTCAAAGGTATGGAATGAAAAAAAAAGTGGTTTGATTATATATTATCATTATAGGGACAATATTATAATATCCAACTTTCAAGCATTGCTCCGTACCTCTCAAGTAGGAGAGAAATGTCAATTATTCCTAAATAACACTCCATCTTTTTTTAATTTTTTTAATTAAATATAATCAATTAATTAAAATATAATTAATTAAAATAATATTACAATATAATTAATTAGAAATAACATTACAATATAATTAATCAATTCCAATATAATTAATTAAAATATAATAAATTAATTATATTTGTTCTTTTTAGCAATTAAATATAACTAATTAAAATATATTAAAATTTATGTAAAACAAAAAATTAACAAACTTTTATTTTTCAATATTTTTAGCAAACCAACCATTATCAATAGTAATGGTAATCATTCATTCGTTCTAATCAACCATCATAATTATAATAATTATATTCATTTTCATTCTTCACTATATTCATTTCCATTCCTATTACCATTACTTAACTTGAACCAAGCGCCCACTTAAACTTTTAATGGAGCTAATTTGTAGTAGTTGAGTAACTATTTTTAATTGTACAAGATAGTTAAGTAATTAACAATTTATTATCCCTTTTTGTTCTCGATTAAGACCGAAACTACCACTAAATATTTAGTTAAAACAAAACTGATCCACATCACCATGCTTAAAACAAATCAGGTAATGCAATCGCACCAATACACACAATTACTAACATGTGCCACAGAAATAGGATATGAATTCTTTCTTAAGATTTGGTCAAAAAAAACAAGTTCTAAGCCAGAAATTTTAGTACATGACGTGATTTGATTCCAAAAATAATATCATATGTGTTTCTTGGAAATTTACATCGTCAGCTTCTTACAGTGCAAAAAAAAAAACACCATTCTTTCCTTGACATTGAAGACAAGTTCACGTTAGCCTTCACACGTTTTGCACACTGAGATTACATTTATTATATGTACGTAAGAAAGCCAACGTTATATTCTTCGTATTATTTTATTTTTAGTTATTTATTTTTTCTTATTATTCCTATTTATTATTATTTTTAAAATTATTATATTATTATATTCGTTATATTATTATATTATTTTTATTAATATTAGTTTTTTAAACTGTTTTAAATATTTTCTTTTCTGTCTTACATCATTTTTTTCATGTCATATTTACATGTGGGTATATCAAAAATAGCCTCTCTATTATATAGAAGTAAGGTGCGATTCTACTTCATTATTATGGAAAATCAATATTATGTTAGACCAAAAGTCGGGACCAGACATCCGTATGCAATCTGTTGAAGCACAGCAGTTGTCATGTGTACTCGAGTCTATCACCATCAAACAGGATTTTCATTCACCAACCACACGGAGAGTAATATCCCAGTACTGTATTCTGTATACCACAACCTTTTATTCTTTACCTTGCCTTCTTATCTCATTAAAAAACATGTTTTTGGACCAATATATCTTTTATTATAATAAAAATCTTTCTTATAATACCTGTCCTAGATTCCACTAACCTCGTTGTGTTATAAAAACATAATCTTTTTCCAAAATATCATCTGGGTTTTTCCTCACTGTTTGGATTCTGGTAAGTAGAGAGAGATGGGTGGTGGGGGTGAAGAAGGTGTGACCTTAGAGTTCACACCCACATGGGTAGTGGCCGCAGTGTGTACGGTCATAGTGGCTATATCTCTTGCCGTGGAGAGGGTGCTCCATTATGGTGGCAAATATCTTAAGACGAAGAATCAGAAGCCTCTTTATGAAGCCCTTCAAAAAGTTAAAGAAGGTAATCTTTTTCTCATCCCTTCCTTCGTTTCTCTCTATACATTTCTCGTTCCCAGATTGAATCTCCAAGTTGAAATGCGCTGTCTTACTTGAAAAGAGTGTCCAAGTAATGTTTTAGAGACAGAATTGTGCGCCTTTCTGTTTCGTCGTGCTTTCTGCTCATAGGCGTCCGCATGTGCAGGAGTTCTGTGTGTGCATAATTTTTAGGAGGAAATGTTGTCACTTATCCAAAATTTATTTGTATGTGTTCTTGGATAAAACTTCTTTAGGTTGAATTGTGGCGAACAGTGTGAAAATAAGGTTCAACTTCTGAAAGTAGGACTTATTTATTTTGAAAAATTGGATAGTTTTGCCACATTTGAACTGTATTTAACAATTATAAGGAAATATTCGCGTGGTTATTTTCATTTCCATGGCACTGATGTTCTGGCCATAGGAACCTTGGCATTGCAATTCCCACCTTGAAGAAGATTGTGTTATGTGCCCTTTCTTCTTGCTCATTTATGTCAGAGGGTTTGCATTGTGTTTCTTGACGGTAAATTTCCCTGGCAGAGCTGATGCTTTTGGGCTTCATATCACTGTTGCTGACGGTAACTCAGAACATAATCTCCAAAATCTGTGTGCCCGAGCATGTGGTTAATAATATGCTTCCCTGTTCACTCGAGGATAAAAAGAAAGAAACGCATAAATCAAATACAACTGAACATTTTCAGAGATTCTTTACTACAGCTATATCTGGAACTGCCCGACGGCTTTTAGCTGAAGAAAAATCATCAGAATCCCCCACTGGTTACTGCGCCAAGAAGGTAAAGATGCTTTCCAGACTCGTACTTTTTGTGTTAACAATATCCTCTCATTGCTTAAGGTGAAAACAAATGAAAGCATGAACTAAAGGCTGGGAAAGACTTTCTGATACTTATCAAGTGTCTTTTAGACACTTATAGGACAGTTTCTTTAGGTGGTACAATTATTTTGAACAGTAATTAGAATTTATAAGAAGATGGAAACAGATTATTTAAGGCCTATGGATTCATTAGCTTCGAAAAGTAATCAAAACCAGGGAGCAGGGGATGGAGGTTAGAGAAAAGGTCAAAAGTTACATTGGCGTGATTAACAGTATCATACTGCTGCAGATTATCAAAATTAGTACTCATCTACTTCATTCAAGTTGTGCATAATTCATGTTATATTCTCTTCTTTCCATTGTCTTAGAAATCGTCATTCTTTGAGTCTCTAAGTTCTGTTGCTGCAAAATTGAATCAGAAATTGTCTGCTTTGACTAATTTTTTGATTTTCCTCTTTTCCTCAGGGCAAGGTGCCATTGTTATCAGTAGAGGCATTACACCATTTACATATCTTCATCTTTGTCCTGGCCATTGTCCATGTGACTTTCTGCGTTCTCACCGTCGTTTTTGGTGGAGCCAGGGTAAGAATCTTATGTGATTTTTCTAATGCGTTCAAATCTTAACAATTATCTCTGATTTTTTAGTATCCTTTTTCATGATTTAGATTCGCCAATGGCAACACTGGGAGAATTCAATTGCAAAAGATCGATATGACACAGAAGAAGGTAATAATGTGTCATTGATGAATTTATATAACTTTCCCATTAGTTACTCGAGAATAATGAACACGTTCGTTGTTTGCATCTTTTATTTTGTGTGTTTGTGTGTACATGGGTTTGTTTTTTTCCTTTGTTGTGTGTTGCAATTAATGAAGCCTTATCTTAAGCATGCCTTGTTTTCAATTGGGAAGGTGCTGGAACTACACGTGCAATGTTTTTTTTCCGTCATTCTAAGAAAGCATTTTCCCAAGTTTTCAATAACGTGATTGCTTTTAATTTGTGAATGTTGCCACTAAAAACTGAACTGGTGGCTGATTATTGCAAAATGATGGATTGTTTCGCTACTAAAAAATTCTAATGCGAATTTTAGGCTAAAAAACACCTAAAACATGTAAAACATGAATCACTAGGATTTAGAATCTAAGATTGTCTTCAAATCAAATAAGAAAACTTGATCCTAACCAAGCTCACTGATTAGAACAAAAGCTATAAAGATTTTGACTGAATAAGTTGTCTTGAAAACATCGTATTAAGCTCTTGTTAAAGAAAAAAAGGAACTTCTCACAAGGTGAAGAAAACTCTTAATTTGATTTTTATATTGATGATCCTCGAGTTACATCAATAAGATGGTTTTTTTTATATGCATAAAATTCCTAAGAATGAGAATCCTAAAACAAAAAGAAAACTAGAGTCCTAAAGGAGCATTCCTTTTTAAGTATAACAAGGATTCAAATACTAACTACTAATACTACTTTAGTTAGGACTCTAGGGATCTTATTTCAATTCATAACCTTAATGTCATAAAAAATCCTAATCAACATAAAAATTTAAAGAATCATGTTCCAATTAGAAATTAATCTCATAGCAAGTGTTAACCTAAAAAGGAAACTAGAAAATAACTATAAAGCAATACTAACACAGTTTGGGCTTTAAAATTAAGTTATAGCCCAATTACAATAAAACATGCTGACTAATAGCACAAAATGAACTAAAGCCCTTTAGTACATTTTAAATATGCAAATTGGGCTCTATTTAACTGAAAACAAGTGGACCAGGTTGTTAGACATTCTCCCAGCCATGTTCTTTATGTATTAAGCATATTCCATCTTCAACATGATGTAGAGAAGTGACTAATATTGGCAATGCATTTGATTCATCTTGAACAACCTCTTTTCTTGCATCTCCATGATTAATCCTTGCAAAGTTATCTTCATGCATTTGTTCTTTCTCGTAATCATTGGACCTCCAAAAGGATCACAAGAATGATTGGAAGTAGGTGCTGGTGCAAGCTACTCTCCATCATTCTGGCTTTTAGAAAGTCTAGGAAAGCTTTCTGTCAGTTTTTTAATATCTTGATTGCTTTTAGTTGGTGAATATTGCTTATGCAGTTTTGAAGAAAAAGGTTACTCATGTGCATCAGCATGCATTTATCAAGGAGCATTTTCTGGGCATTGGTAAAGATTCAGCGCTCATGGGATGGTTGGTGAGTTAATTCTTCTTGAATCTGCGTTATTCTATAATCAATAATTATATCAGAGCAGGGATAAGACAAAGCTCAGGACATTTCCCACTACTGGCATCTGTGGATTGTGGATATTTTTTTCAGGAAACTAGTTATGAATTGATTATTTTCTTTTCTTTTTTGAGGAAGTTATGAATCACTTGTTGTCTTATATTTTTATTGAACTGAAATTATATGATGGAAAGGCCCTGTATAAATGACATTAACTGAACTCTAATGTGAAAGATGTTTCTTCAGTAGCTTCTTCGATCGTCATTATGACTCACATAATTTCTCTGTCCTATGTTTGTGCTTTTTTTGTCATTACGAATCTTATAATTTTTCTGTCCGATGTTTGTGCTTTTTCCAGCATTCTTTCTTCAAGCAATTTTATGCTTCGGTGACCAAATCAGATTACATTACTTTGCGGTTAGGTTTCATCATGGTAATTATTTGACTTGCCATATTTATCGCTCTCTATCATTTATCTTCTCATCTATTGCTTCTGTTGTAGACACACTGCAGAACAAACCCCAAGTTTAATTTTCACAAATACATGTTACGTGCCCTTGAAGATGACTTCAAAAGAGTTGTTGGTATAAGGCATGTGATACCAGAAGATACTTTGTCACGCTAAGTATTTTATATCTTGTTGCATACTAGAATATACCTTGACTATTGCCAGTTTCCTTGTTGATTCCCTCTGTTCAACTAATTTTGGCGTTTGCAGTTGGTACCTCTGGGTATTCGTGGTTATCTTCTTATTGCTGAATGTCAATGGTATGCCGTTGCACTGAATATTTTCAGATGACGTTCTGTTCATATGTCCTTTGATTTGATATCCATTAATAATGAGAAAGCTTCATTTTTCAAAGTGTCTAATCTTCTAGTCAGATCTTAACGATTTTATGCTTCTGTTGAAATTATTACGTTTCAAGTCTTAGCTATGTGTTCTCTGATAGGCTGGCATCACTGTTGAGAGTATTTGGACTTTGAAGCTTTGAACATATGTACATACCAATGAACATTAGCTTGGCAGTTGGAACTGCTTCAGTTTATAAGTTTTGTTGCATAGGCTATTTGAAAGAATAGACAGAAAGTGGAGCAATGTTATTCTTTTGCTAGTCTTTAAAACTAAATATGCTTTCCTTTTTTGCTTTCAAAATCATTTCTTTTGTCCCTTGCAGGTTGGCACACATATTTTTGGATAGCTTTCATGCCTTTCATTGTGAGTAACTTGATTAGTATTTCCCTTGATCTCCAAGCCTGTGACTTTCGTCTTCCTACTTGTATATGCCCAGAGTAGCTAGATCTGTTCTTTGCATCAAAGTAAGTGTCATAAAAGACAGAGTCATTAGACTTAGATTACATTTGGTAAATCTTAGGTATATACGATGGATGAGAGAAGTGTAGTTAAAACAAATTTAAGTTTTCCATTCTTCCGGTAGTCAACTGGGTTGATGAATCTTCAAGACAGCACTCCAATTGTATTGTTAAATTCTAAGGAAAAGTCTTTTGATAGCCAAAGATGAAAGGGCCTGAAAACACATTAAGCTAAATGTGATTGGGATAACTGGAGGTTATTAATGTGGTAGTGTCCTATTTATTGTATATGTTAAATCAATACAACAAAACAAGGTTGCTCATGCTCTGTTACAGTTACTGTCACATATGATTTTTCTATGTAATTGAAAGATAAAATTTCTGATTTAATAGATAAAAAAAATAAAGGGTAATACAAACAAGTCAGAAAAGAAGGATTCATCATACACGTTTAACACGGGCACTTATATGCTTGAAAGAGCTAACGTGATCCTGTTACTTGATTTTTTCCGAAGGGATGAGCTTCTTTAGAGAAAGAGTTATCAAGAGGGATTGACTTAAAATTACATTTTTTAGTGTTTGAGTTGCTTCTTTGTATTGATTCGTTTCTCTGCTTGAGGAAACAGACTCTAATTGGTTTTATTGTTTGTTGTTCGTCGTTCTTCATTGTAAATGAAATGCTATATCCTATATGAGACCAATTATGGGCCCGTAAGGCATCTGCTTACTCATGGATTTGTTGTCTCATGAGTTGTGATATGGCTTAAGACCTTGTTTTCCTCATATCATGCCAAGACTTTTGTATTCATTAATATTTTGGTTCCATGTTATTGTGGAAGTGGTAACAGATCTTTTATGAACAAATGCTTTTTGGCACTTTTTACTTTTGCATGCTTTTTTATGTTTCATTTGTTCCAAGTTTAATCAGTGTACTGGTCTTCAGCTTCTACTTGCCGTGGGGACTAAGTTGGAGCACGTAATCACTCAATTGGCTTACGAGGTTGCCGAGAAGCATGCAGCCATAGAAGGTGAATTAGTGGTTAAACCATCAGATGAGCACTTCTGGTTTAATCAACCACAGTTGGTGCTATTCTTGATCCACTTCATCCTATTCCAGAATGCTTTTGAGATTGCATTTTTCTTCTGGATATGGGTGAGAAATCATAAATTATACATGGGCTTACTCAGATCGATAGATGGATGGTATGATAATCCTGACGTACAAGTGCCTGTGCAGGTTCAATACGGCTTTGACTCGTGTATTATGGGACATGTCAAATACATCGTCCCTAGGCTAATTATAGGGTAGGAGCTAATGACTTAACGATGAATAAATGTCTACTTAGTGATGGATATGTGATAGTAATGCCGTTTTCATTTGATTCAGGGTGATCATCCAGATCCTCTGTAGTTACAGCACTCTTCCATTATATGCTATAGTGACGCAGGTGAGTAACTGAGTATGACATTTGAGTAGGTTTTGGTTTTTTCTAGTCTTATTGTTTTGGTTTTGGCAATGGAAATGAAGATGGGAAGTTCGTTCAAGAAGGCGATATTCGATGAGCGTACTCAGGTTGGGCTTGTTGGTTGGCGTCAGAAGGCGAAGAAGAGGACTGAGAAGAAAGCAGAAGGCTCCAACCCTAACCACTCAAGTTCGCATCAGGGAATTCAGCTCGCTCCAGTTTCCCGCAAAGACCACGAGATTCAGCCTTCCTCAGTTGAGGGGGACAAGTGAATACAAAACCAGTCTCACTTTAAGTCTGCATTAGGTCCTGTTTATCTGTTATGAACCAAGTTCATAGGAATCCAGCAGATGATGAATATTTAGTAGCTTACACTATCAATGCGTTTAGAAAGTTGTTTATATATATATATAAGAACAGTAATGACTTGCCTTCAAAGATCTCATCTCATGTTATGGAATTTTGCATTTCACATTAATTATCATTTTTTTAAACGGTCTAATTTCGTATTATTAAACCTTCTTAAATTTTGCGTATCATGTTATTGTTATATACTAATTATAAGTATCATATTTTATTTCGTTAAAATTCCTAAAATTTCATATTAAAAATGGGAATTTGATTTATAATAAAAAATTTGTTATGTATTATTTTATTACTTTTGATTAAAAATTATGAATTTATTAAATTATATGAGAATAAAAAAATAAAAATAAAATTACCAGTTCTAATTAAATTATTAACTTTGTGAGCTCTTAATTATATCAAAAAGAGTTCAGCTCGGCCTAATTTTAAAATAATGACCTGATTTTGGACTATAATTGGGTCGATGTATATTTTAAAAATGATGTCGTTTTAAAAATTTTTTAAATAAAAATATAATTAGTCGAGACATGGGCCAACTCAACCATATCATTGGGTCACAGGCCTCCATGATCAGTCCCGGCCCAATGACATCTCTGGTAATAACCCAATCCAAGCTCGGCATCACCTAAAACCCGTTCAACAATCGTCGTCTCCGTTCACCGCCGAAAGGATGACTCTCCATTCCGTGGTAATCCAAAAGCTGCTTAGAGCGAACGCTCACATAGGGCGTCATGTTGCAGAGCACCACTTCAAGCTCTACACTTACGGTCTACGCAACGGCCAAGCTATTATCGATTCCGACAAGACCCTTGTGTGTCTCCGAAGCGCTGCCAATTTCATTGCCCATCTCGCGCGTGAGAAGAATGCACGTTTCCTCTTCGTCAATACCAATCCTCTCTTCGACGAGATCGTCGAGCAAATGACTAAGAGGATTGGGACATATAGTCCCAGGGATAACACTATTTGGAAAATGGGCGGCTTTTTGACTAATAGCTTTAGCCCTAAGAAGTTTCGCTCTAGAAACAAAAAGGTCTGTACTTTTTATTCGATTTCAGTCTTTAATTTCTGGTTTTCTTTTATTTGGTTGAAGTTTGTGGTTTTTATAAACTTTTGAGTTACTTGTTAGATCTCTGTCTAGTGTGGTTATGATGGAGATTTTCAAGGTTCCATGGATTTGTTTTGTCGTTGTGCGGTTTGAAACTTTGAATGATTCGGAAGAAATTTGCTTGTGTTGTGCGAAGGTCTGCTTTGGGCCAATACATCCGCCAGATTGCGTTGTGGTGTTGGATACAGAGAGAAAGAGCTCGGTGATTTTGGAGGCTGACAGACTGCAGGTTCCAATTGTAGCTCTGGTGGATTCAAGTATGCCTTTGGAGTATTACAAAAGGATTGCGTATCCAGTGCCTGCCAATGATTCGGTTGAGTTTGTTTATTTGTTTTGCAATTTGATTACCAAGACTATCTTGCTTGAGCAGAAGAAGAAAAGAGTGTTGCAGGGAGATTCTGGCAAAGAAGGGCCATCTGTTTCTCTGTAACAATGTGGTTAGTAATGGGTCTTGTAAGTGGATCCTATTCTGTTGGCAATGCCAATTTATCTAGCCATGGCCTGTCTTCATTATGTTATTTACCAGGGAAGAACTAAGCTGGTTACTGTTTCTTATAGAAATGCGCTGGGTTTGTTGAGTAACAATTTTTTTTTTGTTGAGAAGATTTTTAATAGTGAAATAAATTATCTTATCTTCTTAAATTTGAAGTTTTACAGAATGAAGTTAGTTTGTTGATATTGTTGGTTGACATGACTTAGGATGCTTGATCATTGTCTAATGTGCATTAAGCAATCTAGGTTTCTGTTATAGCTAGAGGGTTGACCTTTTTCAACTGATATTTGAGTACTTTAATTTGGAAGTGAGCCAACAGTTCTTGAGAAATAACAAAATTTTTTTTCATAACTTCAACAAATTGAAGCATGAAGCTATGTAATGTGGTGATGTAAAATTTTGCTACTACCTATTCTGGTGTTGGAGATAACAAGAAGAATTGACAGCAGTTGGAGGCAGTGACAGAATTAAAGGTACCAAAACCAGCTCAGGTGCAGCATGGTTAGGTTTTTATGGAATATTAAGCAGCTACTATGTTTTCCTTGTACTTTAGTGCTAATCTGAAACAAAGTTCTTCACGTAGCCAATGGACATGAATTGCCATCTGGGATCTTTGATACGAATCCTTGGGTTGATAATTCTCTGTGGTTTGTATACTTGAAAATGTGATAATCTACAAGGTCTCAATGGATAGTAGATGATGCTCTGTTTTAAAAATAGAGAAACAGAAAGCGGATTTAATGATAGGAAATTGTGATATGCTGTTTTGATTTGATAGGGTAACAATGTATTCTGATTCATATTGAAGGAGGATGCTGGAATAATGGGGCTTTTTCTCGGGAACTATCAAGTATCAGCCAATTTTACTCAGAGCAACAAAAAGCTGATTTAGTTCTTCTTCCTTAATTTTAGGTCTATAATGTATTTGAGTGAAGTTAAATGCTTAATTGGACATTACAGATTACATAGAGTATATGATGAACTATCTTGTTCTTATAAAATTAAATTAATGAACTGTTTATTTTAGAAAATTAAAGGCGAAAGAAAGAACAAAGGCTGATGAAATTGAAATGAAACATAAGTTAGGCTCAGGCTCAGGCTTCCCTTTTTTTACTTTACTTCTCTCTCTCCAAAACCCTTCTAACTCATAGTTTGGTCTCTTGTCATTACTTCTACAACCCTTACTCCCTATCCACCATCGTAAATGTACCTCTACAGCGTCATGCTGCAGCAGCCCACCAGTATTGTCTCTGCCATCAACAGCAACTTCTCCGGCAGTACACTCAAGAAATCATGGTCGCTTGTGGTAAAATTCTTGACCTCCTACGCCCCGATGAGAGCGGTAAGCTTCAAACTATTCTCTCCGTGGGAATCTTTGGTGCCATTAGTTCCTTGGCCCAGTTCAGGCTTACTGGTGCTCAGAAGGATTATATCATTGTTGGGTCTGATTCAGGTAGGATTGTGATCTTTGAATTTAATAAGGACAAAAACGTTTTTGATAAAATACACCAAGAAACTTTTGGGAAATCTGGGTGTTGACGAATTTTTCCCGGTCAGTACTTGGCAATTGACCCTAAAGTAAGGGCTGTAATGATAGGTGCGTGCGAGAAACAGAAATTGGTTTATGTTTTGAATAGAGATACTGCTGCTAGGTTGACCATTTCATCTCCATTGCAGGCTCATAAGTCACATATCGCAGTTTATTCAATCTGTGGTTTGTGGGTTTGATAATCCCCTTTTTGCAGCAATTGAGTTGTATTATTCAGAGGCAGACCAGGATTCGACAGGGATGGTAGCAAGTGAGGCTCAGAAGCATTTGACTTTTTATGAGCTCTATTTAGGCTTAATCACGTTTCCAGAAAGTGGTCTGGGCAGGTTGATAATGGAGCAATTTGTTAGTCACTGTTCCTGGAGGTTTAGATGGGCCTAGTGGGGTTTTTTTTTGTGCAGAGAACTTCGTCATGTATAAGAATCAGTGGCACCCTGATGTGAGGGCAGTGATTACTCGCCGTGAAGATTTACCGGCTGAGAGAGGGGTTTTGATAGTTTCCACAGTGACTCACAGGTAGAAATCTATGTTTTTTTTCTTGTTGCAGACAGAGTATGGCGATGTCTTCAAGGTCACGTTGGATCATGAGAACAATAAGTTAAGGACTTGAAGATTAAGTATTTTGATACAGTACCTGTTACTGTTTCATTGTGTGTTTTGAAATCTGGGTTTTTGATTGCTGCATCAGAATTTGGGAATCATGCTCTCTATCAGTTTCATGCAATTGGGGATGAAGCTGACGTCGAGGCGTCCTCAGCTACCATTATGGAAACTGAGGAGGGTTTCCAGCCTGTTTTTTTCCGGTCAAGAGGTTGAAGAATCTTGTTAGGATTGACCAGGTTGAGAGCTTGATGCCTATTATGGATATGAAAGTTGCTAATCTTTTTGATGAAGAAACACCTCAAATATTTTATCTTTGTGGTTGTGGACCTCGATCTTCTGTGAGGATTTAGAAGCCTGGTTGGCAATTAGTGAGATGGCTTTCTCACCGCTTCCAGGTGTGCCAAGTGCAGTTTGGACTGTGAAAAAGAATGTTAACGATGAGTTTGATGCATTTATTGTTGTGTCTTTTAACAATGCAACACTTGTTCTTTCCATTGGGGAAATAGTTGAAGAAGTTAGTGATAGTGGGTTTCTTGATACTACTCCTTCCCTTGCTGTTTCTTTGATTGGCGATGATTCTTCAATGCAAGTTCATCCAAATGGCATTAGACATATAAGGGAAGATGGGTGTATTAATGAGTGTAGAACTCCTGGAAAGAGAACGATTGTGAAGGTTTGTTCCAATAGATTTCAATTGGTTAGTACTTTGAGTGATGGAAAATTTATATATTTTGAAGTGGATTTGACTGGTCAGCTAATGGAAGCTGAGAAACATGAGATGTCTGGTGATGTGGACTGTTTGGACATTTCCCCAGTTCCTGAAGGGAGACAAAGGTCTCGGGTCCTTGCAGTCGGTTCATATGATAACACTATCTATAACTTATCTCTGCATCCTGATTAATGTATGCAGTTCCTGATTGTGCAAAGTGTTTCATCACCTCCAGAGTCTCTCCTCTTTCTTGAGGTTCAGGTATCTACAGGTGGAGAGGATGGTGCTGACCACCCTGCTAGTCTTTTTCTGAATGCTGGTCTGCAGTCTGGGGTCCTGTTTAGAACTGTGGTGGATATGGTAACAGGCCAGCTTTCTGACTCTGGGTCTTGATTCTTGGGAGAACATCAATGCTTTTCTCCATTATTGTGCAGGGCCGACATGCAATGCTGTGCGTATCCGGCCGACCTTGGCTTGATTACATTCACCAAGGGCATTTTCTTTAACACCACTATCATATGAGACTCTTGAATATGTGGCTTAATTGTCTTCTGATCAATGTGCAGAAGGTGTTGTCGCTGTTGCGGGTGATCCTTTGAAAATTTTTACTGTTGAAAGATTGGGTGAAACATTCAATGAAACAGCAATACCTTTGAGGCATAGCCCCAGAAAGTTTGTGCTTCAAACCAAGCGGAAAGTTTTGGTTACAACTGTGAGTGACCAGGGAGCATATGCAGCTGAGCATGAAGCTGCCAAAAAAGAAGTGCTTCGAGGCTGCTGGGACGGCTGAAAATGGAAGTGCCCATGTTGAACAGATGGAAAATGTTACTAATAAAAATGAAGAGTAGAAGAGAGAAGGGAAGAAGGAGAAAGGGGAGAGTCGCAGAGAGAGAACAGAGAACTTAGAGAGAGAGAGAGAGACACACACACAAACATTAGCTAATTCATATCCTCCCTCGTGAGAGAAACCGTTACAATTTATACTAGTTACAGCTGTATAACAACTATCATATTTTTCCGTAACAGAAAATGTTGATGATGATCCCCTTGCCGATGAGAATTGTGGTTATCCTAAGGCAGAGTCGGACAGATGGGTTTCTTGCATCAAGTTCTTGACGCAAGGACGGCAATTACATCTTGTCTGCTGGAGCTCCAAGACAATGAACCTGCATTTAGCGTTTGCACTGTAAATTGCCACAATAAGGAGCACGGAATGCTTTTAGTTGTTGGTACTACAAAAGTACTTCAATTCTGTCCTAAAAGAAGTTTAATTGCTGGCTTTATTCACATTTACAAGTTTGTGGATGAGGGAAAGGCTTGGAACTTCTGCACAGAACACAAGTAGAAGGTGTTCCACTTTCTCTTTGTCAATTCCAGGGAAGATTACTTGCTGGAATAGGACCTGTGCTCAGATTGTATGACTTGGGGAAAAAGAGATTGCTCAGAAAATGTGAAAATAAACTGTTCCCTAACACCATCATCTCGGTTCATACCTATTGTGATCGGATCTATGTTGGGGATAATCAAGAGGTATTTTTTTCTGAATTATTTTCCATCAGGTATCATTATAACAAGAATTTTACGATACACATCTTTGTTTCAGGTACTCTTTCATAAATATTTGCCTGTCTTCATGGCAACTTGTTCTAGCCACAATAACTTTGAAATGATTTTGTACTTTGTGTATTCTGTGCAATCATTTCATTTCTGCAAGTATAGACGGGATGAGAATCAGCTGTACGTATTTGTCGATGATTGTGTTTCAAGATCGGTTACAGCATCACACCATGTTGACTTTGATATCATGGCAGGTGCCGATAAGTTTGGGAATATTTTTTTTGTGCGGCTAGGGCAGGATGTTTCTGATGAAATAGAAGGTCCAACTGGGGGCAAGATAAAGTGGGAGCAAGGAAAGCTCAATGGCTCTCCAACCAAGGTGGAGGAGATAGTACAATTTCATGTTGGTGATGTGCTTACGAGCTTGCAGAAGGCATTTTTGATTCCAGGTGGTGGAGAGTGCATTATATATGGAACAGTGATGGGGAGCGTAGGAGACTGCTTCCTTTTACTTCTCGAGATGATGTTGACTTCTTTTCACACTTGGAGATGCATTTGAGGCAGGACCACCCGCCCTTGTGTGGAAGAGATCATATGGCATTTCGATCCTCTTATTTTCCCGTTAAGGTATTATTATGTTCAAAGCTATTCAGGGGCTGCTCTGTTTATGTGAAAATTGTCCATTATGATATGTTTTATTTTTATTTGACTTGAAAAGTTCTACTTGGACCTTTGAAGGTTTGACATGATGTCATTGATGCTGACCTGTGTGAGCAATTCCGGACACTTCCTTTGGATCTTCAGCGGAAAATTGCTAACGAGTTGGATAGAACTCCTGGGGAGATGCTAAAGAAACTCGAAGAAGTTGGAAATAAAATCATCTGAACAAAGATTTGGTTGAAGGTGTCCTTTGTTTTCGTTTTCCTTTAGCCTTGCCTTTCTAAATTTCAAGTCAGAAAGGAAACACAACTCTTGTAGATGGAAGGCACTCCGACCTCCCTGCCTTTCCCTAATCAAGGCATGCATGATTAGTTCAAAATTCAATATAATCTATAGTGAGATTTATTTTAATGATCCATTAATAATATTTTTATAAAAGATAAATCAGTATTAAGATTCACACAATCATTTATGTATGTATATTAATAGTAAATACATAAATATAAAAGATACTACATCAACGAGTCCCTATAGTTATTCAATTATAGTACAACGTATTCATTAAATGTCAATCGTGAGATTCAATTAGTGCTCATATATATGATTTGACACTTTTGAATTGTGAACAATAAAATATTATCTTTAGCAGTATTTTAAAAATCGGACATTGTTGCATTAACAAAGTTTTACAGCAGTAAAACAAGAGCCATAACTTTAAAACATGTTAATGTCACAAACTTCACTTTCATGATATGACAGACTACAATCAAACGGGTTTTAATATAATTCTGAAGAAAGAGAGCTGGATAGAGGATTGCAGAAGATGGGATAAATTTTCCAGTTTCAACGGCAGAACAAAGAAGTAACTGCAATCTGAAACTGATTTTAGACAACTCATGAGGCATAGGACCGAAAAAGAAAACTGAAGTTTTCAACGAGTGTAATCTAATCTCGGCTTTGGATATTGAAATTGGTTAAAGGTTCTGATATGTGCCAATCATCTGATTTTTTTTTCCAAGGCATTGCATAATCATGTTGGCATTTGACTCCAAGAACAGAACAGGTCAATTCTAAATTCCTAAGAGCACTGTTCATCTCAGTGATGCTTGAAATTTGGATGAAAAATGCAGCATCAACATCATAGTCCAATATCAAAGATAAAACCAACATACTGAGGCGTCCAAATCCAATTAGCAGTTATAACTTTACTTGTGATTATCGGCAAATACATTTCTTGATCATAACATAAAACAACCATGGACCTTGTTTTCTTACATCTCTTGCTGCTTGTAGTTCTTTTCTTATTTCTTGAAAATTCAGTGTCTTGATCCTTGCACATTTTGTTTCCTCCTGTTCTTTAAAAGTTATATAGGTAGGTTTTTGTTCTAATATAACAATTGATTCATGTTGATCCGGCATTTCTGCGGAAGATGAGTGAGAAATGAATCATCCTAAGCTTAATCATGATGTCCGATGTAAAGATGACAAGAATGTAAAGAAAATGCCACAGCATGTTTGATTGATATTCGGATGGTCATAAGTTAGGGTGTAAGTGTCCAATCAATCATACATAGGACAAAAAGTTACAACATATATGAATTGGTCTTTCTATCTCTTCACCTACAACATTCTATACAGACAAAGGTAAAAAGTCCAATCACATGCTGTACTTGAGATGTTGCTCATAGAAGTTGATCAACTGCCACCAAAGATCCTGTCATTAGCATTCTGGAAACATATGACCACGCCAAATCAATTACCAAATTTTATACATAATCACTTACCAAATGCGGATAATTCACCTTCAGAAACTTGTTATCAACAACCACTTCGTTCCCATCAGACCTGTCAAATCCCATTTGGGATAGATATGTATCAGTAATCCAAATGGACAATAAATGACACAAATGCAAAATTCAATGTGGATTCTACGAAAAGATCCCAGCACTTTCAGAATAATGATTTTAGCTCCTATGCTTCAGCCCTCAGTTTCATACAAGTTGAAGAAAATAACAAACCTTACTGCCACAAAGGTTACCAGAACATCCTGGACATTGTCCAAGACTGAAGCTGAAAAGCTAATCGGCTTCAGGATCTTGGTAATAGTAGAAGCATTTTTGTGATCTTCACCTAATGGCTCGCCAATACTTCCAATCCCTAATTGTCCAGTAGTTGCACCAGTTCCAACAGCAATATTCAGTGACGAACTCTCTAAGAAGGATGATTGACATACGACTGAGTCTTTTGTAAACCTTTTCACAGAGCCAGATTTCCGTCTCTTAGCACCAGTGCGACGAGTATGCTCATCAGGTCCCACATAACCAGTCTTGGGAAGCCCATTTGCTGGACCATTTCCTTCCACTGGCCTCCCCTCTTGAATATGTAATGCAAGCTTCTCTACACTAGCATCATTCAATAGTGAACCTCTAAGCTCACTAAGCTTTGGATCATATTCATTGTCCTCCTCAATGTTAGAACTTCGTTTCGAGTTCATGGACCCATTGTCCTCAACTTTCTTGGCTGTTTTGAGATTGCTTACAATTCCATCATTCTCCCTTTCATTACCTAATCCCACATACTGAGCAGGCGCAGGTAGATTGACCAGATTTGAATTATTCAGAGGAGCATAAGGTTTATCGACAATACTCACTTCAACATCTACCACGCCATCGACAGCAGAGGGGTGTGGCTTCTTCTTTGCCAATGAATGAGGACCTCCAGACTTGCGTTTACGCTTTCTTGTTGATTTCCCAGAACGCAGGCTTAAGTTCCCAGGCAACAGAGAAACAATAAATACGTACATGATGATGCACTCTGTCAAGTTATGAACTTTACACCAACTTTTTGCTATGAAAACTCCTAAAGAATAACGATTATAAGTTTTCAGGTCGAATACCAATTACCAAATGCGGGTGATTATTTTACGTCAATGGTGAAAGTAAAATTTTTAACTGCACTACGAATGTAATGTCACTGCTCAGATCACTTCAATGAAGTTTATCTTGTAAACTGTAAAAGGTAAAGACAAAAAAAAAATTGGTTTTTTGCTTCTTAGATGTAAAATTTTTAACTGCACTATGCAAGTGATGTTAAGAGTCAGATCACTTCAATGAAATTTATCCTGTAAACTGTAACAGATAACATAAAGACAAAAAAGAAAATTGGTTTTTTTGCTTTTTCAATGAAATTAGTTAAGAGATTAGTATCCATTGAGTTGTAACCGTAGGAAAAGTCTAGTATTTTTGCATTGATGTTCTAAATATCATACTAGACTTAGGAAAACTATCGAACAGAAATAGATGTTACCTCTCCTCGAATGCATCAATCACGTCGGCACATGACTGTAGGTTCTCTAGAGGTTCCCACGTGTTGGCTGTTTCCGGCCATCCTCGCCTTTTAAGGTGATAAAAGCATAACAGTCAAGAAACCACCCTAAATTAATAATCTCAGGTAATTTTTTGTCCGGTATTATGAATATTAAACAAGGTAAGACCAGTTACAGTTCCAGAATGGGAAATATCAAGATAGATCTTAAATGTAAAAACTAAATGGGATGCAAAAGCACTAACCATTTGATGAGATACTGCAGTTGACCCTACATTATAAGAGTGATTCATCATCATCATCATCAAATATAGTAGAGAAAGCAAATATTACGAACCAAGACAGACAGAAATGTGAAATAAGAATTAGCAGAGAAGCTTCCCAAACCTTTACCATCTTAATCACTTCCGATGCACAAAAATCCCTAAACAAGCACAAAAGCCATACTTTAAGATTAATTAAGTCAAGAATCTTCCGAACCAATTTCTTCCATCGTTCAACTTATCCTAAACATCCTTTCCAAACGAAATATGTCTAGTGAATGTTGCAAAAAAAGTGAATCAGAGATTTCATAGAAAAGAAGGATCACAATTTATTCAAAAGGAGTCAAAGCAAACAGGACTGTACAACACATTGTGAAGCAAAGAGAACAGAAGTAAACCTTTCGAACCCGTTTGCGACGAATAGCCTCAATTTCGAAGAACCCCTCATCAAGTTTTGGCCTTTCTTCTTCTTCTTCGCCTTCTCCTTCTTCATCTCCTTCTTCCTCCTCTTCCTCCGCTTCTCCTTCCCATTCCTCCTCCTCCTCTGGATTCTCACCATTAACATGAACCTCATCTCTTCTTTTCTCTTCAGCAACATGACCATCCAACACAGGCACCTCCACAGCATCCCTTAACCCAGGACTCAAACTCGCTGCTGCCCTCCTTTTAGCCTTCATGTTTTCTGTACTGTAAAGAACGAAAGACTCAAACTTTAGGTCTAGTGGGGATGTAGAGAAGGTGGTAACTTGTTTTGATGGTGTAGCAGCAATAGAAGACGAGATTATGAGCGATAGCAAGCGGTGCCTGCCAATCTTCTTTGTTACTTCACACCAAATAAGACAGAGAGCAAAGGGAACACACTCACATTACAATTCAAGTTGCGTTAGCTTCTCCACTTTTCAAGTCTTTATTGTCGGACTCTGCATGGGCCGGGTCTTAACGTTCAACCTAAACCCAAGCAGCAATCCTGTGAGATTCTTCAACAATTAAATTAATTCACTAATTAATTTTCAATCTTTAATTCCCCATTTATATATAATTATTTAAGTGCATCATAAATGCTACTACATATATATTTTTATTGTTTTAATGCTTGCAATATATAAGTCAATTAAAAAGAATAAGTTAAATCAACGACTTGATAATGACAAATTATTTTTTCAGCTTCTTTTAAGTCCATAGATGTTGTGTTAATCCCTCCTATTTAGAAGAAGGGTACATTAATTTGAACTAATTTCATATGTTATACTATGTAAGTGTTATTTCATACAATGATATTTTGTGTTGGTTTGAAGTGTCAACTTTGCCTCCGCTTTAAATTGCTCGTTAAGAGCAAAATGAGAAAGAAAATGAGTATATAAGGGAGATATAGAAATCAAATGAGTGAGTAGGTGTAAGAGTCACAAGAACACTCTAGAGTATGTAAAGGGGAGAGGGAGAGAGAGAAAAGTGAGAAAGTGCATATTAGAATTTTCTTCGCCTCGATTAACAACCAAACGACCTCTGATTAGGATGGAATTTTAGTATGATGTTCTTCGGTCTTGCTTCTTCACATCCATGGTCAAAATCTGATCTAGAGCTCTCTAACATGGTATTTTCTATCCAACTCTCCTTGTATGTGAATTTGTATTCTGCCACCTTTGGGAGATGATTATTAGATTTTGTTGTGCCAGGGGCTTCCTTGATGATTGTGCTTACCTCTAGTGGACTAGGGAAGAAAACAATTTGTCATACCCATTTGATTACTGTTGAGTAGTGGAAGTTTTGGTATCGTTTATTAACAGTCCTATGGTTTTTCACTACATTGGGGTTTTCCACGTAAATCTTTGTGTTCTTTATGTTGTCTGGGCTGATTATATTTGCATTATGCTGCTGTGATTTTGGTTGGTAGTGATTTCTCATCTAGCTGTACAATTTGGGAAAAGTTGTAGTTTGTTTCCTCTTATTATTTGTGTAGTTGGGTCCCCTTACTCGACAAAATAGTGGTATCAAAACTCTGGGATAGGGCCTGTGTGGTTTTGCGCCTGTTAAGATGGAAGATAAAAGTGGCATCTGCGGAATGATTTATTTGAATTCTGAAAACTACTCCGTGTGGAAAACTAAAATAAAAGACATCCTTTATTGTAAGGATTTGTATGAGCCCATTTTAAAGAAAGAGATACCAACCAGAGTTGTAGAGAGTGATTGGAAAAATTTGAATTGAAAAGTTTTTGGAACAATTAGACAATTTGTTGATATGAGTGTCCTCTAACATGTTGCCAATGACACGAATGCCTGTGATTTGTAGATGAAACTTGATGCTATGTTTAAAAGGAAGAATGCCTCGAGTAAAGCGTCATTGATGAAAAAACTTGTAAAGTTAGAGTATATAAAGATGGTGATAACATAGCAATACATTTTAATGAATTTCAAAGCTTGGTAAATCAATTATTTTCCATGAAAATGTCTCTTAATGATGATTTGCAGGCACTTTTACTAATTTGCTCATTGCCAGAAAGTTGGGACACTCTTATTGTGTCACTTAACAACTCAGATCCAGAGGGTAAGTTGACAATAGAGATTGTCAAATCTAGTATGCTAAATGAGACAAGAAGGAAAAAGATAGGTAGCTTCCACCAATCAAAGGTTGTAAAAATCAAAGAAAAACTTTTTAGTTTTCTTACTTTGACAAAAATACATATACAAATAAATAGTTGATAAAACCTAGAATAGGAAGCACAATCAATAGCTTCCTATCTTACAACTTCCTATTTTATCACTATTTAAAACATCCAATGCACCCTACATAAGAATCAGTGTATATACATTCTTCCTAACAACTTATATACAACTCAACACTGTCATTTAAGCTAGATCATATAAATCATATGCACCAAGCTTGTTACATATAAAGTTAATACGAGAACTTTTGAGAGATTTGGTCAAGATATCTGGTAGTTGATTGGCTAAACTGACATGACTAGTAGTGATGCAAGAAAACAATGTTGGACCAATGGTGATTAACAAATTAAATCCTTCTATGTTTTGATAATAATAAAATGTATAGAATTGATTAAGAAATTATTTCAGGTATTTT
>JAOSBK010000002.1:12176029-12189959 GCA_027568895.1 Erythroxylum shatona
GTGATAAAGCTACGGATAAGAGCAGCGAAGCCGAAGGCAGAAGGCCTTTCAGTTCAGCCCAATTCCTTTATGTTTTTTCTCTTCAAAATAATGAAAATAGATTTATGTTTTAAAAATAATGTAGTATTGAAACAAGTTAAAATAATTTAATTCGAGGACTATGAAGTGAAATACAAACGCTTAGAATTAGAAGCGGTCACTCTCGGTACTCACTCAAGCCTTACAAAACCAGAGCCCTAAACCCAAGAAACAGCAAGTTCCAGCAAAATGTCATTGGCTTCATCTAGGGTTTTCAAAGCTTGTCGGGCTCTGCTTGCTCCGTCCAAGTCCCCAGCCGCTACCGCCGCCGCAAATGCTCCCACCACGGCGAAGAAAGCTAAACCAAAGACGAGAGCAAAGACAAAAACGGAGGGTGTGGTACCGAGAAAGCCCGCTGGTATACTAATGGCGAAACCTGTATCTCCGGTCCTCCGTAATTTTCTCGGCGTCTCAGAGGCTTCTCGTACCGATGTTGTCAAGAGGATCTGGGACCATATCAAGCAAAACAAACTCCAGGTTAACAGCACATTCTTTTCTTTTCTTTTCTTTTTATACTTTGTTCTCTCTCCCTCTCTCCCCCAACCTGTTTGTGGCTTAACCCTTTTTGTTAGCCTGTTCGTCTCGAATTTTAGTTTCAATTTTTCTTTTTCCTGTGTTAACTTTTGAATTCACATTTTTGTGTCCAAATATTTGTTTGATTGGACTAAATGTGGTCAGGTACTCAAAGTAACAGTATTAGAAATTAGAATCTGAAGATAATCTGTAATTTTCACAATGAAATGGGATTGTGAAGATAGGGATGAAAGGCGGGTACTTGAGGGAGGTCATGAAAGGAGAACATAATCCAGGACGTTGAGGTTGTCTTAGCAGCTACTTGAGGGATTGCGAGTTTGAGATACTATTATTTGGCGCTTTATGATATCTTTTTGAGTTTCATTTCTAGTTATGTGACAGTGCAGAATTTGAGACTCCTCAAAATTGTTGTGGTCATATTTGGAATAGAACTAATAAGTTGATAGGACTCGATACTATGTTCGCAGTTAAGTGGTTTGTGTTGGAAAAGGACACCCACGCCCTTTATATCTCTTCAAGTTTTGTAGGATTGTCGTGACTAAAAAAGCTAAATATGAAATGTTGCTATTTTAATTTTGGGCTTTGGAATGTTTAGTTGTCCACTCATGGATGTGTAAGGTGAAAAATTATTTGTATTTCATTTTCCTTGACATGCTAATATTTTCTGGATTGTGTCCTGATCCTTCGAATATATATAGTGGCAAGATATTAACCTGTTGATGTATTTGATCCGTTGCAGAGTGAGGCTTCAAGTGTAGTTAGCTAACATTATTATGATATATATGGATCGTGTTGAGAATAATCAGATGGAACTGGGATATTTTCCATTTTGCCTATTTGGTAGGCAGCTAAAGATACTGGCTGTTTGTATCATGCAAAGTCTCTCAGCTTGACATTTTGCTTGAATGGTGATAGGTCTTAGAGATTTTGAATTCTGAGATGGGAAAACCGACTTACTTAACATATGAGCAATTACTTTTGATGTGTTGTGAAGTTTTGAATTATTAGCATTCTTAATAATTGTATATGCCTGCACATAATGACTGTTTTTCCCGTGAAAAGAAAAATATTAACTAGTCAATCATGGCAGAACCCTGCGGACAAAAAGGAGATAATATGCGATGAGAAACTCAAGGTCATATTTAACGGAAGGGAGAAAGTTGGGATGCTGGAGATGCCCAAGTTAATTTCCCAACATTTTGTGAAGACTGCATAATGTGAGGCATCCTGCATAATGCGAGCAGATTTATAATTACTGTTCTGTTGGATCACTTCTTTACGTACTGTTCTGTCGATATTATCCAACTTTTGTCTGACAGCCAAGCTATGGTGCCCTGTTTTTTTTTTCTTTTCAAAGGTTTTAACTGAACAATGTTGTAAAATATCTGGTAGGATGAATTAGAACGTTACCAAGACTTTCTGATATCTTACCTTTCATGTGATCTCTGTTGTTGTCTCTCTTGTCTCACTTTTTTCTCCTGTTTTCTAAGGAGTAGGCAGGGACGTTGGTCGCCAATCCTAAAGTCTTCAGTGTCCTCGTGGACAACTTTTGTCGGATTACAGAGAAAACAATTATGTTTGGTTTAAGTAACTATGGTTATATTATTTTTTATTTTTAATCAAAAGCAAAGTGAGAAAGGGAGTCTGCAGCAAAGTTCCCTTCTCTGTAAATGTGAGTGAATTTCACATTATTGAAGCACTTCAGTAAGTTTAGAATTCTGTCAACAAGAAACAAACAACCTGAATTTGCTTGGACATCACCGATCAACATCTTGACAGCAATCTCGTTATCACTTTTTACAAGAACATTCAAATAGGCAAGATTATAAGTGAGTTGAATACCATAATAAAGAGCCCACAACTCAACACGAAGAATAGAGCAATGACCCGTCTTGAAAACAAACTCATGTTTCCAGCGACCATTATGATCACGAATCAAACCTCCACCTGCAGCAATCCCTGTGGATGCAGCCAAAGAAGCATCAGTGTTAAGCTTCATAAAAGGGGAATGTGGACATTTTCAAAAAATTAACCTTGAAACCGAAGGATTATTATTCTCCGAAGACAACTTGTTGAAGGTATCCTGAATCAATTTAGCTTCAGAAATAGTACTCTGCAAGATATTAAAAATGGAATAAACACTAAAATTAAACACTTTGTCATTCCTTCATTTTCAAAGATTTCAGCAATCTAAGCCGAAAATAGTAGGTCAACTAAGATGATCATAAGAGAGATGGGAGTTTTTTAGATTCAATAACAACCAATTTTTCATATTAACATTCTAGAAGGAGTTCAAATTATTAAATCAGTAAAAAGATGCCAAAATTGAACAGCAACATGACAATCACGAAGAATGTGTAGAAGGGTTTCAGGCTCGTCGTTGCAAATATCACAAATCCCAGACTCACTTAAGTGTCTTCGTTTTCTTTTATCGTTAGTTAAGACTTCATTATTGATGGCTAGCCAAAAAAACATTCTGATTTTTAAAGGGCCTTGCCGTTTCCAAATCAGGTTCCAAGGAAAGTTATGAGAAGGAATGTAATTCCCAGAAAGAAATTCATACGCAGATCGTAAAGTAAAAACTTCTGAAGAAGACAGACCCCAAAAAAGGGAATCTTTACTACAAGTATCGAAGGGCACAAGTGTAGCAACAATATAAGAGCAAATTAAAGTGGGGAGCAACTGAGAAAAATACTCCTATCTCCAATCTCCATCATCAGTAACAAAAAAAGAGACAGTTTTATCAATCATATTATCCGGAATAGGCCCACTAGCTACATGCAGCAAAGGCTCTAAGACACTCGGAAACCATCTATGTTTCCAAAATTTAACCGTTCTCCCATCACCTAATGCCCAGAAGGCGTTAGCAATCACAGCATCCCCATTCGCCGTCACCAAACGTCATAGAGGAGTACAAGCAGCAGGAGCAACAATATTATTTGGGATGTCAATGCTGAATTTGTATTTGGAACGAAGCACTTTAGTCCATAGACTATTAGAATCTGTCAAGCTATGCCATCCAACTTTCATAGCATCTGCTATATTAACTAAATGAATATTCCTCAAACTCAAACCTCCAGCTCCTTTAGAATGCTGCACTTTATCCTAAACAACTAGAGACAGACTCCTTTTGTCATCTTCCTTTGTCCATATGAAACTCCTGCTGATTTTTTCCTTCTCATTACAAATAGTAACAGGGATCTTAGAAGTTTGCATGGCAAAGGACGGCATTGAAAACAAAGATGAATTCGCCAAAGTAACACGACCTGCAAGTGAAAGACGACTAGAATTCTAACTCAAAATTTTTGCCTTCATTTTATCAAGGATGTACCCATAGCTCTTCTTAGTGACCCGAGAATGGAGGAGATGGACTCCTAGGTATTTCCCCAAGTCATTAGTTTCATGAAACTCCAGAGTAGCCCTTAAGGATCTTCTTGTAGACGCAGGAACATTTTTTGAAAAAAAGACCAGAGTTTTCTGAGAGTTGACTCGTTGACCTGAACAAGCATAGAAGTCTTAGAGGACTCTTTTAATAATATCAACTTGAGAATTATTAGCTTTAGCAAAAAGGATAAGGTCATCCACAAAGAAAAGATGAGTAAGTAAAGGACCATCTCTGCTAAGCTTGATAGGTTTCCAATTCCCTTCATCAACAGCTTTACAAATGCCATGGTATAGTCTTTCTAGGCATAACACAAAGAGGTAAGGAGACAGAGGACACCCTTGACGTAGACCTCGAGTCGGCAAAATGTGATCCGTGATGCTACCATTCCATAAAAGTTGCATAGAGCTACCAGAAACACACTTCATGATAGTATTGATGAGGGCATATGGTATTACTACCTCATGAAGGGTATCAAGTAAAAATTCCCATCAAATTCTATCATACGCCTTTCCAAGATCAACTTTTATTGCCATACAACCCCTTTTCGGACTCATGCTTCTCATAGAGTGAATAACTTCCTGAGCAACCACAATATTATCAATAATGTGTCTTTCTGGAATGAAGCTAGTTTGAGTGGGCCCAATCACCTGAGGCATGATCATCTTGATTTTATGAGCAATAATCTTAGTGATTAATTTATACATTACTGTGCAGAGAGCAATTGGCCTGAACTGATCAATTTGCTTGGGAACCTCCACTTTAGGAATAAGACATAACAAGGTCTTATTAATATTAAAATCAATATCTCCTCCGGAAAGAATAGTTTTGACTTCATTGCACATATCTCGACCTATAAGACGCCATTGGGACTGATAAAAACCTGCTTGATACCCATCAATACCTGGTGCTTTCCAAGGCTTCGTCTAATATCCTCATCACCAATAGGTTTGGTGAGAAGTTCCACAGTAGTATGGTCGCAAACAGGAAAACTCCCTCTGATAGGATAAGTTGGCTGGAGGGTTACATCATCTCTGTACAACCTACTAAAGAACTGCAAAGCAATATTATGAAGAGCTGCCTGATCACTTACCCAATTTCCCTCCTCATCCTTGAGTAGTTCAATCCTATTCCGCTTCCTCCTTTTAACAGTTTTCATGTGAAAGAAGGTAGTATTGCGATCTCCCCATTTAATCCAATCGCTAAGAGACTTTTGCATCCAAAGGAGTTCCTCCCTATAAAGAATGATATCTAGGTAAGTCTTAAGCTGATTATAAGTGTTCATCAGAACAATGGATGGGCGTGTATCCAATGCACGTTCCACATTAGCAATCCTGTTTAACAACTTGTTCTTCATTCTGAAAATATTCCCAAATACTTCAGAATTCCAATCTTTCAGTTTATTAGTCAATTTTGAGAGAGAATAAGATAGCTGAGAATGGGGCTCCCAACTATTCTTCACAAATTCACTAAAATCAGCATGAGTTAACCAAGCTGCAATAAACCGGAAAGGTCTGTTTGCTAAAGCAGGAGAAAAGCTACAAGTCTGCAAAAGTAAGGGACAATGATCATAGTGAATCCGAGGAAGATGGGTCACAGCAGCTTTCGGAAATGCCAACCTCCAGCGAGAGTTACAAAGATCTCTATCCAGTCTCTCCCAAAGACAACCTCTTCGCCAAGTGTAATCAGAACCTTTGTATCCCAAATCAATCATATTAGTGTCTTGAAACCAATTAGAGAACTGCCGACATACCCCGGTTCGATTAGGAGACCCCCCTTTCTTCTCATGAGAATAAAGAATGGCATTGAAATCACCAATCAGAACCCAAGGGAAGGAAATAGCAGAATTGAGCTGATGAAGATGCTCCTATAACTTAGCACGACAAGATGGAGTAGGGTACCCATAAACAGCAGACAGGAAAAACAGAAAATTATTGTTCTGAGAGACCAAGAAGAGAACAAATTGTTGATTACTGAGCACCATCTCATTTTCATAAAAATCATCCCAAAGAATCCAGATGCCCCCAGAAAAGCCCGTTGCTTCAACCTGATGAGAAAAAGGGAGACCAATTATACTAATACATCTATCAGCTTTAAGACCACTGATTCTCGGCTCAAGAATAATAACAACATGAATATTATGTTTCTTGATGAAACACTTCAGAGTTCTCACAAATTGGGGCCTACCCGCCCCTTGACAATTCCAAGAGAAAATAGTCATTAAAAGGAAGAAAAGGCAGAAAGGATACCTCATCAATCCTGCAAGTAAGGATCAACATCATCATTCTCGCAAGGCATAAATTCCTCAATATCCTCGTCTAAAGACAAGGCATTGGTAGCTCGAGTGCCAGTATCTGCTTCCAAAAGGGGAACATCCACAATCATGGAATCATCCGGTGGTCTTCCTAGAAGCTGCTTACCCAGATGATCATCAGCACGGGCAATGCCTAAATCGACAGACATAGAAACCGCTTCCTTGGTAATGCCGGTCATGGATCCCATAGCTCTAGACGACATAGAGTCAGCCTTTTCCACAACAGAATGATTTTCCTTGTTCAAAGTAGAAGGGAGGTTAATAATGTCTTGTTCCAAGGCATGCCGATTTTTGAAGTCAAAGAAATCGCCTAAATTGGTCTTAGTAATTCTCTCTTTAGTGGATGGTCCGACATTTTCTTTGTTATAGGAGTGAGATGGGTTCCTATTACTTCCATACTTACGGCCCAAACTTCTCTCTGTTAGAGGAACCCTTTTGCCCACGTGGGAGAGTAAATTTCCCTTCTTGTGAAGAATCATGTGCCGGAACAGTGTTGCTAGGAATAGCTTGAGCAGGTTCCTCAATTCCGCCTAGAATCTCGACATCCTTTTCAGTTAAAACTGAATATCTGGAGCCCTGTTTTTCATCTTGATTCCTGAACCCAAGAGTTTCGCCTTGGTGACTCAGTTTCCTCTTCCGCTTCTCAACCACCATCCACGGACCGAAATCATCTTTCCCCGTCTTTGAGGTCGTCACCGAAGAGTTATTCTCGTTATCTGGCAATTCCTTAAAGGAGCAATGAGTATCAAAATGACCATACCGACCACATGAGAAACAAACTTCAGGAAGATTTTCATATTCAACTAATTGAACTTCACCAGCAATCTCAAACTTCGAGACAAGAGGTTCCAAAAGATCAACTGAGACTGCCACCCTTGCGAACCTTGCTCTTTTAAAATCACTAGTATTGAAGTCAATTTTAAGAACAAGACTCACCACAGCTGAAATGGCTTTGATCACTTCTTTAAGGTAATAATGCAAAGGAAGTTCTGGAAGACGAATTCAGACGATATAGTCTTGCCTATATAAGGGTTCTGCACACGAAAATTAGGAGTCCAAGGCTACCTACCCATAATAACCCAGAGACCTCCTAAAAGAGCATAATTGTAATCCAACTCGTTATTGAACTGGATAAGAAAAAAGCCCCGACCAACATCGAGGATTTTAGCCTTACCTAAGTTCCAAATTGCACTAAGCCTAGAATAGAGCAACTTGTAGCCAATGTCCCTCCCAAGAAGACGAACAATCACAACATTATCCAGATTTTTATTAATCTTGTTGGTGAGTGCCATGGAGAGAGTAACTTTAGGTATAGAACTCGTTTTATCAATCAGAACATCTCCCTCCCCTACCGTAATCTTCTTAACTGCCATAACATCTTTCATGGTCGATTCAATCACAGCACCAGCCATCAAACAATCCCTGTATCCAGGAGAGGCAACAAATGGATCTCGGTGTTTAACCTTCTTGGTTGCTCTATCTTCTTCCATAACCTGCAAATCGAGATTCCCTAGAGGATTTGCCATAGAACTTACTTTGTTTGTTTGTTTTTTTTTAAAGAAGGAGCCTAACTAGATATCCAAGCAAAACACGATCAGCCAAAATAGAAGCAAAACTCGGCGCCAACTACGGGAAGCAGAGAAAGAGGCGAAAACGAAGGCTATCCAATTGTAATCTTTTATTATGTTTTTTTTTTCCTTTCTCTGCCTCTTCCCAATCCCCAAAAAAAATCACCACTGACGTTACTGCTTCGTTATGATTCCCATAACTTGCATACAACTTTCATGAAATTATTGGTAGGTGATTATTGGTAGGTGTGTGTATATATATATGTATGTATATACATATATGGTTGGTATAATTCGTTATTGGTTAATTGTTGATAGAATCAGCTAATTGCAATCCGTAAACTCCAAACAGGACGTTAGGCTTATAGTTAGTAACGGAGCGCGCGAGAAAAGAAATCGGATATTATTTCTCTCATTTATAAAAGGAAAAGCATCTTTTGCTCAACATCCTAAGCCATGTTCAGAAATTGAAACAAGGTTTCAAAAGGAACATCACATCACAATATCGCAACACTATGTTCAAGTTTTAGAAAAACTATCATAGGGGCAACACTTATGTTGCTAGTTACAGACCCCCAAACCCTTAAAAGGTGAAGTCTTGGCAAGTTCATCATCAGAACCTGAATAAAAGTTAGTCTCTTTTATGTTAATCCCACCATTTTGTCTGAGACCCTGTTAAAATCTGTCTTCCAGTAGGAAGTTAGCAGGTTCAGTTCTCGCAGCATAACCATACTTGGATGTACTATACTTCCTGTGAACACCTGTCAGCTTCCCTGTTCCAGCATTCTGGTGAAAAGTAACAATAAGCCTTGAGCATTCCCTGCACATTTCTCAAAGAAAAGATCTCGCTTAATTAATCCGAAAGGTTTGGTAAAGAACTCCAATCAGATACAAAAGCTAATGTCGTTCGTAGCTTGCTCACTCACTTTAGCTGCTCTTCCGAGTAGCTAGTATACCACTCATTAGTCTTGTTCCATTGCTTGGATCGATTTAGGGTGCACTGAGCTGTATAAATTGCAGCAGCAGCTAATAAAGAAGGTGGATACTGGATCATATGGCATTCCACTAGGCAAAGTTCCATCATGAAGAACGAAAGAAGCTCAAGCTGTTTAAAATATCAGAATCTGATCAGTATCCCTTTCACTGAAATATTCAAACACATAAATGCTTCGAAATTTACAAACCTTCCTGTCAGATTGTGCAGTTTTCAAATACCTCCTCATAAACACGTATGGGGTAGGGACAGATAGATTAAACTTCAAGGTGTTAATCATTAGCTTCTCCTGCAGTTATTGAATACCCATAAACCTCTCAAATTCTTTTACGAAATTGCAAGGGAAATATAGTTCACTACTTTCGTCGAGTTTTACCATGTCAAGCACTTCTTGCCTACTATATGCCTTGTCAGAAATCAAAATGAGATCGTCCACAACAGGAACTGATACTTCTTCGTATTTGCATGCGAGCAGCATGGCTGTTACACCAACTAGTTGGAGTTTCTTTCTCACTACTTGATTAACTGCTAAAAATCTATCTATGAGGTTCACAGTAAGATACAAGGTTTCCTCCATCAATTCAAACTTATAGTGCACCTGCTAATCACATTAATTTGTTAGTCATCCAGATAAAAACCAAGTAACTGATCTTTGCACCTGGAATGAGAATATATCTGAATTTGCATACCTCTATCAACCAGTCAATAAGGATACCTCTCATCCTCTCGTTAATGTCAAATTGTTGTGTCATGTAGCTTGGAGGTACACAATGCGATCTCTGAGACCAAATATAATAGGACAAATTCATTCCAGCAAAAACTTGACCGCAAAAGGATGTCAAAGATTAGGTATTTAAGCATTGGGAAACTTCTAACGCAGAAGATGGACTTAACAGGACTGACTTAGAAAGAACACGATCATAAAGATTCAATTTCACCTCTGTTTTCCTGTAGAAGTTATACAGATCATCAATATATTCAACCACAGCTAGTGGGTTCTTGCTGTCAGGGTTGTCAATGTCCATAATTGGCTCCCGATCTACATCTTCCATTTCGACCTCATCCTGCATGAACATAAACCATCAAAGGCCTGTAAGAGCAAAACAGCAGTGTAAATCTCAGATGCCGCAGCAACGTGGGTCATTACCATCCGGTCAATCTCCTCCAACATTGCTTCTGTGTGTTGGACAAACATGGGCACAGAGAAGTCACACCCCGTCTTATAGTCTTCAACATCGATTATGGAGCAATCTTCTGACTCACTTAACACTAAGACTGAATGCTGCAATCTACTGATGTCCTGTTGGCACATTGAAACGGCCACAGTTCAGTTTGATCGACAATTCGGCGTTTCATTGCGGTAAATAACAATGACTTTCAATTAGTTGGCATCCATAAAGTTACCTCTGGTTTAGTTTGGTGCTTATTAGCTAGCTGGGCAGCGAATTTCCTGAAAAATAACAGGAATCAACCCCAAACAATTCCTTTTATCAGTACTTTAATCATATGAAATAACATGTCCAAACTTAAAATTCGAAGGGTTAGCTTCTCAGACCTTGTGACTGGTCGATGCACTGGGATGGCAGCATTCTTACTGCAGTTAGCTTCTCTTCTGTTCTCATCAAGAACAATGGAAGAAATATCAGTAAGTCCGCTCAATAGAAGACGATAACCAATAAACGTTTTCGGTTGAAGTAATTTTTCTTTAAGAGTAAAGAACGTATGGAATTGACAGGAAAGACTAAAGATTTCATTATGAAGTACTTGTGTCATTCATTTTCCCTTATTAACTTGAACTAAAAGGTTAAAGAGAAGAGGATTAAAATTAGGTTGACATACTCTGATAAGCCCCTTTTGTTCACAGCACAAGGGTAAGGTGGAGCACCAACTATATTCCGATTAATGTTGGTCAGGGCCCTACGGTTGTTTCCAATGGCCGCCGTAAACTTCCCTGTTCCGCCACGTAACGCCCCTATTTGCAGTTGAAGCAGCACAGTGAAAACCCATAACCAATATAATAATGAATAGGGATTCATATTAGAAAACCATAAACATCAGAGAAAAGAGTGAGAATTTGGATTCGACTCACTACCTTGAACATCAGCGGGTCCGATCACACCCGGATTGTTCTCGTCTGGTCCAGCCATCACTGTCTATTTGTCTATCTCCAAAGAACAAACAAAAATGATCAAAACCCATATTCAAGACACCACTTAACAACCACCCACGACATCAAAGAGACACCATTTAATGAAAAAAAAAGGATCAAGAACTAAACAAATTAACAAAAACCCGGAACTCAAAATAACAAATGTACCTTCGACTCCAAGTTTGACTAAGGTTTCTTTCTCTATAAAATCAAATGAACTCGGAATTCAGAGCGAGAGTTTCTTGTTCTTGAAATATAGGAATAGAAAAAAGAGAGAGTGTGTGGTCAAAAGATCTCCATTTGAATCCAGGAAAATGGGTATGGCGATCTTCCCTCTCCCTTTCGGTAAATCTGTCACCCTCTCTCTCTCTCTGGTCGCTTTCACTTCTCCTCAACCTCAAGTGAATCTTCGATTGAATACAGAGAAGACAAAGAAAGATAAAGATCAAGTCCTCTCGTGTGTGTGTGTGTGTGATAGCGAAATCGAGACGGAAACAGCGGATATATGTCTGCAAATGAATTTTTAAAACTTAACGGCTAGCAGACGCCGATCTACCAAACCCTCAAAAGTCTCTTTTGCCCCTCAACGGTTCTTTACCATGCCATGTGCCCGCCCCACCACTTTCAAAAGTTTCCCTTATTGCCCTTCACTGACCCTTTTTCTTCCTAAACTTTTATTATTATCCTATAAATATAAAATCATGCATTAAGCCCAATTAATGGGTGTAATTAATATTTGAAGATATTAAAGTTGAGTCATCCTATGGAAAAAAAATGTGCTCAAAATACAAACTAGGAGTTTTACTATATTTAAGTAAATTTGCTCAACCTAAATCGAAATTAACAAATATAATTTGACTTAAATGAATGGGTCGGAGTTTAAAATTTTTAATAAAATAATGTATATTTTTAGTTTTTAAAAACTAAACTCTTTGCCAAGCTTGCTCTGTAATTTTTTTAAAAAATTAGATATATATATTTTTTCAATTTTTCTAATCATTTCATTAAAAAAAACTCTATATCAAGTTTTAGTTTTTTGAATAAATAAAAAAAATTAAAGGCGTGTCGGTAGCATATTGTTGTAGGAAGAGATTAGAGTGCCACGTGGGTAACAATAAACAAAATCCTGTGTGTTACACTTAGGCACCCTTTGTTACCGTTACGGCTGGGAGGGGAGATTCTCTTTAGATGGTCAACGAGAACCTGTACGCTCTTGACGTTGATCAAAAATCCTACGGCCAATATGCCCCCAGCAGAAGATGTAAAATAGAAGTGAACGTACTTGATTTTTAACTAATATAGTATTAATAATAATACCGTCTTCAACGATCTGAACAGTCATTCACCCGACAAAGTATGGACTACAGAGCTGGCAGTGCGTGACAGTGACTGTAAATGAGTAACGTTATATTTAGTTCAAAACTAAGTTTTGGTTTTTTATAAATTATAAGACATAGTTTATATTAATTATGGAACTTTGATAACGATTTGTTGTTTTATTCAAACTGTACCTTTTAATTTATTTATTCTAATTGTATTTCTTCTGAAACTTCAAAAATGACAATTAATACAAAGTAGACATTAAGTAAACTGTAAACCTCAAAATAATACGTAATTTACATACAGTTTGTTTGGAACCAAGTGAATTGAATTTAATGTTGTAACAGAAAAACAACCATGAATTGAACTCAATTGTGGAATTGAAACCCACTCTTCTTATGCATTCAACTCAGCTAAGAATTCATGTGAATTTAATTCCAAAAGGTTGCTACTCTTCTTTTTTAATGTTGAAATTGAGAGTCTTCCTGTAATACCCACGCTCAACATGAAGGATGACCAGGTGCTGGATATGGTTGATGAGGAGATTCTTCAACGTGGATGTAATAGAGCTGTGCCAGGTGCTTGGTGCACTGGGCAAAGGAACTGGTGGGTGGACCCTTGTTCTCAATGGGGTGACCTCAATATTGTGAAGCCTGACCTTCAGGCAAAGAAATTTCGAGAGACCATGCCAAATCTTCTGGATGAGTGTAGTTCACAAAATAATCAGTGCAAATGAAAATGCATTAGGTAAATGATTGTTTGGCATCGCATGAGTCTTGTTGCAATCTTTTTTAGTCTAAATTTTGTTAATCAATGGAGAGATGGATGTATTGCTCTTCACTCAATTTTCAGACGATATTATTTATAATGAAATTGATATTTATAAGTTGCTTTATGTAAACGTTAATGTTTATTATTTAATAACATTATTTTTTAGTCAAGGGTAAATGTGTCATATGAAATAATTGAATTCATTTTGATTATGTTCCAAACAGTGTAATTGAATTCAATTATAATATTACTGGGTTTGTTCCAAACAGTGTAAATTGAATTTAATTCGTTCTCATTACTGTAATTGAATCCAATTCGTTAATGAATTCAATTCGAAGGTTTCCAAACACCTCGATAATATTTTAAAAGAAATGAATGACCGAAGAATAAAAATAATATATCTTAAAACTAAGGGAGTGTTTGTTCGGAGAGTATGAGAAAAGGAGTATGGCTATGGAATGAAAATTAATGTTTGGTATAAATCTATCATTGAAGACTTAAAAGTTTTAGGAGGTGCTTGGTTGATGGGTTTGAGAAGGAGTTAATGGGTATGAAATAAAAAATGAGTAGTTGGTTGTTGATTATGATTATAGGGGAAATGATTGATATCCCACTTTGGGGGAATCCTCCATACCCCCCATTTAGTAAAGGAATGGAACCCATTCCTTAGTAGAGACTCATTTTTTAAAAATATTTTAAATATAATTAATTAATTACAATATAATTAATTAAAATAATAATATTAATTAATTAATTACATTATAATTAATTAAAATATAATTCATTCATTAATTAAAATATAGTAATTAATTAATTAATC
>JAOSBK010000002.1:12190059-12202026 GCA_027568895.1 Erythroxylum shatona
GACAATTCCAAGAGAAAATAGTCATTAAAAGGAAGAGAAGGCATAAAGGATACCTCATTAATCCCGCAAATAAGGATCAACATCATCATTCCCACAAGGCATAAATTCCTTAATATCCTCGTCTAAAGACAAGTTATTTTTAGCTCGAGTTCCAATATCTGCGTCCAAAATGGGAACATCCACAATCATGGAATCACCGGTGGTCTTCTTAGAAGCTGTTCACCCAAATTATCATCAGCAAGGACAACACCCAAATCGGCAGACATAGAAACAGCTGCCTTGGTAATGCCGTTCTTGGATCCTATAGCTCTAGACGACATTGAGTCAGTCTTTCCCACAATAGAATGATTTTTCTTGTTTAAAGTAGAAGGGAGGTTAACAATGTCTTTTTCTAAGGCATGCCTATTTTTTAAATCAAAGAAATCTCCTAAAGTGGGCTTAGTAATTCTCTCTTTAGTGGATGGTCCAACATTTTCTTTGTTATAAGAGTGAGATGGGTCACTATGACTTCCATACTTACGGCCCAAACTTCTTCCTCTATCAAATGAACTCCTTTGCCCACGTGCGAGAATAAAATTCCCTTTTCGTAAAGAATCATGCACCGGATCAGTGTTGCTAGGAATACCCTAAACAGATTCCTCAATACCTCTTAGAATCTTGACATCCTTTTCAACTAAAACTGAATATCTGGATCCCTGTTTTTCATCTTGATTCTTTAACCCATGATTTTCACCCTGATTACTCGGTTTTCTCTTCCGCTTCTCAACCACCATCCACGGACCGAAATCATCTTTCCCTACCGTTGAGTTCGTCACCGAAGAATTATTCTCATTATCTGGCAATTCCTTAAAGGAGCAATAAGTATCAAAATGATCATACCGACCACATGAGAAACAAACTTCAGGAAGATTTTCATAGTCAACTAATTGAACTTCACCATCAATCTTAAACTTCGAGAAAAGAGGTTCCATAAGATCAACTGAGATTACCACCCTTGCGAACCTTGCTCTTTCAAAATCACTTGTATTGAAGTCAATTTTAAGAACAGGACCCACCATTGCCGAAATGACTTTTATCACATCTTCAGGGTAATACTGTAAAGGGAGTTCTAAAAGACGAATCCAGACTATAGTCTTGCCTATATAAGGATTCTTCACTCTAAAATTAGGAGTCCAAGGCTAGACAAGTAGATACCTACTCATAATAACCCAGGAACCTCCTAAAATAGCATGATTGTAATCCACCTCGTTATTGAATTGGATCAGAAAAAAAAAACCTTACCAACATCAAGAGTTTTAGCCTCACCTAAGTTCCAAATTGCACCAAGTCTAGAATAGAGCAACTTGTAGCCAATGTCCCTCCCAAGAAGACAAACAATCACATCATTGTCCATATTTCTATTAATCTTGTTTGTGAGTGCCATGAAGGGAGTAACTTTAGGAATAGTACCTGTTTTATCAATCAGAGCATCACCCTCCCTCACCGTAATCTTCTTGGCTGCCATAACATCTTCCATGATCGATTCTAATATAACACCAGCCATCAAACAATCCCTGTATCCAGGAGAGGCAACACCTGGGTTTAGTTGTTTAACCTTCTTGGTTGCTCGATCTTCTTTCATGACCTGCAAATTAGGGTTCCCTAGAGGACTTGCCATAAAACTCTTTAACGCAGCTTTGGAATGTCCAGCGCCGTCGCCGATAGTCCCCCTCGCCCTCTGCTGTGAAGGATAGATTTAAGCTTCCTGGCCACTACGCCGTCGTGATCAGATCTGGTGGATCCAGTGACTCATGCGCTTCTGCAGTCTGTCTAAGACTTGCGATGCTTCCAAATCTTCGCAGCGGACAGCTTACCTGAACCACCCAATCTTTAAGAACCTCCTCCTACAAGCCGCTGAAGAGTACAGTTTCAGGAATAACGACCCTTTTTATATATCTTTTTTTACACCTTAATGAATATAAATATTTAAACTTATGTTTAATTTGCAAAATGCATAAAAACATGGATAAGAGCAAACTTAACTTAACGATCCCTAACTAATAGTGTTTATACATGTTTTTCAAATACAAGTAGGGGAAGTCATTTGGTTAAAGAATCAACTAGAATCTTCTAAGTCTTCAAACTTCAAATACTCTACCTCAATGTTCCCTTCTATATCTAACTCCTTTATGATCAAATACTTGACTTCTAAATGCTTAGCTATTGTGATATTTTTACTGTTGTTACTGAACAACACAATAGAACAAGTATCACAATATAATCAGAAGGGTCGAACTACTAACTTAACCACAAACTTAAAAATTAAATTTCTGAGTCAAATCGTCTATGAAGCTCCAAAGTTTTTATATATATTGAATTGAGTTATCAATATTTTAAAATCTTAACAATTTAATTCAAACAGTTAATTTGATAATAATTTAATGATTTAACTAACAAAAAAATTGTTGTCTAAGTTCATTTATGTTAAAACATTTTAAGATATATTATCAATTACTGAAAAGGATAAGAGCATAGCTATCCCAAAAACATGTAAACGTCATAATACCCTCTCCTTCTGCTTCCTTTGTGCGTCTAAATTTTTAAACATGTAAACCTCATAATGCCCTATCCTGCTGGTTCCTTTATGTGTCTAAATTTTCCCAAATTTGCTATGTTTTTATCTTTCTGCAAGTCTCGTATTTTTCTAATGTCAAATCATTCGGAACTTTTGTAATTTCTTTTGTTGTTCTGAAAAATCACTAGCAACGAGCTCCTCACCTGTGGAACTTTTGTAATTTCTTTTATTGCTCCGAAAAATCACTAGCAACGAGCTCACCAGCTGTTTGAAGAAATTACCCAACGAATAACCAAATACTTGAATAAACGTTTGATGGTTATGGATATGTGGCTGCTGTGAATGTGGTTGATTCAAATTCAGTCATCTTTTTTATCGTATCTTCTTATGCTTAGCTAGTCCAAATCTGATTGTTTGAACTCAACAAGTCATCAGTTGTAGCTACTATTTCCAAAGCTATAATTTTTGCATGGGGGGACTGCACTGTATCTGCAAAATCAATGGCTTGTTCCATCTGCTTCCATTGCCATTTTGCCAGTTCCCTGCATCTTTTCTAACAAAATCTGCAACTTCTAATTACTCTATAAAACCCGTAAAGCATCTTTATCGTTACCATCATAGTTATCGTAATCATAATAGTAGTAAAGTTATTGCTTGTGATGATGGCGGTGTAAAACTCCGTAGTGCAGACCTGGTGGCCATGGAGTATGCTGATCTTAAACTCACGGATAGAATTTCTGCGGTAATGGAATTTTCTACATAACATCAAGTTTCTCCTTTAATATTGTTTGTTTTTGTTTCTTTTGAAGATATTTGACAATTGCTTTTGTGCATAATAAAAATGATGGGTGGAGTTGTTAGAAACACTGTCTTAATATAGTTTTTAAGGTAATACTTTCTTTCTTCACCTTTGCCTTTTCAATGCTGGTAACTAAAGGTTGGTATGTCTCAATTGCAGGAAGTGGGTCATGTTAGAATCAGGCAGCATGTTAACCCTCTGAGTTCCTCCTTCTCTGTAAGTCATTCGAGACCATTTTGAGTATAAGTTACTACTAACATATGTTGACTATTGTCTAATTCTAATTTTAACTAAATCTGTATTTTGGACATTTACCTTATTGGAAAAATTATAATAGGTGCCAGCAGAAATACCTGATTGGAACAATATCTTCAAGGACCCTACTTTGCCATTAATGGTGGATATTGGGAGTGGTAAACTATCGCTACTTTTGCTTCCTACTATATTATTTCACTATTTCATTTTGGGTGACTACGATAGCCAACTTTTCATGAGATGATATGAACAGTCCCCTCCACAGATGATTGCCTTTTTGAATTAGCTTGATATGTCAGAAAGGCAGGTGATTGGAATTAGAGTGAATTTTCGGGCATTATAATGAAATCCCTTCTTACCACAAGCTTTTAAATATGGCCGTAATCTGTCATTATGTGAGGCTATATCGAAACCTTTCAACTTCTCTGTTTCACTGAAAATGAAGGGTTTCATATGAAGTAGATTTATAGTTCAATGGTGACATTTACACCATGAAAATATTAACTTATCTGGAATATGAGTTGAGTGATTTTAGTTCATTCCAATGGCTATTACAAGTGTTTGTTCTGAAGGTCAATAAACAATCAAAATATTGAACTTATTTTAAAAGTATGTTTGGCCTAACGAATGACTGAAATTTTCAGGTAGTGGCAGATTTCTGATATGGCTTGCCAAAAGGAAACCTGATTTAGGAAATTATTTGGGGCTTGAAATACGAAAAAAAGTATGGGAATGAAAATTTTGGGTACTATTTAGCAATCCTTTTTGGAATTAATATTTTTTTGCTTGGTCCTATTTTTTCATGCCTATTACCTACACCTCTTTTTCATTTGTGTGGCGATGCTTCTAATGTTAATGCAGCTAGTCAAGCGTGCTGACTTCTGGGTAAAAGAGCTAAGTCTTGGTAACATGTATGGTTTCCAAACAAATCTTATTTTGGGTCGGGAATGAGACATATCATGGTAATTTTATTGGCTTATTTAACAAGGCAATTTGAACTTACTGCAGACATTTCCTGTTTGCAAATGCTACCGTTTCTTTCAGACAGCTTGTTCTCTCGTATCCAGGACCCTTGATGACAGTTTCAATATTGGTGAGGAGATCACTCGTGGCCCTGATTATATTATATGTCAGTATGAATGTACTGGGATGCAAGAGTAAAGTTCCAAAAAAGTCCTTCTAAAATAGTACCTGAGTCACGTATACAACTATATATGCAGTGCCCAGACCCTCATTTCAAGAAAAGGCATCATAAGAGAAGGGTTCTGCAGACGCCATTGGTTGATTCTATTGTCAGTCAGTTGGCCCCTGGAGGGAAGGTAAGGGCTCTAGGCTTTTCTTGTATAACAATCACTTAACATTTTTTAATGTTTGTTTCTCTAATTCTTTTATCATTGTAAAATCTTCATTCTCCTCTGTCATACTTTCCTAAGAAGTTAACTCTAATGTTGTTTTATCCCAAGTTGGTTGGAAATGATCTTAGGGTGCAAAACGAAGTTCAGATTAGGGTAACCAGATTAATCTATAGCTGCAGAATGGAAATGAATCCACGATACCTGATACTGGACCCCATGTTCCAGTGTGTCAGAACACTTTCTTCAATTCTGTTGAGATAGCTGCAGAGAGTGAAATATGAACAAATTATCGTGATTAGTTTGGGATGCTATAATATAATTGATGCCCATATGCTTGTCACAGTGATGGAACTTAAATCATCACTTGTGAAGGGCAATACAGGTTAATTGGGGACAATATGGAACTATGAAGTTTAATGGTTGAGGTCATGGTTGATTTAAGTTCTGTTGTTACGATACAGACATGTAAATGTATGATAAAATGTACGTCTTCATGAATGCAAGCTCCAATCACATGGCATTCTTCTGCACACTGAAAAACTTCAATGGTCTACATGAGGAGACAACAATTATCATTCTTCTGCACACTGAAAAACTTCAATGGTCTACATGAGGAGACAACAATTATCATTCTTTGCTTTTCTACACGTTCACTTGACTCCAACTTTTCCCACGGGATAGGTATTCATGCAGTCTGATGTGCTAGAGGTGGCTCTTGACATGAGAAATCAATTTGATGCCAAGTCAGATGAACTTGACAATTTCGATGTAATTGACCAAAATATACTGTGCGACAGTGATGGCTGGCTTTTGAATAATCCAATGGGAATAAGGACTGAAAGAGAAATCCATGCAGAATCAGAAGGTTCAAAAGTATATAGAAGGTTATACCATAAGCGAACATAACCAACTGGTAAGCTTCTGTGCAGATTAGAATGTTACAAGCTCCATTGACAAAATCTTCTTCTGAAGCATTCAACAAAGTTAATAGCTGGTTTTTATAGAGACACGGTTCTAGGCTTGTTGCCTTTTGTTTATCTCTTCATGGATCCCTGATTACCTCAAGTTCATTGTACAAGTATCTTTTTATGGGTTTCTTATGTAGTGGGTGAGAATCCACTATACTACCACTCATGTAGTGGGTGAGAATCCATTCTGTTGCCACTCATTGTGGATGAAGAGAACTCAAAATCTGGAGAACTACTATCCCTTTATTCTCATAGTGATCGTGCATTTACATGTTTAATAAACAATTAAAACAATCCAGTTAAAAAAATTCCATTAATATATGGTATTTGAAAAAGTTTAGTAATACACAAACAAAGGGCGTGTTTGGTAGATAACGCTTAGGTTATATTTCAACTGATCAAAGAGTATTAGTTATTTGATTATGTTACACAGCTAGTACACTTTTTTAGTTAGGAGTTGGTTTGGGTTGGTTGATTCAACCTAACCAGTTATTTTTTTAAATGTCCCTCGAAGTGGCGTTTCAACCTATCAGCTAATGAAAATCTTACTTAAAGATAATTGTGCTCTCAAACTCATTTCTCATTGGTAGTTCTTAAGTTTTTCACTTTAAAAAGAGAAAGTTATGATTTGTGTGTAAATCTTCTAAAATCTCTTAAGTCGTCATCTCTAAATACCTAAAAATTATTGACTTATTAGTTATTATTATTATTTTGAGAAATATTATTATTATTGTTGTTGTTGTTGTTTATTATATATCTTATATTTTATTAGAATTATAAAATTAATTTTCGTAAAATTAAATATTTAAAATTTAAATTCTTATAAAAATATTCGACGAAATAATATTCTTGTTCTTATAATTTTTTTAAGTTGTCTTTATTGGTCATTTTATACATAAATAATTAATTCTAAATAAATAAATTTTATTAAATATCTTTAATAAACAGCTGATATTAGCTGCTGATCAAATTAGCTGATAGAATCAACTAACAACTAATACAATGAGCTGATTGTAAAATTGAGCCAAAAAAGACTATTTTATATGTTTAATTAAAAAGAGCGAAGATGACAGAGGAGAATTTATGTTTTCCTCTGGAACCAATTGTTCGGCAGCATTTACGTTGTTTTTCAAAACTATTTTTAAATATTTAAATAATAGAGCACGATATTATTAGTATTATTATAAACAAACAAGTGGAGTGAAATTGGTGTATACTGATACCTCACTAATTCATAGGAATACCCTTTTATTTGCTAATTAGGTGCAAATAATGCCTCAGATTAAATTAATATTTACTATCAAATGCTTGCTCAACACTGGGGTAATTGAACGTGTAAGATAAGGCAAACCGCATCTCGAGGTAGGTCTGTCGGCCTCACGTCACATCACACATTCATATAAACGCGTAATCATATATATAATAATACGCGATTAGAACCCACCATCTTCAATTCATCGGCAATCTCAGACACGTCAAGCTCTGGTATTTTTCTGTTCACGTTTTCTTGTTCATTGTCGCTTTCTTTGCTGCGTATTTGTCATTGGGCATTGTTGGCGTTTTTGGTCCCCTGCGCTTGCTTTCTTCATAATTGCTTCCATATTTTCTGGGTTTACTCTCCCTGTTTGTTCAGCTGTTTACGTTTTCTGGTTTCATTGGATTAAACTTCTGGTGTAAAAGGGCTTGGCTTTTTGTGTTATATGGTAAAATAAGGTTGATTCCTGATTATTTGAAGCTTGATCTTTTATTTTCTTTTGAAATTTGAGACAATCTTGATAATCGAATAATAAATTCTCAACCCTTTTCAGTAACTTCTATTGCATATTACTAATTCGTAATCTTATATTCAATTAATCATCCTTGTCTTTAAGGTTAGATTTGCAATTTGAACTAACTGCGCATGAGATGAGATATCCTTCAAGTTTCGTATAATAGCTTCTTTCTGATGTATGTTTTGTTATGTCTTAAGAATAATGTCTTTAGATTTGGCTTTCTTTTTCTTTATGAGATTAGCAGTAAGTTGAGTATTTTAGGAAATAGATGCAACTCGGAATAGTTTTATATTATGGCTCCGTGAAAGTTTTGTAATGGTGAAGTGTCTCAAACAGCCTAACCTTCAGTTTCTGTAGTATCAAACAATTGAAATGGGAGGTGGAAAGGACAAGCAAGACCATGATTCGTCCGACAAAGGTGTTCTTTCACATCTAGCTGCTTATGCTGCTGGTGCTGGTCGTGGACACTATCCCCCACATGCCTATCCTCCTCACGGATATCCTCCGCAAGGGTATCCACCAGCTGGATACCCACCTCCTGCTGGATACCCACCTCCTGCTGGATACCCTCCTCCTGGTGGATACCCTCCATCTGGCTATCCACCCCCTGGAGCATACCCTCCAGGCGCCTATCCTCATCCTGGCCCGTCAGCACCATATCCTACCGGTATGTTACTGAGCTGATATTTATCAGATTCTGATTTTGGACAGGGTTGTTCATAACGAACATCTTTCTTTTATTAATGTCCATGGTGGTACAAGAGAGTAGAGTAAGAATATCGGTGTTAATCATTTATTATTTGTTCCTAAACCAAGTATCTTGTTATTATGATGAACAAGGCAGCTATTTGCATTACGTATATGTGCATCAAGGCATTCTTGTTGCTATTTTGTTTCTAAGTGGCTGTTTTTGTAATTTGTTTAAAGACTAAAACATCAAACCAGTATGAGAAATGTCTAAACAATTTGCTCAACCTATCCTGATTCTGTTGAAGGTTCTCTACTTTGTTTACTAACTCTCTGTTTGTTTTACCATATTGAAAGTTTTAGAAAATGATCCAGTGATATACTGGGTACAACTTACTCTGAATTGAATTTCCTGCTAATAAGAAGATTATACAATTCTCCATACAATCTGTTGATCTCATAAAGCTTGGAATTCATATGCCACTCATGACTACATTTGGTGAATTCACAGTCCATTTGAATTCGTTTTGATCTATTGTTACAGGGCATGGGCATGGGCATGGGCATGGTATAGGGGCATTGTTAGCTGGGGGGGCAGCTGCTGCAGCAGCTGCATATGGTGCCCATCATGTTGGACATGGAAGTTACCATGGGTTTGGCCATGGAAAGTTCAAACATGGCAAATTTAAGCATGGGAAATTTGGAAAGCGTTGGAAGCATGGCAGGTTTGGAAAGCACAAGGGAAAGTTTTTCAAGAGATGGAAGTGATTGCCCGTGAGGAAGGGACTAGTTCCTCTTACCAATATATATTGATTTGGCTGTGTAACTAATTTGCTCTTTCCTAGACAATTTCGATTCCTGTGATATGCACAGGTGATTGTGATTGTGATTGTGATTGCTGTAAAAGTGCCTTTTGTATGTATATAAGCGACAGCTGCTTCTTACATCTACATGGGATTGAAAAAAAAAAAAAGAAGAAGTGAATTTGATCTCTCTGGCAACTGCAACAGCATAGATACGTTTTATGGAAGAAACTAGAAAGGAATTCAGTGTCTGATGTATAAACTAGTCCCTTAAAAGATTATTGTTGCATGAATTAGCAAATGATCTTGAGATTAGTATGATACAGATTATGCCTTTTTGAGCATTCTTTGAGGATATCACAGTTTGATTAGTGGATTAGATACAAGTGTTTCTGCTTCTAACTGCCAGAGTCCATTTGAGAAAATTTATGAACAAATTGATTGTTGGTACCAATGATGCGAATTGTTCCGATTTTCTAGCATCCAATATGATTGCATCTAATAGAAGGAAGGTTTTAACCAAGCACATCAAAGTATTCAGGTTATGAGCTTATTAATGCATCCTACATGGTACATACCCAATTGTACAAGAACTTCTGTCCTAAATCTCCAAATTTAGAATTTTGGTGTCCGGCAATTGTTAACTGAATTGACCTAAATAAGCACCCTATCTAATTTGTAATATTGAAGTATATTTTGATTCTCCTACTCAACCTCAATTCTATTTCAATCCTCGTATCCTGATGTATTAGAAATTTACATATGTTCTAGATGTCAATTTAGATTGTTACCACAGGTTTATTTGAATTAGCACTAGAGATCAAGTTAAGAATTTTACATGGGCGTTAATTATCCATTCAAAATTTCGATATAATTGAGAGATGTCGATTAGAGATGACAAAAGACCAGCGAGCCTGACCTTATTTTTTACTAATGAGGCTCGGGCTTGACATATTGAGCCTGAGCTCAATCAAGTTTGAAGGAGCTCGGACTAAGACCGGTCCGAACTCGACCCTATCCTTTATTAATAGAGCTCGGGTTTGATGTACTGAGCCCGAGCTCAATCGAGTTTGAAGGAGCTCAACTCGAACTCGAGCTGGGTCTGAAGCTTGATTTTTCAGAAAAATTAGAACCAAGACTTTATTAATCCGAGAGTATTCTAGTATTAAAAAACTGGTAATTTGTTTATTTGAAGGAATTTACTACTCTTTTTTTCTTTCTTAAATGTATTTACTCTAACTCGACACAATTTTCATAAGATCACAAATAATGATATAGGTCAAAGAAATTTTTAACTAGAAAATTATATAATTATTTGATAGAGATGGCCTAATTAGTGAAACAAGCCTTTTTTTAAATGTATTATGTTAGAGTTGTGATAAAAGGAGATGATAAATAATTAAAAAAACAAAAATACTAACATTAGTTAAATTAAATTTGTTATTTATTTGTTAAATAATTTATTGAAAATAAGTGGTGTATTTAATATTTTAAAATTATAATTACAGATTTTATTATTATAAAAATATTGGATAGTTGAAAATTAAAATATAATTAAAAGAAGTCGTTGATTTTCATAATCAAATCACATTATTTATATCAAACGTGGAAGTACAGACACTCCGCTAATATTTTGACAAGTCTTCAAACTGTATAGTTACACCGTATACGAGAAATTCAAACAAGTGATTAATGTAGATCGAAAATAGTACTTTGCACAGGTTGGCAGAAGTTCAAGTTTGGTTAGATTTAATTTGATCTGATTTAAAATTAACGATTCAATTTAAATTGATTGAACTTCAAATCAAACTATAACTTTTTTTAAACAATGTAAGTTTTTGGTCGGACTGAACTTTTTTTTTGGTAAAGAAAAAATATATTCAACAGGAAAGAATGTACAACATCAAAGGGGCATACCCTCGTCCAAAAAGGAGGCCAAAGAGCCGAACGGCCGAAAGGCCAGACTAGATCAACAAACCCAAAAAAACCCCTATACACCAAAAAAAGCCACAAAATATCAAGCCCAACCTATGAAACAGGAGCAAAAGAAGAAAAATATAAGTGGCTGTAATTAGGCCCGATGGGCTACACAATAAACAAAAGTGGTCGAGGGCTAAACACTACAAAAGAGACGACGACGTTCCACGATTGCAAAGACACAGCGTCAAATAGTGAGGCTATATGACGCCGGAGGCAATCCGAAGAGTGTGCTCAACAAACGAGCACCAGTAGAAGTTCTCTGCATGAAACGGCGACGTAGCACCAGATCCAAACTGCATCGTCTTAGTCCCTTTGCTCCGAGCCATGGCTCACCTCACAAAGTGACGTCGTCATAGCAAACCTAGTAAGGAATTAAGGAGAGAACGACCTAGCCCTCCACATACCGAATGCATGTGGCATGCAAAGGACTAAGCGCACACTACGTAAGGTGAAATCATCGCTGCTCTTCACCCCGCAAGGAACTGGAAATAAACACCCATGGGAAACATTCAAAAAATTCCAACGCAGACTACCTGTGCACCTCGAGGCAGCCATCCTTGTCACCAAAGGATGAAATCCTAGGCATTCCCAACTAACACCCCGACGCCACCACCGTGCCTAAAGGATTCCTAATGCATCCGAGAGAGGAGGAACCCGTATGTAGGGGGAATTCTTAGGATTGAAAATCAATAAGCTCCATCGGATATAGGCGATACAAAACTTTATATACATGCATCTTGATCTTGGCAGCCACAGCAGTGCTTGAAATGGAAGCCTCGTCCATAGCTATAGCG
>JAOSBK010000002.1:12222353-12236880 GCA_027568895.1 Erythroxylum shatona
GGTACTAACAAGTACTCCGGAAACTAGGAAACAAAGAACCACCACGAAAGTGGAACCTCAACCACAAAGGCTGGAAAAGCAACCACAAAGGTTGTAAGGGTAAATACCACTCGTAATGAGGATAGTCTTTATCAGAATGGTTAAACTGTAAAACCAAATAAAGTAGTTTTTGATTTGTTATCCAATGGTCAAGGCTTTTATTAAAACATAAAGGAACTATTAAAGGCTTTTATTAATAAAACGGAAAGTAACGTTTATTGGATAAAGATGAAAGTTTTTGGAAAAAAACTAATCGTAATATGTTTCACACAAAGCATTGAATAGTTGAAGAAAAAGAAGCCTAATAACTTATCATATTTTCCTTGTTTCTTTTTTCATTTATCAACATCGTCACCACTAACCCCATCGTCAGTGGAATACTTTTGGAGAAAAAAGTTAATTGATTTTTATCGAAAATATGGAAGACAAATAAAAAAAATTCTCAATGATCTAACATTAAAGAGGCTCTCATATCATTTATAGAATTCAATTCCTTAGAATGAAAACCATCACGAATTATATAAACAATCATATCAAATCATCAATAATACTTAGATCTATTGCGGAAGAGTACCTGAATCCATGAGAACAATGTGATTCTTAAATCTTGTAATTATTCGTCTCCCAAGTCAATATGTAAGTCTGTTTTCTTTCAAAAATTGTCATTTTCTGACTATAAGATATCATAAAAATAATTGTACATCTAACTTAGGGACCATAACCCTTATTCTTTACATAATTTGTCTTATTTCTATCTTGGCCCATCATAAAATAGAAATCAGACTATTGAGTCTCTACATATTAAAATCCATATTTTATTAGGTGTCATATACTCCAAAGTCTTTAACCTTAATAAATCACTTTAACCATGCTTAACCTTATGATAACTCATAATATACAATTAATTTATATATATATACTTGCCCCCATGTTGGATTAAATCCAACAATCTTTGCATGTCTTTTACAAATCAAAACTTCCATCATTTTAAAGCTTAATTTGGTCTGGTTTTAGGCATAGGTTCTCTTACTAGCATGTGATTGAGTTTTAAGATAGTGGCCAGTCTTAAGAGAAACATATTGCAAGTTGGGATACCTAATTGACAATATATAACATATTTTTAAAATTAAAATACGTCAAGTATATGCTAAACTTATTTTTTAGACAAAAATTAGACAAAAGTTTGAAGTTTCATTAATTTAGATTTTAAATAAAATAAATTTCATTATATTAATTTTTTTAACATTATCAAACCTAGTTAATATTTAAATCAAATCTTTCATAAAACTTTTAGATTAAAAAATGACCTTTCAAGTATATCGTTCAAGTGAAAAGATGCAAAAAGATCGAATTTAGCCTTTGTACAAAAAAATAGGAAAGCCTAAGAAGAATCAGGGGAAGGCGACAAAAAATAATATGGCAATGTTAGAATTTACTGAAAATATGACCCACAATCGAAAACTTTGACATGCTAAGATTTAGATAAATGATCCCGCGTAAAGAGATCCTGATAGTCCTCTTTAACGCCTTACTCTTATCGCTTATAGTTAACTTAAGAGATAATTACTTGTTAATAATAATAGTAATAATATTAGTTTTACTATTCTTATCATCATTATCCTCGTCACCATCTTTACTACTATCACTAATAATAATATTATTATTTTTCATTTTCTTATTATTATTATTATGTTAATGATTGTCCATGGTATTATGATTATTAATATAATATTTTTATCTTTCTAGTTATTGTTTTATTTTATTCTATTATATATATCATCATCATTATTATTATGATCATTTATATTTATTTATCCACGTTTTTTTAAAAAATTTTCATTTTTAACCATTTTATTTATATATATTTGTATCTATTTATTTTAATTAGCATTTTTCATTACAACTTTTTTTTTCTTTTTCTGCTTTATGTGAGTCATTTAGAACCAGTCTCTCTACTAGCTAGGAATACGGCTACGTACTGCTAGATCTCTCCAGATCCCGTACTTCGACGAGATTTTTACTGGATGTTGTTGTTATTGTTGTTATAATTCTATGTTACAAGTTCTATTTAACTACTTTATGGAATAGAACTTCCCTTGATTATCCTTAATCATCATCTAAAAGTTGTTTATACGGTTTTGAAAGAGCAATCTAACACATTTTATCACTTTGACACATTTTTACAATTCAAAAGCTATATTTATCACATAATCACCTTTCTTGTGATGTTTATTTGATCTATGCCAGTTTCACATGCTTTTCAATTATCGATCAGAAGTTACATTCATTTAATTATTATTTAAGAAACAATATGAGCAGATCTCTTGTTCATATTGCCCATCCTAAAAGAGGAAAAGTAAAAGATTTGTGTGTCCATTACTTAGCATCATCAATCATTATGACATTTTAACATTATCAAGACTAGCAAAAAGAGTACTAATATGAAAAAGAAACACTACTATAAACACCAAAATAGTAATGATTTGCACTTTTTCAAGAACAATAATTCATGATCTTATTGTCCAACAATTATATACTGCTATATTTATTTACCAATTTCGTTCATACAATTAGCATTCATTTTTTTTATGATTGTACTTAACCGCTCTCGTACTTTAAAATAGCACCGAGAACCCTATATCTCACTCTATACCTAAGATAACATAAAGACTATATTCAAAACAGTACTCTCTTGTCTCAAGTTCAGGGGAAGTCCTTCAGTTCCCTGTCCTGATAAAAAACCTCAAAAGCAAACATGCCACAGGTTCAAATGTACCATTTCCTAGTTTGGTGGAAAATTGAGCTCCGAGTGTACTTCAGTTCCGAAACGAAACGTATAGGCTCACCGCTCACAAGCCTTAAGCCCAAATGAGTCCATTAGCTGTTTTGAGTGATGCCTACGTGCCTCAAATATCAAATTTAGAGACACTTCTTCAACTTTCCAATATTTGTTTCAACAAATTATAAAACGTAAAGCTATATAAGAAGAACCCCAACCATAAACATAATTTATAATTTTGAGTGGGGCTAATAAAATACAGAAAAGATAAAATTGTATAATATAGCTTAAGCCATAGAGCAATTATAACTCTTATAAAAATAAAAAAGTTACCTTATAAAGATAAATGCGGTATTTTATTCAAATTTTATTTAATAAATCAATATACAGGAGTCTAACACTTTTCAAAAAGATATAGAGTAATTCCTTACTAAATCCTAATTTATGTTTCTCTTATTAAGATTAGAACGCTCGGAATGTTATGAATACTGTACCGATACAACATAACTAACATCTAGGTATGTGATTTTGATCATAATTCTGTTTTGCAAGTTAATGACGTGAAGCTGACAAAGTTTTAGCGTTATAAACAATCATTAGCCTACTGCATGGCAATAGTTCTTCAAAATGATCCTACATAATCATAATCCTAACATAATCTTTGAGAAATAACCCTCCTCAGTAGCAAATCCATTTACCAACTTGAAATGAGAACTGTGTATGCATACCATTACATTTTGCAAGCAGACCATTACAATTTGCAAGCAGACCATTACATTGTGCAAGCAACATATTTCTGCGAATAGTCAGTTTGCTCAAGAAGGGTGTTCTAAGCCAAATTTCACTTTAACCACTAAAAAATATCAATTACCAACAATCTCTTCTGAGGCTGAGAAAACAAACCACACAACTCAGAATACAATATCCAACCCTTACAATGAGATCTTCAGCAGACATCTAGGCATCCGGTGTTTGAAATAACTGCTCAACCTCTGCGATAATGGTTTGAGCATCTTCAATCTCTGGGCCTTCTTTCTGGTCAGACTCTTCCAACTCAGCCTGAAAAATTTGTGAAACCATAAACAAATATAGAACCAAAATAAAAAATAAAGAAAATAAATCCTGCACACAAAAAGATGTTCTGTTCCATTTTCCTTTTCTTTTATCTTCTTTTGTCATGTTTTGGAAGAGAGTAAGCCTCCAGATCAGTATGAAATCACAGCCTAATAGTCCCAACTTCAAATGCAGTGCATTGTATGGTGCGATTCATAATACCTAGCTCAATCACTTGTTAATGCTCCTGAAGAAAATTACAGGATTCATTCTATTTTCTCAAAAATTCCTAAAGCTAACAAATACCAATTCAAGCTGTTCAGTTGGAAAGTACTGCATAATTAGAATGGTAATGACTGTTTAAATTCATACCAGAGCTCCTTTTAAGTCAGTTAATGCAGCCTCAAGGCGCTTCCGAGCATCCGGAATCATCATCCTCGATTCAGCTAGCACATTTTCCTGCCAAAATCAAACAAGGAACCTAACTTTTAGAAAAAGGAGACAAGTAAACATTAGGCAATTGAAGAAATTCAAAACAATCAACAGCAGAACTACAGAAAACATCATACCTGTTGTTTAAGGTCATAAGGATCAGCTCCATTCTCCTTCATTTCAGCAGTTTTGGCAGCTTCTGTCTCGACCTCTTTCTCATAGTAACCCAACTCCTTGACAATGCGCTTGCATGTACTTGTCTTGATTTTCAGATTCCTAAGTGTTGCCATGGAAGCCTACCAATTTCTAACACAGATAATAAATTAAAAAGGGTCACACTGCACTAAACAAACCCAGTCCACTTCAATATTAATCTCATCCCCAACCAAACGAAAAGGAAACATAAAACAAATTCGGGTAAACAGTAAACTAACCTGAAATTCGAATAGAGAAACCAAACAAGGAGGAGATATGACTGAGATGCAAAGCTCAAATCTTCTAGAGAATGACGGAAGCACGTGACGATGTCCAGATAGAGCTTCGCCTTTTGCTCGAGGAGAAGATGGAAGAGTCGAAGAGGCCTGGGTCTCAGAACGACGTCGTTGATCTCATCACCCGTGTATTATTGTAAATTGGGCCTAATTGTGTTTGAGAAAAGCCCATATAATGTTTTGTTCCCCCAATAAACTCAAGTAGTAAACCCTAGTTTCGTAGATGCCCACCTCTGTCTTTAATTCTCGCTACCGTTCTCTACTTGACTGCTCTCCTCGCGGCATCATCTGCTAGGAGAAAAGCATGGGTCGCGTTCGTACCAAAACAGTGAAGAAATCATCACGTCAAGTGATAGAGCGCTACTACTCGCGCATGACACTCGACTTCCACACCAACAAGAAGGTGATAGAGGAGGTTGCCATCATACCTTCCAAGCGCCTCCGCAACAAGATCGCGGGTTTCTCTACCCACCTCATGAAGCGCATCCAGAAGGGCCCAGTTCGGGGGATCTCTCTCAAGCTCCAGGAGGAAGAGCGCGAGCGCCGTATGGATTTTGTCCCTGATGTCTCTGCCATCAAGACCGACCAGATTGAGGTCGACAAGGAGACTATTGACATGCTTGCTGCTCTGGGTATGACCGATGTTCCTGGTGTCGTCCAAGTGGACCCTGTTGCTGCTCCTGTGACCCAGTTCGGTTTCGGTAGGGGTGGTGCCGGGAGGAGGTTTTAAACGTCGTTCGTAGTCGCCCAATGCCTTTTTGTTATTTAAATTAGTTTTTGTTTTTTTTTTTCATGTTATGATTTTGGATTTTGACTCAAAACGCCTGTTCTATTAACGCTACTGGATTATGAATTGTTGGTACTGGAATTTGCAAGATAAATGTTTATTTTTAATCTGCTTTCGTGTTTGTGGTGCTGTGAGTTTATTGAGCGTGTAGGTGCTGGAGCTTTTAGCTGAGTGATGCATACTCTGGTATCCCTTTTGAAATGCAATTCTTGTTGTTGACGAATTGGTTGGTAATTTTGTATAAAATATTAGTTTAACGAGTTATGTTGTTGTTGTTGCTTGATGCACCTGGAGTCTATAAAGCAGATGTCAAATGCTAGTGCTTATCTAAATGTCTTATAAGATCATTGTCAGAGTTCTTGCGTGCCCGGGAGGGAGAAATAGTCTTTGTGGAATTTGCTTCCTCTTTAAGGTTCGTGCATTTTTATAATCTGTACAAGTCCTAGATGTTAGTAGTTTTTACATGTTGCCAATCAAAGTCATATGTTTTGCCCATATACATCCATCTATATACGAGTGGAATAGGAAGAATTTGGTACTCATATTATGATCCTGGGGCGTATCCTTGGCTCTGTCGAGCATACAGGAAACTGGAACTAGCATTCTACCGAAGTCAAGTCATGGATTGGTTCCTTCAGCCGTTTTCCTATGTGTTTGGTGTTTCCATTGGTTCTTACTTACAACCGCACTAGCTCATAAACACTGCTTTAGAGGGTTCTCGCCTTTGTATGAGATGATTGCTTTCTTTATGTAACCAAACCTTGCCTGCTTGCAAACGTTGGTGTAAGAATGGAAACTGTTGTTATAGTAACATGAACCTGAAACATTACTTCAACAGGTATGTCAGTTTCTTGGATCTAAAGTAAACAATATATGCTTTCCAAATTACTCATTGGCAATGGTGGTGCAAACGAAATCAGAGTGAAGATGTCTTGCTTTAGGCTAGTTAAAGACATTGGGTTGAAACCAAATCTCCATAAATCTAGGCATGGTTAACCAAGTTAGTTCAATGATAGCATCTCTTGTTGGAGTTTGATTATGTTCCAACAAATTTTAGTGAGTAACGACAACAAGCACAACCGAGAGAGTATTTTAATTTCAAAGAAAAATATTGTATTAAGAACTTAGACTTCTGCGTCTAAAACTGCTGCAACTAAACGAAAATTGTGATATAAAATTTTAGTCTAATGCTATAACAAACAAAATTAATGGTTACGTTGGATTAAGTTTTAGAATATATTTATTTACGTCTTCGTTTAATTAAACTTAAGAACTTGTGTTCCTGTTACGTGAGATTAGTTTTTAGTTGTTTAATATAAATTGTCAATGCTAATTTATCAATTATAAACATCTTTACAAACCTATATTTACAAATTTTGTATTTCGCGGTCTGAGTCCAATCCCAAGTCTAAATTGGTACAATTATTATTATAATTTTTAATATAGATAAAGTGTAGAGTTCATTAATAAAAATTGAGCTTGAATTCAACGATTGCTAAAATTATTAGAACTAATCATTTGATTAGTTGACTTTATCATTTATTTACTCTTTTAACATTTTTATTTTTAATCAATGTGAGATATTCTAGTACTTTTTGAAACTGAACATTTAATTATCACTTGAAATAAACATAGCAGTAATCAGACCGAATCACTGAAACTAGACATCCAGGCAATCAATCAAGAAATTAAGAGTTAGGATACTGTATTAAATTTTTTAATATAAATAAAGTGTATATTTCGTTAATGAAAATTAAGGTTAGGTACAAATATTTTCAAAATAATTAGAATAGCCACTTGATTAACAATTTGTTAACCCTTTAAACGCTTTCATTTTTTATCAACTAAAAATTAGGAAATTGGAAGGGGGAGGGATAAATAGAGACAAGATCCTCTCTCCAGTATTACTCTGTCTTATTTTATCTCATGAAATTTTAGTCATTTATTTTGTAGGACCCATGCGGGATTCACGCGTAATTTATGCGAAACCCACGTAAATAAATGGTTAAAATTTATTAGACAGAATAAGACACCATAATATTTGACAGGAGATCTGGACTCGGATAAATAAACCCCGAGGTGATGAGTCAATCAAAATACTGGAGGCTAAAGCCAATTGAAATTGGTTGTGTTGGACCGACATGGAAGTGTGTTCCTCTAAAATCCCTCTTTCTCTTCTGCTTGTGTAAGTCATTTCCTTGCAAATTTGCGGGTTTCTAGAGATGGAAGTAGAATTGGAGGGAAGAGTGAAGCCACTGAGCTACAAAGTGAAGGGAGTTTCTAGAGAATCTCCTTCTCAGAAAGCCTCTCATGTACTTGACACTGACCTCCGCTCTCACTGGTCCTCTGCCACCAACACCAAGGAGTGGATCCTTCTCGAGCTCGACGTATGTATATTTCTTTCACTTTCTTCCCACCACCCTCCCTTCCTTCTTCTGTTATTTGATTTGGTTCTGTTTTTTGTAGGAACCTTGCTTGCTTTCGCATTTTAGGATTTACAACAAGTCTGTGCTCGAATGGGAAATTGCTGTTGGTTTGCGCTATAAGGTTCAGTCTTCTTCTTTTTCTGTTTTCTCTTTTGCCCACTCAGCAGTAACTTGGAAGAACGCTCATGGAGGATTTATGTTGATTACCTGTTAATTACATAAATAAGCTATGGAATATAGCTTTTTCCATTTTTGGCTGTACAGTAGATTTACTATAATGGAGAAGTGGTGTTTTCGTTCATTGCCAATTTTGGAGGCCAGTAATCCAAGTTTACTACTCTCAATTTCGCTTATGAAGCTACTTTGGAAAAGGGTTTAGTTGTAATAGAATATGGTGAAACAGAATAGTGTTGTCATCTTTTTGGTTCAAGGCAGGATGGGAGACTCAGACTTTGAGATGCTATAAATAGTTCTGTTTTTTTTTTTTTTTTACATAACATGGAAGAAAGGTAGGATTTTAAGGTTTTTGAAAATTGGAAAGCACCATTAATACTCGTATGAAAAATTTGCATATGTGGATTGTTTTTCTTTATGAAGTTGTTAGGCTGATGATCATATCATTCATATTGTTTTTGTTCTAGTTTCTTGAAAGCTCTAGAGCTGAATGTTTCAACTGCTTGCCAATTGTCTTGCTGCCAATTTCTGATACTTATTTGGCATAAAATTTGATTATGTACCAAAGGAAATGAATTTATAAAATAAATAGATGAAAATTTTTGTTTTTTTTAGGTGAGCATGTCTTTGCGCCCTTATTGAACTATTGGAACCGATGACTCAACACTCTCTGTCAATTTCATGCATCTTAAAATTAATTGTATACCAGAGTATATTTTATTTATATTCTGTCTTTTCTAAATAATCAGCCAGAGACATTTGTAAAAGTTCGCCCGCGCTGTGAAGCACCTCGTCGTGATATGATATATCCAATGAACTACACTCCATGTCGCTATGTACGAATATCTTGTTTAAGGGGAAACCCAATCGCCATTTTCTTCATTCAGGTAAATGACAATCAGTGTGCCTTATAATGTCTCGGTTGTTTTGCCAGCATTTCATGAGTATATTCTTATCTGTCCAATGTTAAATTTTCAGTCACTTGCCAGTCATTGGCTGGTTATGGCTTATTAAGTTTCAGTCTTTCACTTCCTCTCTTACTTCTTTTCTTTTAACTCCACTCTTAACCAGGATGAAAGTTAATACTAACTCTAGTAATTCATTTTCCTAGACTGTACTACTAAGGTTTTTTCGGCTGTCTCTTTCTTGCAGCTCATTGGGGTTTCAGTGACTGGTCTTGAGGCAGAGTTTCAGCCAGTTGTTAATCATTTGTTGCCAAACATTATATCACACAAACAGGATGCTCATGACATGCATCTTCAGGTGAATCATACTATCTTATAATGCATTTTTGGTTTTTGGCTATTCTACTTATATTATTAACTTTCTTATGCCCCACATTTCACCAGTTACTTCAAGACATGACAAAAGGGTTGCTTCCTTTCCTTCCCCAAGTTGAGGTACATGCATTTATATTGTCTCAGTGAAGATCTTCACTTTCTCTTTTCTATTTTCATGTCTGGATCATCATATTTGTTTTATGTTTTACTCTTATATTTGAGGTTTCTATGCTACTAATTAGCATGGTATTTCACACTATGCAGGCAGATTTAAACAACTTCATTTATGATGCTGAGCAGAACTTGCGTTTTCTTGCAATGCTTGTTGGCCCATTTTACCCAATACTGCAAATTGTGAATGAAAGGTTTGTTAAGCTGCTAATTATTTCATGCCAGTTCACACATGCTAATGGCTTTGCGATGAGATGTTCTTCCTAAGCGTTTACGTAATATAAAGATAATATTGTAGGATCTCCTATCTGTTTCAAGCTCTGGACTCTGGTCTGTAAACATCTTGATCTTATGATCTTATATTATGCTTGTAAAAGAGCGGCTTGAGTTTGTATAGTTGGCCTATGAGTTCAGAATTCATATGCTTGTAAAGAATATTATATCGAATCTTCCATCTTTCAAGATTTGGGCTTCTAATCTGTATCATCTACACCTTATGATCTTATAGTATGCTTGTAAAAGAGCTGCTCATATTCTAGTTAACATTATGCCCTTGGGTTTATATAGTTGGCCCATGAGTCCAGAAAAGTGTTATCTACAAGCACTTAGAGTTATAATATTGAATTCATATGGTAAAATGTATTATCATATCTGCATTTGGGACGAGAAGATGTGATTTAGGGTCTCCTGTATGGTCCATTATTATAAAATGTCGATTCTTCATATAGCAGCCACTGAGGCTGAAATTTTCATTCACAATTGATTGTTGGTGTTTGAATTTTCTGAGTGCCTGTTACAACATCACAGTGGTAAACGTAAACATGGGCATATACGTCTTGGCTGGGAAAACCATTTGAACATAACTGTACTCCAGGTCAGATATCTTCCAGTTTACCTCTAGTAGGTTTGGACCATTTAGCTTATTACTGGAGCAATTTCCCATTAATGATAAATTTTACTCCATTAACCTTTGGTGTCCGAATAGTTGAACCTTCTTGTTAAGTGTTTGGGTGATGTGTGTATAACCTTGAATAGCTTACTGCATTACTTTTGCAAAATTATACATCATACCTTTATTGATTTAACTCAATAACATTACTGTGCTAATATGGCAGAGAGACAACAAGGTCGTCAGGCAATGTCTTTGACTCTGAAGGTCTTAAAAGCAGTCAATCAGTGTCTTCCTTAACTGTTTCTTCTAACTTTGAGGTTCTTCCAGATTCTGCTCATCTTTCTTTTCATCCTTTATGTTTCCTCTCAACTTGATTGCTGTAAGAAAAGTTGGCCATCTTTTGACTTTCTCAACTTTGTTCTAGATGAGAAAGAAGTTCAAAACCAAAAAATTGTACCTAATTGTTAAAAACTTTGTGGGAAGCTTCAATAATCAGATAATTGAAAATTCTCTCAGAAATTTTATTTGCCATACACTGGCTTTCCGTTTCTTTATCTGAAAACAAATTCTGACAACTTTTGAAGCTTTTAAGTAAGTTTAATAAGAAAGAAAAAAACTGACAAATAACAAAATTTTATCAAACAATTATTCCATTTTTCAAATGATGGTTTTCCTGTTTCACTTCGCAAGCTGTTTTTCTTTATTTTATATGTAGAAGGATAGTTAAAAATTGGATGGAAAAACAGATGAAATTGGAGAAGAGTTTTTCTTTTAAATATTAAATACAAATTCACACTTGTTTTATTCTTTTAGGAAGAGATAATGTCCAAACTTTTAGTGATCAGTTACTTGTCCTCTTGAATGACTTTTTGTTCTCCAATCATCTCGATAATTTTACTTGAATTAAATGTATACTAAGTAGCTATCTTGATCCCATGCACTTTTTTTTAAATATTTATTTCGATTGGGTTTGGTTGCATGACCCCTTTTTGCATTTGTAGCCTAGAAGATCACGAAGTACATCTCCGTTTGTCTCAGCCACTTCAAGTTCCATGGTCTTCTGTGGGGATGCAATTTTTATGTTACTGAGGAAAGCATATAAAGAGTCCAATTTGGGAACTGTTTGCAGAATGGTGATGGATCAACTCTTGGGTGATATGGTGACCTAGTTTTATGTTCATTCCTATATTTAATTTGCCAACTGATGTCCTTGTTTCAGGCTGCTAGAGTATTACATAAGCTAATAGAGCCTGTCACTTTGCAAGAAGGAGCAACCTCTGTGGTTGAAAATGCATCAGTTGTAGATGAGTCTGCAAAATTTGAAGTATCTAATCCTGTCCCTCTTGTTGATTACTCAAGCTTGTTCGGGGAAGATTTTCAGATACCTGATGATCACTGGGACTCGAGCATCCTTAATCTTTTGGATATAGGGGCAGTTGAAGAAGGCATTTTACATGTTCTTTATGCTTGTGCATCACAGGTCGAGTACAGTACTACCGATATTCTTTAAGCTTCCATTTTGAATTTTTTTTGGTTTTCTGTTTGTTTTCATCATCTTTGTCAAATTGTGATTGATTCACTTTCTAGCTTTGTGCATTTTTCAGCCTTTGCTTTGTCACAAATTGGCAGAGGGTGCCTCTGAGTTATGGTCTGCTTTACCACTCATACAAGCATTGCTGCCAGGTCAAGTGTTACACAATAATCTTCTCCCAGTATTATGACTTAAAAAGTGTATGAAGAGTAGTATTTTAGCATCTGAAAGATATTTCAAATAGTCAAACAGTAATATTGTCAACTTATTATTCTAGAGGGAAGCAACATAATACTACACATCCATGTCACTATTTAATGCAATCTTTGCTTTTGTAATGATTAATAGAGATGGAATTCTTAGTAAAGCCTTTAATTTGAAAAATATAATGTAATTACTTTGTGTGGTTCAGTATGTGCGAGGTTCGTTGAATGTTAGTTATTATATTGAGAAGTAAATGCGGAGTAGTGAAATAAGAAAGACTGTACTGATTTTGCATCCTAGCTCTTATATTTTGAACCTTTTCTGAGCTCACTTGGTTGTTGATGTAAAACTCTACTGTTATCGTGGAAATCCTGCCATATGTTGACATGCTATTTCTGTCTATATTTAGCATTAGCTAGTTGAATATTTTTAAATGTGAACAATATTACGTACAAAAATTTCTTGCACTTTCTTCTTCAAATTTTGACAGTGGTCTTCTGTTTTCTGTCTTATGTAGCACTTCGACCTGGAAGCAATCTTGGTGATCGTATTGACGATAACTTTTCTCTGTGGAAACAACCATTTGTGCAACAAGCCTTATCACAGGTCAGTGCTCATCCGGTTTTTTACCGTACCTCCATTTGCATTAGAGAAAGTTATCTGTTTATTTTAAAATTTTGCAAATTACATTCTGATTACCACGTGATTATTTAGTGCAGATTGTAGCTATGTCTTGTTCAGCATTGTATCGTCCACTTCTTCACGCATGTGCTGGCTATTTATCATCGTTTTCACAATCACATGTTCGTTCCTCATTTTCTCCTTGTACCTAATATTAGAGAATGATTTCAGTTCCGTGGTGATATACTATAGTATCCATGTAGTTTGATTTATGCTGTAACATGAATCATTCAAGTTTGAGATTGAGATATAAACTAGTTACAATCAAAAGGTCGACAAATTTCTTTAGTTTGTGGAAGTTCGGAAAAATTCTTCATGATTTTAATGTAGTTTTGGACCTTTATGAGGTTAAACATCATTAAGCTCCCTCAAATACAAAATAGGCAACTTTTGATGAATATTTGTGAAACAATCTGCCACCTAGTTTATGGCGTCCTATGTAGAAATATTATAAAACAAGTTGTCATTCAGTTTGAAAATTTTAAATAGCATAGGAGGTTTGAACTAAAATCAGAATTACAAGGGTTCCTTTTTTTTTTTGTTTTCCACTTTGCTCATATCATTTACTTCAATTCTAGTCAAAATCATGGTGATGTAAGCTTTTAGGTCTTCTTTTCCATTTGCTAATGCCTTATTGGTAAAGTTTGAACTTCCACATAACGAGTTCACTTTGACACAAAACATGATAGTTGCTTTCCCTACAGGCTAAGGCAGCATGTGTTCTGATTGATCTTTGTTCTAGTGTGCTAGCTCCTTGGATGCCTCATGTCATTGCTAAGGTTTGTGGCTTAGTGAATAGTTCGCAGTTAATGAATTCATTGCTCGATTCTTTTGCGCTTGTGAAATTTAAGCTGATTGTGATGCAGGTCGATCTATCAGTGGAGCTTCTAGAGGACCTATTGGGTACAATTCAGGTGTGCTTATCACTCACTCTATCAAGTGCGTATGTTGAGGCAAATTGGAGATTAGTAAACTTTGATATATGTGTCAACTTTAGAGCTGCTTTTCTTAAAAACTATTAGATTCCAGAGAATGAAATATTACAAATTTACCATTAGATAATTGTTGGTCTAGATTTGTGTATCATTACCACTTGGAGAATGTTTGTGGCGGCAATTATTAGATGCTTGGCATGAGATGAAATGCTTTCTCGGTCTTGATGGCTGCAAGCTGTGTTTTCCAGATGTTCGTGTGTTTAGTAGAAGTATTTACTAATGTAGCATCATGATTCATCCTGTATTACAAGCAGTGGTCTAGGCTTTTGATTGACCTTATTCATCAAATAAGGAAACCTAAGGGGAAATTAAGATCTACAGGAGTAAAGAAAATTTTTGCCTCTTTAGTATCTGTGCCTTTCTTGAACAGGGTCACAGAGTCCATGTTGTAGTGCCTATCTGATTCTTTGTTTTGTTGGTAAGAAAGCACTTAAAAACTAATTAAAGTATTTTTAAATGTGTGACAAACTAAAAGTTCTTCTCTTTATCCAATAAAATTTTATCACCTAAAAATTATTTGGTGACAAACTATATTTCTTGCTTTTTTGGAGAGTGGGTTTATATTGAGAGGTCTAGCTAATGCATTTTCAAT
>JAOSBK010000002.1:12244673-12256196 GCA_027568895.1 Erythroxylum shatona
ATAATAGGGAAATAATAGACTTCTACTAAAAATAAAATACTCCTCTAATAGACTCCTAATAAAACACTCATCCATATAAGAGAGAACTATATGGAAGTTATCCTAATTTTATTTATTAGAGAATTTTTAACCATGGAGTCCAACCTGAAGTATCAAAAGACCAACCTTTTGTCAGTAAAGTGTTGTCCCATGATAACAAAAATCTATCTGCTGGATCCTTATCACAAACAGTATTATAATATTGTCATTCAACACAGAATGCTTCACAAATTTATGTAAATATTACATTTTTGTAGTTTCACATTATGTCATTTTCTGTTTTGCATTTCAATATCAACGTCTGTTGACTAGTTCCTATTCTTTGGTAAATATCTGCCTGATAAATTGGATATATTTATGTAAATTTGTTAAAAGATGGCTCCCCATCAGGAAATAATTAGGTAAGAATACTTTAATGTGCCATATAATTGTCCTAATCAGTGATACTTATGCCATATTGCAATTTACTGTCTTTTCTACTTCCTTGTATGTACACATATTAAATCCCCTAACGTTGTCTCAATGTGCCAATGTGCTTTAGGATGCTCGCTACTCGATCACACGTGCTCGTGCGCTCCTCAAATACATAGTGCTGGCTCTTTTAGGGCACATGGATGATATGTTGCGGAAGTATAAGGTAGTGGCATGCTAAACATTAGTACTGCTTCTTAATTTGTTAGGGTTCAAGTACTGTATGTCTGAGTCACACTAATTAAGGGGGGAAACTCATTAAAATCTGAAAGGTCATGTTAATTGGCTGTTAATATATGGTTATAACTGCAGTTATTTTCTTTATTTTGTTCCTTGCAGGAAGTCAAGCATAGAATTCTCTTTTTGCTGGAAATGCTAGAACCTTTTCTTGATCCTGTTATATATGCACATAAGAGCATGATAGCATTTGGAGATGTGTCTTTCAGTTTCTCGGATAAGCAGGAACAAGCTGGTGCAATCGCACTCAATGTAATCCGCACGGCAGTGCAAAAGCCTGCTGTTCTTCCTTCTTTGGAATCTGAATGGAGACGTGGTGCGGTTGCTCCCAGGTATTAAGTTGCCCGTGTGATAGTGTTGGTAGAATGTATGCTCTATACAATTCCTCACTTTGAGAGCAAAGAAATACAAGAGGACGAAAATAAAACATTAATTTTCAATCATTTAGTATGATATTCATCCAATAAAATAATATACGAATATTGATAGTTCCTTCTTGCTCACTGTGTTGGTTATGTTGATAACAAAATGACCCAGAGTCCTCCATGCCAGCAAGGTTGTCTATGTTTGACTGAGAAGGATAAAAAGGGGTAAGGTGGAGGACTGATGAGGGCGGGGATCTTTGCCCACTTGTATGATAACTACAGATACAGTTCCTATAGTGACTAGATATTGAGATCTGATAGTATGATTTTCACTTGTGCTCAATCCATGAGTAATTCCAATCATTCTTTGGGCAGTGTACTTCTCTCAATTTTGGAACCTCATATGCAGTTGCCTGCTGACATTGACCTTTGCAAGTATTCTGCCTCTGAAAACACCGAACTTGAATCTTCAAGTACTTTATCATATCCTTCCATGCTTCAACAAGGTGGTACTTCTGCAAAATCAAACAATCAAGAGGTGCAGGATGGAAAAGCTGATGTCTCTGATACCAATTCAAAGGTGGATATTGTTGATGATGTGAGTCTTCTGTTTGCTCCCTCAGAACTGCGGACCGTAGTGTTGATAAATGCTTCAAGTAATCCTAACAAAGATATTCTAGAATCCAACCAGAGAGATATAAACTCAGAATTGAAACATGCTGCTGAAAAAAAAGTCAGTCACTTGTTTCAGAATGATTTGCAATTGGATGCTGGTTTTGCTGCTGAATACTTCGATGTTCAAGCCAACTATATGCAACTTGTAAACTATCGTGATTGTGAACTAAGAGCTTCTGAGTTTCGGCGTTTGGCTTCTGATTTGAATTCCCAATCTGATAAAACTGTTGAAGGTCATGATGCTGCTATAGATGCTTTACTCTTGGCAGCAGAATGCTATGTGAATCCATTTTTTATGATGTCAGTCAGGTCAAGTTCAAACATGATGGACATAATTAGCACTAGTGGGACCAGAGATGAGAAAGCATATGGAATTTCAGAGCTGAAGAATACCTCCAAGAGGAATGCATCTGACTTGGAGAGAATAGCTGTTCTTGAAAATGAAAGGGATAAACTTGTTCTTCAAATACTTCTTGAGGCAGCTGAATTAGATGGTAAGTTTCATAGGGCCCAATATGGGGGAGATGTCCAATGCTACCTTGAAGGGCCTGATGATGAAGCACTTAAGCTGTCTCCTATAGATGTACAATCTGCAGATGCAGTGACCTTGGTTCGACAAAACCAAGCTACACTCTTCAGTTTTATTGTTCGAAGGTTGAAAAAGGAGCGTGACTCATTGCATGAGATTCTTATGCATTGTCTTGTGTTTTTGTTGAACTCTGCCACGTGGCTGTACTGTGCTCCAGAAGAAGTGATTGATATTATATTGGGATCTGGTGAGTATCTTAATGGCATGATAACATCATTATACCATCAGTGCAAAGAAGGCAATCTTCAGTTAGATACAGCAAAGATGCTTGTATTACGACGGCGCTGGCACCTGCTTCAGAGATTAGTAATTGCTTCAAGTGATGGTGATGGATCAGACTTTGCAGTCAATGATGGCAACAGATTTAGGGCTGGAAATTTGATTCCATCATCAGCCTGGATGCAGAAAATATCCTCATTTTCCTTCAGTGCCTGTCCCTTAGTTCGCTTTCTTGGTTGGATGGCGATATCTCGTAATGCAAAACAATATATTAAGGACCGATTCTCCCTTGCTAATGATCTGTCACAACTAACATATCTATTATCAATTTTTGCTGATGAACTTTCTGTAGTGGGAAAAACTGTTAACCAAAAACCTGAAGACGAGAAAAATGAACAATCTGTGGTTGGAGAAGATTCTCCAGCATCTAAACAATTTAAGGTTAAAGATGAGCTGCATCAAGATTTATCCTTCCATGTGCTCTATCCTGATCTCAGTATGTTCTTTCCACATATGAAAAGGCAGTTCCAATCTTTTGCGGAGAATATTTTGGAAGCTGTTGGTTTACAGCTGAAAGCTCATTCTTCCAGTACTGTGCCTGATATCTTATGTTGGTTCTCAGACTTGTGTTCATGGCCATTTTCACAAAACAGCCAAATCATTCAAAGTAACTCTTATCATGTTAAAGGTTACATGGCAAAAAATGCTAAAGCCATCATCCTTTATCTTCTTGAAGCTACTGTGACAGAGCACATGGAGGCAATGGTGCCAGAGATACCTAGAGTAGTGCAAATACTGGTGTCCCTTTGTAGAGCCACATACTGTGATGTGGAATTTCTTGACTCATTAATGCGTCTGTTGAAACCCATCATTTCATATTCATTAAAGAAGGCATCTAAAGATGAGGAAAAGTTGGTTGATGATTCATGTCTTACCTTTGAATCTCTTTGCTTTGAGGAGCTTTTTGATAATATTAGACATGAAAAAGAAAATCGAGATGCATCTGCAAAGAAAGAGTACAGCAGAGCCTTAACAATTTTCATCCTGGCTTGTGTGTTTACTGATTTATCCTTTCAGCGTAGAAGGGAAATACTGCAGGCTCTACCTTTATGGGCTGGTTTTACTAATTCTGAGCCAACCACAGTTTTCCATGACTATCTATATGCATTCCAAATGGTTCTTGAAAGTTGTAAGAGTTCTGTAGTTCAGACTTTAGCAGCATTTGGTCTTGTCCCACTTCAAAAGGCCCAATCTCCCGCTTTAGGCAATGAATTAATTTTTGGCAATAGTGAGGTAACTTCGTGGTTTCTCAATGAAATATGTGATAATACTGATTTTTCAAAGATATCTGAGAATCTGGAAAATAATGATTCTGATGGCATTATCTTGAAGCGAAAGGATAAATGTCTAAGAGCTGAAGAAGTGGAAGACTTTACTAAGGGCTTGGAAAGTTTTATTGCCAAGCTTAATCCAACCATAGAGCGCTGCTGGAAATTGCATCGTCACCTGGCAAAGAAGCTAGTTATTACATCTGCTCAGTGCATTTTGTATTCAAAGTGCCTATCTTCAATCAATATGCAAGTTCGAAATGCTGAAGATAATGGTAGTGAGAGTTCTTTATCCACTAAACCACTTGAACAGGTTGGAGTTCATTGGAGGATTGGGCTAGAGGGACTTGCAGAAGTCATCATTAAGCTTCAGGAAACCTATTGCTGGGAAGTTGCATCTTTGATGCTTGATTGTCTATTTGGAGTGCCCCATTGTTTTCCTCTGGACAATGTAATTGACACCATCTGTTCTGCAATAAAAGCCTTTTCTTTTAATGCACCCAAACTCTCTTGGCGGTTGCAGTCTGATAAATGGTTGAAAATGTTACTTTCAAGAGGTCTACGTAGCCTTCACGAGGGTAATGGGCCTCTTTCTGATCTTTTTGTCACGTTGCTGCATCATCCTGAACCTGAACAACGTTTTATGGTACTCCAGCATTTGGGTAGATTGGTTGGCCTAGATGCAAATGGAGAAGAGGTTATACAGTCTTCTGCATCATGCAATAAGTTGCTTTCACCTAGTTTAGTTTCTTCAGTTGCAGAATCATTTTTGTCACTTCTAATTTCAAGTATATGGGATCGGGTAGTTTTGATGGCATCGTCTGAGATGTTATTACCGTTGAAAACACATGCCATGGTGCTTCTCTTGGGTTTTATTCCATATGCTGCGCGACACCAGTTACAATCTTTTCTCGCTGGAGCCGATAGTGTCTTCCGTATTTTGGGAGGACTTGCATACCCAGCATGTCAGGGCCCGCAACTAAGACTTTCATTAGCTCTTGTTGCTGGTGCCTGCCTGTATTCTCCAGTTGAAGACATTGAATTAATACCTCAAGATGTCTGGAGATTCATTGAAAGTATAGGCTCTTCGAAAAGTGGTATGCATATTTTTATACAATATAAGGTGCTTAAAAATGAGGAAAATGATGAAGATATCAAAGTTTTTCATTCATTTGTCATTATTCTTATCTTTCAACAGCCACAGTAGGTGACCTCGAGAAAAATATTTGTGAAGTCTTGTGTAAATTGAGGAATGAAGGTGACGAAGCAAAAGAGGTTTGTCTAGCAACCAATGACCTAAATCATCAGTGTAGGCCTGAAGTTGGCAAAGCCTTTTTCTTTTTTTTCCTCCCATCAACTATTCTACCAATCTAAAGGGTAAAATAAACCTAATAAATTATTTCTAGGTCTGTAAATTCTGAAGGGGCTAACACCGCCATTTGGCTCAACTTTATGTGGGTTACTTTTATGGGATGGGCACTTTTGTGTTTCTTTTTGTTCTCTGACAAATTAGATTAAAGCAATGTTTTATTTTCTTTGTTTTCTTCATTTTTTTTACCAAGCCCTGTTTACATGTTAGTTGCATTGCAACTAGTTATCTTTTATTAAAGGGGAAATAATTTTATATGGTTGCTGCAATTTTCTATTATATCCAATCGTACTTTTTTGCCTAAGGTCCTGAGTGAGGCGCTGTCTTCAAGTTCTTCCAATCAAGTTGATCCAGATTTTGGGAACACTCGTGAATCAATTCTGCAGGTAAGAAAATTGATGAAAACTTGGCCTTCCTGCTATGCATACTCAAACACTCTTTCGCTTTATTATCAGAAATGAAACTGAGCCTGCTACTTTAAAGGACATGTGAGTCTGCATATTGTTTTGGAAGAATTCAAAAAGAAGTATGAAATAAAATTTTCTAATTTATTTGCAACTAAATTGTTACAGGTCCTTGCTAATCTAACTTCGGTTGAGGCATATTTTGATATGTTCACAGAAAAACTTGACCAAGAAGCAATGGTAATATTTTATTTTTAGCCATGCTTCTCTTTTAATTTAAACTTATAGAAAGGCTGGCGTTATACCATGTTGTGTAGGAGCTAGAGGAGGCTCAAATGGAGCTAGATATTCTTCAAAAAGAGCAAGCAACAAAAGAATTGTCTAATGATTCAAGTAAAGAGAGGCAGAATTCTTTAATCAGCGGTATTGATTTTCTTCTAAAACATGGTTACAATATTCTACTTGGAGCTAGCCAGTTCATTTTCAAATACTTCTGTTTCCATTTTGTTTTAACTAGTATTCAACTCCTTATGTTCCAGCCTCTATGAAGCATAAGGACTGTCTTCAGCATATCAAGGATCGCATTCAGTCCATGTATGTACTGTCTTTTACTTGTATAGTGCTGTGCTATACCAAAATTATTTAAAGGTCAATAGGGAATAAAAATAGCTATAAATATTCGTGGCAATTAAGAGAGAAAAACTTGTAGATATGATGGGAGTGATGGATTCTTCTATTCTTGTGTTTACTGTCTGGATTTCACATTAATTATTCAATAGAAGGTCAAACAATGTTAAATTTGGCATGTTAAATTGAACTCTCGTCTTAAGAATGTTTGTTATATATGCTTTACAGAATTCATGGAAGGAAAAAGTGAAAGATTTATTTTTATAATCTTGAAACGTATGGAACTAGAATGATAACTAGTCTTAATGTGAATATTTAAGGTAAAGAAAGACACCTACAAAGAAAGAGGCTATATAAACTTCAACTACAAGCAATTCTAATCATTAGGACAACATTAAATTTGACATGTTAAATTGAAATCTCGATTAGGGATGTTTATATATGCTTCACAGAATTCATAGAAGGAAAAAATGAAAGATCTATTGCTATGATCTTGAAGACTGTGGTACTAGAATGATACTAGTGTTAATGTGACTATTTAAGGTAAAGAAAAGAGCCTACAAAGAAAGAGGCGTAATAACTCAAATTACAAGCAATGTTAATGTTATGGATTGAGTTCGTAGGTCAGTCCTACAAGCGGAAGGAGCGCTGAAGCCTTGCTGATTTAGAAGTTATTTAGTTAGATTCTATTTCAATAAAAGATCAGCTGTAATTTGGTAGTTGTTACAGCGAGATAGGCATTACTTATTTTAGAAACTTACTATGTTAGGATTTCTATTGCTTGTAAAACGTTGCCTATTTATGGCTTTATTGAGGAACAGAAAGGGAAGATAGAAAATTATTCAAATTGAGATTTGAGTTCTCTTTGATGAATTCAGAGGTTTCAGGTTCCCTTTGATGAGTCGAATTACTTATCAAAATAGGTCGACGCAAGAACTCAAGTAAAGGCAAAAACAAAGATTATTTGCTTGATTTTGATTTCTGTATGAATCGCCCTATGACACGATCCATGAGTTGGGAACGTAACAAGTGAATCCTTTAAAGCTTGAAACTGCTGCAGAAGAAACTAACCAAACACAAAACGAGTATGATTTAGACCCTCATTGTTAAGCATAATCAATGAAGGGCGTTTGGTTTGTGGATCAATAGTGAATAACTTTGCAACACGTGAATCAGTAGTTTGATAGAAATCAACATCAAAGTGCAGCTTGGAAGCCATAGTTAGCTGCTCACTCTCCAGATCCTGTGGAAGAGATTATATGATCACTACACAATCAAGTTGCATAATGAGAAACTAAAACATAAGCGAGTTCCTTAATCAAATACCTCAAAAGAATCGAACAATCCCACAGCAACCATGGATTTAGAAGACAATATACAATTAACTACCTCTGGCTTTGTTATGTTTTGAACTGTTGGATAGATTCTCTGCTCCACCCAAGTTGTAATAGCTTCCCTACCCGGTTTCAGAAAATCATGAATTTGAGTTGCTAGATATATATGGAATTTACGTAAGAGCAATGAACAATGAAGCATCTGGTACATTTTTACATTTCATAGAGAGCTTGAAGAAGATGTTCTAACCTGGTTCTTGCTTCTGTACATGACACTCTTTTACTTTGAGCACCACCAACGAATAGATATATAGTCGGACATGCGTCAATACTGTATCTCATTCTTAACCCCAGTTATCAATTTTTGAAAGAACAAACTCGCCCTTTAACTTTTACAAACAGACACACGAAAGACACAGAAGAATAGAACACAAGAGAAATGGAGCAAGCTTTTATTTTAAAAGAAAACTACTTTAAAAGAAGTACATCATGTGCCAACGGCTAATAACTAGGAATGTGAACTTATCAACTTCAACAAATTAAAATACTGCATTTGAACTAGTGGATCATGCTATAATAGAAAACAAATAAACAGAACAATTCAGACTGAGTCAGCACTAACATGGTGGTGGTGGCGCGTATTCCGGCGCCAGTTGCTGACTCCATTTGCACCATGGTGCATAGAAATTCACCGGAACAAACTAATGTTCATCAACGAAATCACTAAAGTTGAGAGCACTGAGCACCACCACATCCTTCTCGTCAACCTCCGGCCAGTCCAGCGGTGTCATTTCATCAAACACCACCACTCTCGACTTGTGTTCTTCAACCTCTTCAGGGAAGCTATCCTCAACACTGGGAACAACGGGTTGATCATTTAGATCTTGAGTGGTCAATGTAGGAGCAAGAGGGTAGAGTTGGTCATCCTCCTGGTCGAACATGGAAAGAACCAGTTTTTGAAGAATTGGTGAACGGAAGTGAGACAAAGGGGTGACACAGAAGAATGGGAAGAGAATAAGGGTTGTGGTAAAGGAGAAGAGAAGAGTTTTTTAAGCTTACATTTGTCGATTTTTTACGGGGAGAAGACTCTCAATTTTTTTAACATCTAAATCTAAATCAGCATAAAATAAAATCTAATTTATTTGATAGCTATTACAATAATATCTCTAAACTGATTCTTAAAATTAAGCACTAAATATCATAATTAAATTTATCTAATACCTAATCTTTGATAATTTATTTTGTAAAAATCTACAAACTTAAGGGGTTTTCCAACAAATCCCTCCTTACTTTAGGAGTTGCAGATCTTTAATGTCAAAATAATTCATCCTTCTCAAGTTGATCGTTTACAGCTTGATTGGCTTCTCTCAAATTTTGTTGCGCTTTACATATCCTTTCAATATGTCTTAGTTGTCCACATTTGTTGTATCTTACATCTGGCTTCCTCCAGCACTTGTGTTCTGGATGATTTGTTTTCTTACAATATGCACATGGTGGAAAACTCTGAGCATTGTTGTTATTAATCCTCTTTTGTTATATGACTTTACTGGAAAAACGCCTTCCACAATTCCTTCTTGCCTCATAAGTCTCCTTTGTTCTTGTGTTTGTAATGCACTTAACAATTCTGCCAAACTGATTTTTGTTAAATCCTTTGAGTTTTCGAGTGATGAAATTGTAGCCTCAAATCTTTCTGAGATGGTTACTAGAATTTTTTGAACTATCCTAGAATAATCAAAATTAGAACCAAGAAATCTTATGTTATTAGCAATGGTAATGAGCCTGTTGGTGTAATCCTTGATCGTTTCTGACTCCTTCATTTTTTGAATCTCAAATTCTCTAATCAAGTTGACCATTTGCATTCCTTTGATTTTTTCATTCCCCACATATTCTTCTTTTCAGAAATCCCAAATTTCTTTGCTCGTCTTGAACGTCATGATTCTGGAAAAAATTGTTGATGTGACTCCTGAAAACAAGCAAGTTTTTGCTTTGGATTTTCTCTGTTTCTTTTCTTTGTGAATTTTGATTGGAGTCATTGTTGGATTTGCAGGTAAATCCGAAATAACATAGTCTTCATCTACAGCTTCCCACAAGTCATTTGCTTCTAGGAAGGCCTCCATTTGAACAGCCCAACTTAGATAATTTATACCATCAAAGACTGGCAGAGTAATGGCAGTGAACGACGATTCCGAATCCATTGACATCTGGTTTTTGATTTGTGGTGTGAGAAAGTGTAGAATGAGTTATGAGTTATAGGTTTGTAAGTTTAGAGGTCCCTTCAGATCAAGAGAGCTCTGATACCAATTGTTGGCTTTTTATATGGAGAAGACTCTCAATTTTTATTGAAAAGAAGCTTGTCAATTTATACAGTCTTTCTCTAACTAAAATTAAAAAATCAGATAATACCTAATCTAAATTAGCATAAAATAAAATATAATTTATTTGATAGCTATCACAATAATATCTCTAAACTGATTCCTAAAATCAAGCACTAAATATCATAATCAAATTTATCTAATACCTAATATTTGATCATTTATTTTGTAAAAATCTGCAAACCTACGAGATTTACCAACAAACTCCTCCTTGCCTTAGGAGTTGTTGATCTTTAATGTCAAAATAATTCATCCTTCTCAAGTTGATCGTTTACAGCTTGATTGGCTTCTCTCACATTTTGTTGCGCTTTACATATCCTTTCAACATGTCCTAGTTGTCCACACTTGTTGCATCTTACATCTGGCCTCTATCAGCACTTATATTCCGAATGATTTGCTTTATTGCAATATGCACATGGTGGAAAACTCTAAGCATTGTTGTTATTAATCCTCTTTTTGTTGTATGACTTTACTAGAAAAGTGCCTTCCACGATTCCTTCTTACCTCATGAGTCTCATTTGTTCTTGTGCCTGTAATGCACTTAACAATTCTGCCAAACTGATTTTTGTCAAATCCTTTGAGTTTTCGAGTGATGAAATTGTAACCTCAAATCTTTCTGGGATGTTTACTAGAATTTTTTGAACTATTTTAGAATAATCAAAATTAGAAACAAGAAATCTTACTTTATTGACAATGGTAATGAGTTTGTTAGAGTAATCCTTGATCGTTTCTGATTCCTTCATTTTTTGTATCTCAAATTCTTTAATCAAGTTGACCATTTGCATTCCTTTGATTCTTTCATTCTCCGCATATTCTTCTTTTAAGAAATCTCAAATTTCTTTGCTCGTCTTAAGCACCATGATTCTAGAAAAAATTGTTGGTGTGACTCCTGAAAATAAACAAGCTTTTGCTTTGAATTTCCTTTGTTTCTTTTCTTTGTGGATTTTGATTTGAGCCACAGTTGGATTTACAGGCAAATCCAGAATGTCGTAATCTTCATCGACAGCTTCCCACAAGTCATTTGCTTCAAGGAAGGCCTCCATTCTGCTTCAAGGAAGGCCTCCATTCTGCTTCAAGGAAGGCCTCCATTCAAACAGCCTAACTTAGATAATTTATACCATCAAACATTGGCAGAGTAATGGCAGTGAACGATGATTATGAATTCATTGGCGTGCGGTTTTTGATTTGTGATGCGGGAAAGTGTAGAATGAGTTATGAGTTATAGGTTTGTAGGTTTAGAGGTCCCTTAAGATCAAGAGAGCTTTAATACCAATTGTTGACTTTTTATATGGAGAAGACTATCAATTTTTATTGAATAGAAGTTTGTCAATTTATACAGTCTTTCTCTAACTAAAATTCAAAAATTAGATAACATCTTATCTAAATCAGCATAAAATAAAATCTAATTTATTTGATAGCTATCACAATAATATCTCTAAACTGATTCCTAAAATCAAACTCTAAATATCATAATCAAATTTATCTAAGACCTAA
>JAOSBK010000002.1:12269100-12285645 GCA_027568895.1 Erythroxylum shatona
TGATCCCACCATATTAGTGCATAATCTGTAAATTCAACAGCAGCAAGTTTTACCTTCTTCTCCTCTGAGAAGTTATGACACTCGAAGATCAAATCAACCTTCCTTTCCCACTCCAAGTATGCCTCAGCCTCATTCCTCCCCTTGAATGCTGGGATCTGCATCTTGATGGATTTGAGGTCTCCATCTCGCCTGTTGAGGGGTTCTCCTTTCCGAGCTCTCCTGGGCATGTGCTCTTTATAGTCCTCCTCCTCCTCATCAAACTCCTCCTCCTTAGGCTCATACCGTGGTGGTTGTCTACGAGGAGGTGGTTGCCACTGACGTACATCTGTATGCCTGCCCTCAGGTTCCTCATGTCTCTCTTGTCTGAGCTCATCCATTTGTCCCCTGACCTCATTTATGGCTAGATTGAATCTCTCAAATTGTTACTGCATGACTCTCAAAGTGAAAGCGATATTTGCATCTCCCCCTTGGTTGTCATCATTACTACCTCCCTGTGATATTGTAAATAAAATGATATACCTGCAAAACAAGGTTAGTGATAAACAACCTCACACACTCCCTCACGTGTTTCACTAAAAAATTTATCACTCCCCTCATGTTTAAGTCACGGCAATGACTCCCTCAAATAAGCTCACAAGCTCTTGTCGTTTGCTACTCAATGTTCTCTGAAATCCAAGTTACAATTAGAGCCACAGTTTCAACAAATCAATGCTCCCAAATGTAGCTCAAATAACTAGTAATAAGCAACCCAAACCAATAATCAATAACGAATAACAAGCTAGAAAATTTGAAAAAATTTGAAACTATTTGTCACGATTGATTCAAACAAATCACAGTCAAGTCAAAAGTATAAGAAAACAGAATTTTTTTTTGAATTTTTGACTTTTTTCAACTCTTTTTTCCAGATTTTTTGATCTGACTCTTTTTTTCAGACTTTCTTTTTTCGGATTTTTTTTCGTTTTTTAGTTTTTTCAAACTTTTTTTCAAATTTTTTTTTTTCAGATTTTTTTGAACTTTTTCCGAATTTTTTCGACCTTTTTTTGATATAAGTCAAAAGTTTTCAACAAATAATTGAAAACCCTAACTAAAATAAAAACAAGAAGAAAGATTGAAATCCTAGACCAAAAGATAATTCACACCCGAATTGATGATTCGACAATAATTAGATGGTGATGAGTGGTGGTTTCTTGAATTTTGATGGAGTTGAATAAGAGTTCTCCTCCAAACTAAGGCTTTGATACCAAAATAACGTGCACTACGGAAGGATTGATGTCGATTGATGGTGTTTTTCAATGGGTATTTTGTTTTGGTGTGTTTTCTACCTTGAGGAATTAAGAAGGATGAAAGTTTTGAATTCAACAATCAAGAAAATAAGGATACACAAGATTTGATTTCTACGACACCTCTTGGAAACTTGTTCCAAGCAATCCCGATGATCAAAATAAAACTAAGAGAAATGAACAATCGACACACCACAATTGGGAAAACAATTGATAAGTAAAAGATGGTTTGAAAAATAACAAGAACAAGAGAATAATGTTTCTCCCTATTGAAGCCGACAACACTCCAGCAATTTTGATCTAAAAGTTGTGAAAATTTGACCTAAACACACATATTTATACCTAGGTTAAATAATAAAAGGTTGGGCTAAAATACATGGAAGCCCAAAATAAAACAAAGTTCAAAAACTAAATAAATAAGTCTGATGTGTGGCGCCACTACTAGATCCATATGCTCTTAGGCTGGCACACCAAACACTCCTTGAAATTAAGTGATGAAGCATTAAAATAGCCCAAGTCTTCTTGTCTTCAAGTTCCAAGTGTATCCGGTCCAAGGATTTGAGATAAGTGGATCAATTTTAGCTGTGATCTAACTAGCTCTCCTCCAATAGGCTTGGCTAGCTTCATCCTCTCCATAAGTTGGCCCACATGCTCATAAAGAGCCTCTTTGAATCTCTCGGTCTTAACTCTAGATATAGGTCCAACTGGAATGACGAGCTCGCCCCCGTCATGCACGCCATCTCTATGGTGATCCTTACTCTTGCTCATATCAGACCTAGTCATATGGTCTGATGCACCTGTGTCCACAATCTAGAGATCGTGACGTAGGGACTTTGATAATAATGATCGACACAGGTTACCTTCATGCACTAGTGTTGCAGTAGAGGTTTATTAGTCATGTGAGTCTTTCTAAGTTGCGATTTTTGTCTGATTCAAGAGTTGCTGAAGTAGTTCAATCTACTGGGGGGAAAGGTTTAGCCCTGTGGATTTACTGATATCGGGTTCTGCTAAATGTGCTGCTCCACATTTTTGCTGAACTCTTTGGTTTTTAGGATTCCAATTTAGTGGTTTCCTATGTAATTTCCAGCAAGTGTCACAGGTGTGGTAGGGCTTATCACAGTGGTCACATCACTACCTGTTCTTGGTTTCTTGCTCTTGGATTTGGTAAGTAGATTCCTTTCGAGAGTTTGCCACTAAAGTTCAGCATTGAGAGGTTTGTTTAGAAGTGTGTGAAGTAAGCATGACCTTTTTCCTACTCTCTTCCTACGAAACTCGGCAAACATTTCTTAGATTGATGGCAATGATTTTAAATCGAGTAACCTTCCTCGTACTTCATCAAGTCCAACATAAGTATCTACAAGAAACAAAAAACTCTCTCTTTCTCCAATAATTTTTCATACTTCTCCGCATCAACACGACACTCCCAATTTACTGCATAAAATAGATTCATCTCCTACCATAATTCAGTAAGTTATAATACACAACAACAGACATATTACCTTGGTAAGTATTTCTAATTTTTGATCTGATTTCAAAGCATTGAGAAATGTTTTCCAAATTATAATATATTTCTTACACAGCCTCCTAGATTTCTTTTGCAGTTTTGCAGAATAGGTAGGTTCTTCCTATTTTTGGCTCTATTGAATTTCTAAGCCAAGCTATGACAATAGAATTCTTAGCTTCTCAAGCACCATAAGTGACTACTGTTTCATGTGGTTGAGGAATTGCCCCTTTTAGATATCCAACCTTACCTCTTCCTTTGATCATGAGCATGATTGATTAGGACCATTCTTGAAAATTTGTTCTATTTAATCTATGATGTATGATTTGCAATAAAAGATTATCAATAGGAGGAGATGGAGTTTGGGCTGAAGGTACTACGTAACTAGGTGTTTGGGATGAGGTTTGGAACTTATCAAAGGAACGTAAGGTTGGTTGAACTCCAGTCATGATATGACTGGAAAAAAATTAGGCTACAAAAATCGGTAGCTCTAATACTATGAAACAGGAGGGTATAGAAAATATCAGAAGAAAAAGTCACTTTATTTTTCTGATTATATGTAATTTGTACACGAGTATAACCTATCCTAATACTACTAAACTACTAGATTTTTCATATATACTAACTTATCCAATCTATAGTATATCTTATTTCATCTACTAGAAGACAACCTTATCTCCTAGAAGATAATCTCCTATACTAGCTAAATTTATATAAAATAATTATCCAATAGAAACAAAATTAAATTAGTTCTCTAATTTTGAGGTCAATTGTATATAAGTTTTTTATTTTTAAAAATTTAAATTTAACCTTGAACTTTCAAAACAATTCTTTTAAGACCTTTAATTCATTGGTATTTATAGATATTTCCCAAAAAAATTCAAATTGGTTGTCATTTTTGTCTTCTAATGTTGGTGTTGAATGATTGTGTAGTTACAAACATCTTTAAAAAAATAGTCATTAATAAGAAAAAGGTAATAGAAAAATCAATTTCAAAATTAATTTAAAATCTCTTATATTTATTGCAGTTTTGCATAATCTTTGGTTATGCCTGCTTGTCTAAATTTGGTGAATGTCATTCTCTTTTATGTTTGGTTCCTTTTCTAGTTTTGTTCTTTTTTTAGGTTTATCAAACGTTTTATTTATTGTTGGTGGTTTAATGACTTCACATTTGGTGGAGTCATTATTTCTTTTGATTTTAAAATGTTTACAAGTGTTGATAAAAGGAAAGTTTTAAGAGAATATTTTAAAAAGTTAGAAGTTAAATTAGTAAAAATAAAAAATTGGGGACTTATCCCATATGCACCAGACTTTAAAGTTAGAGGACAAATTTAGACTTTTCTACTTTAAATTAATTCTTATCTCAGGATGAGCAACAACTAAATCACCATTAACATAAGTAGCAAATTATTTGCAAATGAGGTCATTTAATAACCAAAACAATGCAAGAAGTTCTTCATTTTCTTTATGTGAAAAGAAACTTGACGTGAGCTTAGGGATGACAATGAAAAGTTAAGGGTTTATGTTACCTGACTTTAGTCTAGACTAGATCTTATTCAGATTGCCTAAAATTACGTCATTTTGGTCTTAAGGTTCAAAATAACATTATTTTGGGTGGGGGTTTGACCATTTAGGTCGAATCTAAAGCCAAATTTTTCTTCGAAATTCAAGCTTATTCTAAAATTTGATCAACTCGAGTCTCTTTGGATCAACTCAGGTTGATTCAAGTTGGGCTATATTTGTCATTCCATTTGAGATGAAGTGAAGGAGCTTGACTGAAGATAGATAAATGAGAAGTAAGCAGGGGTAGTATAAGAACTCAAGTTTAGTCTGGTCTAGCTTAAAGTCAAAAGGTTTGCTTGAATTAATCTATCTTTAATCTAGGCTCAAGTTTTTTTTTTAAAAAATTACTCAAGTTTAGTATGGTCTAGCTTAAAGTTAAAAGGTTTGCTTGAATTAATCTATCTTTAATCTAGGCTCAAATTTTTTTTTTAAATTTTGACTTTCGGAGCTTGGACTTAGGCTCTCAAATTTAGGCTTCAAGCTAAGCTCGAGTTTAGGCTTCATAACCTAAGCTTATCTTGAAGCTTAAACTTCTTTCACATACAAAACTTCGTCGTACATGTATAACAAAACAAGTCGTTTTATATCTTGATGAATAGTTATCGAAGCCTAATTAAGCTCGAGCTCAGGATATTTTTTTCAGTCTGATCATACTTGGGTTGCACATGAATCAGATAAAAAAATTTCAGGTTGAGTTCATGATTAATATGTTATTACGACCTTAATTTGATTCTCAATTTTTCAAACTATATAGAACGCCTCAAAAGATTAATTTTGACATGGATCCAACTGTCATTAGCTTATTTTAGAAAGCATTATTTAAGACATTTGGAGTGACGTTGCAATTTTTTACAAAAATAGGTGGGCAAACAAAGATACATAACAAAGCACCTGAAACTTATCCCAAGTGCATGATAAGTGATTGTCTTTCTAATTGGAACAAATGATGTCCTTAAGCTAAACAGTGGTATAACACTGAATTCCATTTAGCCGTACAGCTCTATTTCAAGTTTTTTTAGGATATGCTTCTCTAAGTTATATTCCTTACTTAGTAAGAGATGCAAATCAATTATATATGGATCAAATATTAATTCATAAGAAAGCAGTGATACGAATGATCAAGTTTCACAAGGATTGAGTATACACGTAATGAAGCAATTATTGGATATGAGAAGATGTGAGAAGAGATTTAGGGCAGTGTTGTGATTTATGTTATGTTGTATCCATACAATCGTTATAATATAAAGCAAGGTGGAAGACAAAAGTTTATGCCTTTGCATTATGAACTTTTCAAAATCCAATTCACATCTTGTGTGTTCAACTTAAAAAGTATATAAATGGTGTTTGTATATACTCTACAGCCAATTAATTTGTTATATATTTTGAGATATAATTAATTAAATGTGCTATTTATCTTTATATATTTTTATTAATTATATTTGATGTTTTAATATTAAAGGTAAGATCCTTGGAGTAATTATTGTGCAATAAAATTATAATGATATTATAATTATAATATTCAATTTGTATTTATGTATTAAGATGAGATATTGATAGAACTGTAAAACTAGCATATGCTATTTTACTTTCTTATTAAAAAATTAATTGATCTCATATATTAAAGTATGATAATACTTAAACAAACGTATTGATACTTATTAGATATAAGTTCATTGAATTAGCTCAATTATAAGGATCTCAAGTGAAATATTACTTATGTATCTATAAATTTCCTAATTATGATGCTTATATTATTAATTTTTAAACCTGAGATTATCAATGCTTATTATGTAGAAATTACTATGTTTTAATGCTACCTATTTTATTTGTGGTAGCTCAATCAGTAGTATTTGAATATAGTATGAACCGTATGGAGATAATTAAACAAGTTAATAAAGGATTCCTCATTCTAAAGTTATTAGGAAGAATATTCTAGTATTTTTGATTAGTAGTGATTTAAGGAAATCTCTAGTCAAAGTGAATTGAGATTTGAACATGTTTTTAAATATCAATTATAAATCAATGCTAATTAACAAGAAAAATATCAATTATAAATCAATGCTAATTAGCAAGAACAATATGATTGAATTTAAAATAGTAGACACTAATTTCATACTTTATGCTCAATTGGAACATTAGCGAATGGTTAAATTATATATCATAACCATACATGGATAGGTTAAGTCAAACTAATTTGACATTCCTAATATTTGAGTGATTATGATGTTTGACGTTAATTTTGAACAATGATTATACTAATTAGAAAATTAAAAATAAATTAGAAGGAGTTTAAATTTATCTAATTTAATTACAAATTATAATTATAATTTATAATCATTACTAATATATTAGGAACCTAATAAGTCACGCTTAATAAGCAGTTAGAAAGAAAAATTTAAATTTAAATTAAGTCAGACTTAATTATAAAATTTGACGAGATATTTGATTTTATTAAAATTAAAGATAGACTTTGACTATAATTAAAATTTTAATTTTAATTAAAAAAGAAACTTAGTGTCTTTTTTTAAAATAAGGAAGAGGCAAAAGGGAGGTAGCACTCCTATCTTGCTATGTGGATACTATTAAAAGGTAGACACATGTACAACTTATGGTTGATAGCTTGAGAAGAAATTTTTATAAGAATTTAAGTTGGATGATTCAATCTCTTATTTATAGGATCTGAACGACAAATTGTAAAATTTATTTATCCATTATGTCTGTGATTTAATCATAGTTAATTTCTTCATATTGGCATTAGAGTCTCCTTTAACCTTTTAACTTGATTAGAATCACTTAATTGCTATTGATTTGAAAAAAATTAAGGCTTAAAGAGCAATAATTATAACCATTAAAAAGCATATTATAGGCTAACTATTTATCCATTAAGAATTGGAGCATAAGACAAAGAATAGGCCTTATTTGTTAAGGGGAAATACATAGCCCTTAGATATTCCATCTACTTGACATTCTAGGAAACAAGTGAGCCTTGTAACTCTTGTCAGAGTCAGTTCCTTGGTCTTATTTAAATTACCTAGAGCAACTAAATGCAAATCCATTTTTGGTTTTTAGATATCTATAAGTGCCTTTCCCACTAAATTGAGTATATAATGCATCTAAAAGCTATCTTGAACAACTTGATATCCTCTTTTCCAAGCTGATGATGAGTAAAAGTCTGCTAAACTATATTGCTCTAATTTTCTTTTTGAAAGAATTAATTATACCTTTGTTGAATATCCCTCTCTAAGCAATTGAAGTAAGGGCAAGCAAAGAAAAGTTGAATTATAGTTTTAGGGGGGAAAATAACAAAGGAGGGTCACAACCAGATGGCCTTGTCATCTTAGTTAAGGATAGGCTTAATTGTTCAAAAGTTCATATCCTCTAAGTAATGGCTATCAATTCATTTTACCAATAAGAACTTCTTTTCATTTAGGATTCTCCACACACTCATAGCAATCAAGACTATATTCAATATTGAATGGATGTCCAAAACCCCCTTCCTTCTTTAGCAAATAAATGTTCTTCTATCTAACCTTTGCATAAGGTTTCAAATGACCATCACCTATCCATAGAAAGTTCCTAAAAAACTTATTAATATCCTATATAACTTCTTTGGAAGAATAAGATGAGAGTACTAGTAGATGTATAAGTTGTTAAGAAGTAAAGTTATCAATTGTATTTTTCCTACATATGTAAGACATTTATTGCTTAGTTGTCAGTTCTACTTCTAAATATATCAAATAAAGGTTGGTAATCCATATATGAGATACTTTTAAAGGTAATTAAAGCACCTAGATAAGTAAATGAACGATATTTGAGACTCATAACATTAGTAAGTTTCAGATAAGATTGAACTATGCCAATTGAGACCACTAGGTAACTCTTTTCTCTGATAATGCTTAATCCAGATATCTAGTTGAAGGATTCTAGAGACTTAAGATAAGATATTGATAGGGAATTGACACCATAAAGTAGCAGAAGGTCATCGATAAAAGAAAGCTTGAATATCTACAATTGTTCACTTTTCATTTTGGAGCTTAAAATAATTCTTCAATATTATATTGTAACTAATAAGCCTCGAAGGGACCTTAATGTGGATGGTAAGTAAGTAAGGGGAAAGGGGATTTCCTTGCCTGATTCCCTTTCACCCTTGAAAAACTTTTATGATTCTTCATTGATAAGCAAACTGAAGGAAGGAGTTGTGATCTATGAGCCAATCCATTAAATGAACAAGGTTGGGAATCTGAAAGCTTCCAAAGAGTTGAGAATGAAATCACAATCCATTGAATCAAAAGCCTTATATAGATAAATCTTTACTACATGATTCCTAACTAGCCTTTGTAAATGATAGTATAACTTTTGAACAAGTAAGATATTGTCTCTAATATTCCTTCATTCTAAGAATGCTGCTTATGAAGGGTTAATAAAAGATGGAAAAATTAGCTTAAGCCTTGAAGTTATAATCTTGGAGATTATCTTGTAGAATGTGTTATAGCATGCTATGGGTTTAAATTCTTTCAACGAAGAAGAATTGAAGTTCTTGGGAACAAAAAATATATGGGTTTTATTCCACACTTTTAACATCTTAACACCGGAGAAGAATTTTAAGATTGCCTCTCTATCTTATATTTTCAATAAATCTTAAGCCTCTTGATAAAAACATGCACTAACCCTATCTAGACCTAGAGCTTTGTTAGGATTAAACTTGAAAACAACCTTCTCAACATCCTCTATTGTGAAATGTCTAGTGAGGAATTCACATTACTGCTTAGATAATAGTTTTAGAATAAAGGACCAAAGAGAGGACACTAAAGAAGAGCTTAGTGCAGGAGAGCCTACTGTGTTTTTAAGCAGAAGTGCAAACCCCCTTATGCTTATTTCTTATTAGGAAAAAATTAGGGTTTTATTTCTCATTAAATCAAATCTCCTAATTATAATTAAAGTCAAAATTATAATTATAATTATAATTATAATAAAATCAAATATCTCATATTAGATCCCTAAAGTTTCTTAAACTTTACAATTAAGTCCAACTTAATTTAAATTGATTTTTCTTTTTAACTATTCCTTACAATTGACCCATTAGGTTCCTAATATATTAACAGTGATTATAAATTAAAATTATAGTTCATAATTAGAATTAAAATTAGTTAAATTAATTAAAACTCCTTTTAGTTTATCTTTAATTCTCTAATTAAATAATTTATAGTTATAGATCAAGATTAATATATAGCTACATGTCATAACTACCCAAATATTAGGAATGTCAAAGTAGTTTAACTTAACGTGTCTATGCATGGTTATTATGTATAATTCTTTCATCATTCAATATTGCAATTAAATATAGTGTATAGATATAATGTCTACTCTTATAAATCCAATCGTATTCATTCATACTAATTAGTAATTAATTTATAATTGATATTTGAAAATACTTTTTCAAACGTCAATTCACTCTGGCCAAAGAATTCCTTATCTCACCACTGATAAAAAATAATGGAACATTCTTTCTAATTTTTTTAGAGTGGCGAACCCTTTATTGACTTGCTCGTTTATCTCCATATGGTTCATATTATACCTAATTATTGCTAACTAAGCTACCCTAATTAACATATGTCATAAGTAGCATCAAAATATAATAATTCTCATATGAGATAGTTCAGTAATCTCAGGTTTAAGGATCAATTATATAACCATTATAATGAGAAAAACCATATACATATAAGTAATATTCCATTTAGGACCCTCATAATTAAGTTAGTTAACGAACTTTAATAAGCACTCACACATTTGTTTAAGTATCTTTATACTTCAATTTATAAGATCTATTACTTTCTTTATAAGAAAGAAACATAAAATGTGTTATTTTTACTATTTCAATAATATCTCGTCTTGATGGAACTACAACTAGGAACAATTTATAAATGCAAAATGAATCTCATATTTATGATCTAGTCACAACTTCAATTGCATAATAATTATATAAGGGATTTTGCCTTTAGTATTAAAAAAATTAAATGTAATTAACAAAATATATAATGATAAAGAATACTTTGTTAATTAAAATAATTATGCTATACATAAAATTGTAGCCAACGTTATAAGGGCATAAATTGACAATCTCTAGCTTACACTAAAACCAATTGCCTATGTATCTAATACCATATTCATCCATAAATTAATCATGTATCTTTTGAGATAATAGTTTAATGATAGGATCTATGAGATTATCTTCAATGGGAACTTACTCCAACACTATGTCTTTCTGCTCCATTATCTCTTTGATCATATGAAACTTCTTGAGTACATATTTGGATTATTGATGAGATCTTGATTCCTTTGCTTATGCAATAGCACCATTATTGTCACAATGTAATACTATTGGCTCATTAATGCTAGGAATCACTCCAATTTCAATAATGAACTTCTTGATCTAAATTACTTCTTTTGTTGCCTCAGACTTGGAAATGTGTTTTGCTTTGGTTATAAAATCCACAATGGTTATTTGTTTAGAAATCTTCTAACTTATCGCACCACCATTTAGAGGGAAGATGTACACTAATTATGATCTGCTATCGTTTGGATTGAACTAAAAACTAACATCTAAATACCCACGAACTCTTAGTTTAACTCCTTCATAGACTAAGAAAACATCTTTAGTCCTTCTTAAGTATGATATGTTTTTCATAGTTGTTCCATAAACATCACTAAGATTGGCTTAAAATTTGCTCGTTATACTCAAAGCATAAGAGACATCTGGTCTAATACATAACTTCACATATATAATCGATCCAATTGCCAAAACATATGGAAAATAATCTATTTTATCTCTCTTCTTGTGCATGAGAACACATACCATATATGAGAGAAATCCTATGCGACATAGGTATGAATCTCCTTTTGGAATTCTCCATGCTGAACTTATTTAACACTTTGTCTATATATATGGATTGGGATAAGTTAAGTAACCTTTTTGATCTATCTTTATAGATCTTTATATCTTGAACATAATTGGTTCTTCCACATCCTTCATGGAGAATTTCTTAGATAACTAAATCTTTATAGATTGCAACATTGGTATATAGTTTCTAATCAACAATATGTCATCCAAATATAACATTAGGAAAATGACTACACTTGCATTAACCATATTATAAACACATATTTCATCTACTTTTTAATAAAATCAAACTTTTTGATTGTTTCATCAAAACAAATGTTCCAACCATGAGTCATTTGCTTAAGTCCATAAATAGAATTTTGCAACTTGCATACTTAATTAGGAAATCTCTTAGAATTAGAACCCTTTGGTTGTGTCATATACACATCCTTAAGCAAATTTCTATTGAAAAATGTTATTTTGACATTTATTTATCAAATTTCATAATCATGATATGTGGCTATAGCCAATGAGATCCTTATATGTTTATCGTATAGCTACTGGCGAAAAGATTTCATCAAAATTAACTCATTGTTTTTGTTTTTAACCTTTAACCACTAGCCTTGCTTTGTATGTGTACATTACCATCCAGTTTTTCTTTAAAAACCCACTTGCATTCTATAGGTATAAAACCATTAGGAGCATCATTAACGTTTGTACTTTTTTTAAAAATCACTAAAGTCTATACTTAGTTAGTGTATAAGGATTCCATTTCAGATCTCATGGCTTGATTCCTTTTTAAAGAATCAATTTCATAAGTTGCTTCTTCAAAAGTTGTAGGCTCATCATCTAGGAGCAACATATTTTCTCCCTCCTCTCAATATATAAATCTAATCTAATAGGGCATGACATATCTTACCAGTGCATTGTAGAGTATATATCTCTTGAACCATTGGTTTACATCATATGTATCAACTTAAGGTTCATGTTCCATCTGGATGTGAACTTATAGTTCTTCATATTCTTTAAGGCTATGTTTGGTTGGATGTAAGATTTGTAATGGAATGAAATGATTTATAATGGAATAAAATGTAAATGGATGTAATATTAGAAAACTATTATTTGGGAGGGTTGAAAGGGTTTATAATGTAATATAGTGAAATGTTGTTTAGAAGATGAATGCAATAAAATGTGATGTATGTATAATAATAATGCATGACTATTCTACTCTTGATAGAACAAAACATATGTTAATAGATCAAAACAAATATTGATAGGATTTGATTTTTTGGTTATATAAAATCAAAATAATATAAAATTAATGTCACTACAAGTGCAAAATAATAATGTCATTTTTAACTAAATTTTTAAATTTTTATTTTTTGTATTAGTATATACCCAACAAAACTATAATGGTTTATTTTTCCAGTTCTATAAATCTAAGCTACAACATGAACGCACACAACATAACTACCAAATCCAGAAATTAAATGAACAAATAAGCTTCATAGCTTGAACCAATCACATAAATTTTCACCCAATCAAGCTCCTAACATGCTTTAATGAATAAATTGATAGAATAAAGAAACTGATGTTGAACGTTCATTAACGAAAGAGGAACCCGTGATTGATACCCTTAATGCTAGAATACTCTTCAAAGCTAGCATTGTGCAACTTTGATTTTGCAGCAGAAGTAAAATATGTTGGGTTTTTGATACATCACAATATCTATCATTGGTAACCAACAAAGTCTTCTGGATTTCTTGGATATTGCCACCATGAAGGAAATAGACAATCTTTCCTTTTACTTTTGCAGGATTGAGAGATCCGGGTTCATATGAAATTATGTCATTTACAATTTGATTGAGAATTTCTAAAGTGACTGAATGTTAATATAGACTAAGAATACCCTTTTCACGACCAGAGCACAGAAATTAAAAAAAAAAAAAAAAGGAGTAAAAACAAGACTTGGAATTCCCATATTTCCAAGTTTTGTCGCACCAACATGAACCGTGGAACTAGTGCATACATGTCTTCTGTTTCTCACAAATCAATGGGTAGCTTACAACCATTTATGTAGGAGCTAAGCTCTCTGCCTTGATTGTCAGTAGTTGAACTTGGAAGTTATGATTGTCCCTATATTTGGAAACCTTTAATGGAACGAAATCTAAGTCAATGTTTGGAAATTATCATTTTTTTTACACATTGATTTTAGTGAAGTAACCATTCTTTTCAAAAGAAATGACATATGAAAAGGATAGAAAAACTCTTAACTATACTATATTACATCCTTGGATTTATGCTTTGACCATGTCATGTTGTTTGTTGATCTTGAGGATATAGATAATGGGCTTTAGTGTACAATTACAATGAAATAATTGAAAACTTGCAACATTGTTTCATTCCTAGACTACTAAATTGTTATTTTCTTTCTCCTCAAAAGCATGGTCCTGTCTTGATTAGTTTTCTAACTTTCATATTTAGCAAGAAATTCAATAAATCATATCCAAGATAGAATTTTTAGATCCATGTGAATGATCCTTTGGGTTCATTATTTAAGATAGCTAACTCACATGAAACCCAGCTAGGTTAATTAGTTATTAGCCAAAGTTTGATAGTAGATGTAGGCATAAAAACTGAGTAAAAGAAACATTTTCACTGTAGTTGAAATCCAAAAAAATGTTGATGTTTAATTTACACTAGTGCAGGATTGTGGAGTGTACAAAAAGCTAAGATAGTAGAAGTAAAGTAGGCCCTGAAATGCTCTTATAGTTTTCAACTTTTGCTGCTACTATACGTCAAGAAATCATAGTTATACCATTTCATCCATCATTGCCAGCTTTGTATGCATCCATCATTCAAACCGAAAGCAATATAAAATCAGTAATCTATATATCTATGAACAAATAAATCTAACATGCATTTGTGAACCAAAACATGCAAGAAAACATCAAAATATTCATCATATGCATTGAAAATATATAAATGATCAAGGTCAGAATAAACAACATCAAAGCAACGAATCAAGAAAAGTTGAGTCTTCATTTAGTTGCTACTTAATCATCAACTAAGAGACAGATATCAAAAACAAATTGCAAAACAAGCAATTCCCTCAATTACATGCTCATTTCAAATTAAATAGCATTATGCTCAATTTCATCCGTAAAAGATCTGACCAAAATATAGGAGAGGGATAAGGGACTAAACATACTAAACTCCATTATCCAAAAGACACCAAATCATCAACGTACTCCTAAGATATAGTAAAAATGACAATATCATCCACTATTCCCTAGAAGACATCATAACCTCCAACATATTCTTACGTATATTGACTAGTGCATCAAGTAATACCCTCACCTCATCAGGCTTACGAATAAGAAAAATATAACTTTCATACAATTTTGAAGCTTCCACTCCTAACTCCAACATATGATTATATAGTTCTTCTTCTAAAATTGGAAGTGGTTTAACCAATAGTAAAGTGGATTTTATAATGGCTTTAGCAATTGTGTTAAGTCCATCTTTGATGACATCTTCACCATCATTAAAGGATGCCTTGTTTTTCCTTTTCCTAGATGTTCCTGGGTTTGCATTTTGAGATTGAGTTCAAATTCCCATTGGAGATTCAATATGATCACCATCCATCATTACGTTGTCTTCAAAACTTAACTCATTGCAAAACAACATTTCATCATTGTCATCCAAGGTGTTTGAAAATCCATTTTCGACATAAATGGTGCGCCTATTTCTTATCTCACGTCCTGTTTCAACATGCTTCTCAGTTGCTTTATCATGACTAGAAATCTCTACCAACTTCTCATAGTTGTGAATAGACTTCTCTCTGCACTCAGCAACTTCTAGTCTAGCCTATTACAAAAACAAGTTCATGAATCAACCAAATCATAGCATATATCATATTTTCTTCCAATAAAATAATAAACAAGTTCACCTGGATCAAGCTCTCACACAATTCTGGCTCAGCACTCCACATATTTGTTAGAAAACTCCATCTAAATCCACCACCTCCATTTGAGAATAAATCAAAACACTTCTCCACTCACTTTTAGTAATCTTGTTGTGATTTTTTATTTTTTCCTTATCGATTCAACTTCAATTTTGTCAAATACATGCATTGTGAAAGTCCCACCAACTCGATTAACTTGTCGATGTTGGTGCAAGTATGCATCAATCAAGGCATCATCCATAACTTGATTCCAAATGCATGACCTCTCACCACTTCTTGATGTTAATTTTATAAAAGGATCTCTTCGGGGTGCATTTTGTATGTTACAAATTCAACTAGAAAGGCTAAACTTTATATGTAAAGTGTTGGGACCCGATCTCGGAACCGGACCCCAACAGGAAAAACAGAAGACGGAAACGAAAACAAAGTGGCGGAACGAATCAAACGGATAATCGAATAACAAAATGCAGAAACAAAAGCGAAAGCGGAATTGAATCGAATTACAAAACGAATCTCAAAACCAAATTGGGCTAAAACAAATGCGAATAAACGGAAGAAATCCAAAAGCGGAAGAATCCAAAGTGGATCGAATACGAATCGAAATCAAACAAATCAATAGCGGAACAAAAACTTAACTCCGACATCCGTGAACAAATATTTTAGAAGAGCGTCGCGTTGGAAACCTTAGACTAAACCTATCTGAATCGGTGTAAATTTTTTTCTTTTCTTTTCTTTTCATTCAAACTCATACAAATCAATACAATTTCCCCTTTGGAAATTCATCCTCATGCAAATCTCAATTCATAATAATCTTCTTATACATTCATACATATCCCAAAATTCATCTTTTAACCAATTCTTATTTCATTCTATCTTTATTTGAACCAAAAATTGGGCAGCATAACGGCTGTATTTTAAACATCCCAAAAACCTGCAAATGGTAAACTCACTTCTATAATTCCCAATCAAAACTCAGAATCATCGGACCTCCCGTCCGGAATCCAAACTCAATCCAAACACATTCACATACCGTCACATTCATATTTCATAACCATACACAATTTATATATCAATCCCATACACATACCCATATGACATATCCATGTACAATTCCATAACTCATTACCATCATGAATTTAAATGCTTACAAAACCTTTATGGCGTTTCAAGCCATATACAATACCAATAACCATAATCCAAAGTACACAATACACAACAATTCTAAATTTCTCAGCAACAATCTAACTTAACAATAATACAATATGAACACATACAAACGGAACCTTCATTTTCTTTCACCCGATCTTCTTCTCATCACCTGTGGATGGGAATGAAGGGGGGTGAGCTTATTGCTCGT
>JAOSBK010000002.1:12292794-12303067 GCA_027568895.1 Erythroxylum shatona
TGGAGACTTCTTCTTAGACTGTTTCTTTTGTTTATTGTACAGTACTTTGTATAAAGTGTTTGGGAGACTGTATAGACGGATAAAACTTATAGTGAGAGTATGAATGAGTTTTATGAAATAAAATGGTGCACAGTTTAGTTTTAAAAAGTTTCCAATTCCTTATGAATGAATTATTATTGTGATGCCATGGGGAGTTTTGAGTTGTTATCGGTAGTACTCTCTTATCGTAGGATATGTGCCGGGATGACCTGCGGGTGTTCCGGTGGATACTCTACGGTAAGGGGGTGCTACAAAGAGACTGCAATACGCTGAGTGTCTCCCCCTCATTAAGAAAATCCAGAAAAGGTTACACTTCTAGGTTAATAAATTTCTTTCATATGTTGGGAAACTTCAACTTATCAAAATAGTACTTAATTTACTCCACATATACTGGAGCTCCCATGTCTTCCTTTTTAGGAATGTTATCAAAATAGTGGAGCATTTATTTAGGAACTTCCTATAGATAACCCCGATGGAACTAGAGGGATTGCTAAGATTAAATGGCCTGAAATATGTGTTCCAAAGGATGAAGGTGGGCTAAATATTACTCCATTAAAACTCACAAACCAAGCTCTTATCCTCAAGCGTTTATGGTGAATACTTGAGCATAAGCAATCGGTAAGGATCCGATAGCTCAATTCTTACTTCCTCAAAGGCAGGTGTATTTGGGAAATTAATGTGAATCCTTCTCATTCTTATTTTCTAAACCAACTAATTCTCTTAAAGAATTTAGTTCAGTATGATGTCTACTGCGTGCTTGGGAATGGAGAAAAAAAATCACATTTTGGTTTAAAAATTGGTCGGGGCATGGCTCTTTGTTTCAACTTCAAAATACTAGTCCTAACCTCCTACCTTTTCCCACCTCTACCAAACTTAGCACTTTCATCAGGGAGGATTCTTGGCTTTTCCCTGATTGTCTCAAATACTTGCAGCCTCATTATCCCCCTTCAAACAGGCATAATCATTATTTATGGAAAAATCAACCTTTGAATCAACTGAGGAGCAAACGAATTACTGAACTGCTACGGGTGAAGACACTTGGGCCTCAAGCAAAGCAGTAGGAACAATTGTCGCGGAAATTACTAGAGGTATCGGGGAACTCTTACTCCTATAGAACCATGCCCCATCTGGCCATTAACTCTCATTAATCAGAACAATCAACATAGTTAGCAGTTTCTTTATGTCTTATTTGGTATTCATACTCTGTTGTGTTGAATTCTAAAGGGTATACCCTTGGACATATGATATTTTGTATCTACATTCTTTACTAATTCAAATTTCTCTTTTAAAAAAACGAATTTACTTTAATAATTTAGCTCTTTGAAAATTTTAACTAAATTTAAAAATCTCTAATAGAAATAACTATTTTAAAACAATTTTTACTTTTCCAAAATTATTAGGAATTTGAGCTAATTTAATCTCAATTTAATTAAAATAAGGCTCAAAACATATAAAATAACATTAAAAAATAAATTGCGAACTTTTTGGTATAAACCAAAACTTTTTTGTAAGGTATGTGCAATGCACACACTCTAGTTAACGTTATTGTACATTTTTGACCAAGGAGAGCTCACCACCAATTGTAGTGGCACCATCCCCTAAAACTTGTCCCTTTTTAATGCATTTGCCTTACCGAACCTAGAGTTTTTAATTCATACAAGTATTTTTATTGGAACATTGATACATAACTAATGGAATGATTAGAGTATCAATATTCCCCAAAAAAATGATCTTGTTAATATTGATATAAATTCTCTTTCCCTCATATTTGACTATAATGGGACCCCTATTAATTGGCACGTGTTTCGCATGTGTCGGGAGCGATTTTTGAGACATGCACCAAAATGTTTATACTAAGATTTTTTGCTTTGTGATGCACCGCCGTCTCCCTCTGGTTTCCTACTGACCGCCTGGGTATGCTGCTCTATCATTGTTGCTTCACTTGTGCTTAAACATCATGGCTTCCTTACCTTGGAGGAATTCACCCTTGTCTTCCGGGATTGTCTAATCACAGGTGGCCAACTCCATCACCAGCAGCCTTGCCTGTCACTATTGAAAGCTCACAGGCGTCTCCTGCCACTGATTTAGATCAAACATAATTACACATACAAATCAAGGTATCCAAAATGCAATAAACTTAGAAACTAAGATGGGACGTGCATTAATATTTTTTCAAATATCACAATTAAAATTGTAGAAAAATATTTAGATTTTACACTAATTGGAGCATGCAAATTTATTTTCAAACCCAAAATAAGGTATGACAATTTCCAGGTTTCTAGAAGCAAAAAAAAAAAAAAGGATAAGGTAACAATTTTACAATTTCAGAAACAAAGAATAAACATGGTTAGGTTTTCATAAAACATAAATTAAAAGGGGCTTTTCATAAGCAAGTTTAACCTTCCAAAAAAGTTAATTCGAAGGAATCATTTATATTTAAAATTAAAAACCCTAATTGATAGTTTTAACCCTTAATTTTTATCAAATTAATAACAATTAAGCAATTTAATTAATTTAAACAATTAAAGAAGGCTCTGATACTACTGTTACGAAGCCAACCATGATCGAATCATATATGCGTTTAATAAATAAAATTTTATTGTTTCTTAATCGAATCTTCTTAACTAACTTAAAAATTGCAAATAGTAAAAGGTAACTAAATTGAACCTGATTCAAATTCTTATAAAAACATTTTCATGACTGTCAATCAGAAACTCTTCAAGCATCCTGTTTCTAACAGTATCTATGTAGTAGAGAAAAAGAACTTATTATTTGAGAGGAACAAGTAGGAGTGCTAGCTCCCTTACGCTTATTTCCTATTTATTAAAGAATAAGGTTTTTATTTCTTATTAAATTTAAATCTCCTAATTATAATGAAGTCAAACTCTAATTATAATTATAATTTAAGTTTAATATAATCAAATATCTCATATTTGATCTCTGAAATTTCTCAATTTCATAATTAAATCTAATTTATTTTAAATTGATTTTTCTTTTTTATATGTTCTTTATGTGTAACGTATTAGATTCCTAATATGTTGCAATGATTGCAAATTATAATTATAATTCATAATTAAAACTCCTTTTAATTTATCACTAATTCTATAATTAGACAATTTATAATTATAAATCAAGATTGAAATCTAATAGTATGCCATAACTACCCAAATATTATGAATGTCAAAGTAGTTTAACTCAATCTGTCTATGTATGGTTAAGATGTATGATTTAATCTTTTCATCATCTAATGTTCCAATTAGATATAGAGTATAGATATATTATCTACTCTTATAAATCAAATCATGTTAATTCTTGCTAATTAGAAATTGATTTATAAATAATATTTGAAAACATTTTTTTAAATGTCAACTCATTTTAGCCAAGAATTCCTTAGACTACTACTAATCAAGAACACTAGAACATTTTCTTCAATTACTTTAAGACAAATCCTTATTTAACTTATTCAATTATCTCTACATGGTTCATAATGTATCCAAATACTACCAATTGATTTACCTTAATTAGAATATATCATAAATAGTATCAAAACACACTAATTCTTATATAAGATACTTTGATTATCTCAAATCTAAAGATCAATTATATAACCATCATAGTAAGAAAATCTATAAACATATAAGTAATATTTATTTTAGGATTCTCATAATCGAGTTAGTTTAGTTAACTTATTCTCTAATAAGAACTTATGTATTTGTTTAAATATTTTCATAATTTAATTTATAAGATCAATTACTTTCTTCGTAATAACATGTGGTAGTTTTATTGTTTCATTAATATCCCATCTTGATGGATCTATAGCTAGGAATAAGTTAGGAATAATACATAAATGCAAATTAAATCTCATAATTATGATCTTACCATAATTTCATTTGCACATTAATTATTCTAAGAATTTTACTTTAGTATTAAAACATCAAATGTAATTAACAAAATACATAAAGGAAAAGAATGTCTTTGTTAATTAAAATAATAATGACATATATAAAATTGCATCCAATTGATTGACTGCGAAGACATAAATTAACAAGTACAGCTTGAATTCAGTGAGTCAGGCCCGTGGTAACCAAGTTTGGACCTAAGGAACCAGTTTGAAAAGTTGAAAGGCTTGACAAAAGGCTTGAATCTTTTCCTTTAATATGACATCATTTTAGTTTAACTATCCAAAATAACATCATTTTTGTTTGTAGGTTTGAAAAGTTTAAAACCAAACTGACATTATTTTGAGGCAGCCTAAGAGGGCTCAGATTGAGTTCTAACCATAATAAGCTCAACCAAGCAACGAGATATAGGCCTTCAACTTAATCTAACCTAACCTATTATCATCCCTAGTTTTAGACTAAATAAAAAGTATGTCAAGCATATGAAATACCTTCCCACAGAGATAACTGTCTCTACTACTTTGTAAGAATGAATATGAGACAAGTTTTAAACATTTTATTAAGTAATAAACGAGAGTTTAAGATATGAAATTATTGAGTGCATTTTCTCATTGGAGTCAGTGGCATTTCCCCTTAGTTTTTGCATATAGTTATTAGGTTTTATACATATTTTACCCACTAAATTGTTTAGTTTCTTTGAATCTGCATTTATAGTGATTCCTATTTAATTTGTAAGAAATTCTCTTGAATTTAGTACAACTTATATTTTGTTGCCCGATGCAGCTAACCTACTAGGAAAAGGAAGTTAATGGATTGATGCAATTAAAGAAAGTCCAACCCAGCAGTCCAGTAAAATGAAGCTAAACGACAGTGTAGTGGAAAACACAAAAAAACGTAGCAGCCAGGGAGCAACATGAAACGACAACACAAAAAGGAAAAAAATGTAGTAGAGGAGAGCAGGCAAAAAATGCAAGAGGGGCTAGGTTTTAAGGGGGAGGAATTAAAATTGTCATATCTGGCTACAGTGGAGGCTGACCCATGAGACACAACACACACACTACACAGTGAAGAGAGACCCACCACTAGGGACACCAGGGATGCACCATGCCAAAACAAAGAGGAGGCTGACCACTAGGCTGACGCACCACCCTGCCAAAAATGAGAGACACACGCATCACAAGGAACACACAACAAGGGAGATGCACCAAGGCTGACGCAGAGAGGGGACCCATTCATTCTCTGTGTTGTATCTAGTTTCTCTCTTTTTATGTTGATTTCTGACTTTATTTGCTGCATTCTTCATTCCACCATGAGTGAGTAGCTTCCCCGAAGCTTCAAGGTTGGGTCTAAAGCCTTTAGCTAAATTTTTATGGATTGAATCTCAGTTAATTTATGAGTATGGGTTTCATGGTTTTGATTTCTCTGTTTTGAGATTAACTTTGCTGGTATTGTGTTTGGCCAACCATTACTTGACATTAATTGTTAATTGAAGAACCGATAGGTGAGAATTGATAACGAAACTCCAAAATAGGGAACTTATAAATTTCAGATTTAGACATAGACTGAATTTATGAGAGGAAACCTAGGTTAACAAAGAACTTAATGGGTAATGCTTAATTGTTAGGCTACGATAGTAGATTAGTATTATTGCATAATACTCCTTTGATACCTTGAAAAAGGATCTAAGAAACTCTAGGCTCAACCTTCTATCAACCAGAATTTGCCTCATAAATTGATCTAGGTAAAGTCCATAGAAAGCGCTAAAAGTAGAACCTTCCTTGAAGCTTACTACATTTCATTTGGATTAATCCTTAGAGATATTCGCATCTTTGTTTAGCATTGATTTTATTTATTTTTTATAGTTAAATCCATTAATTTAAATCCCCATTCTTACATAGCTTCTTAGTCCAATTAATTGAGTAATCCAAGCCTAGTACTTACATAATTACTCCTTGTGGGATGATATTATATTATACTACTTGAGACCCATGAACTTGCGGAGTTACATCAAGTTTCTTGGTGCCATTGCTGGGGAGTAATTCCTGAGTAATATTAGGTGACTGATTGTTTGGTTAAATTGAACATTTTTTCTTTTTGTTTTGTGTTAATAGATTTCATTAGAATTGATTTTTGTTTTTATTTGTTCTCTTTACTGTCTATTTGTTATTTTGCATTTTCTATACTTTGCATTTGACCTTACTATGTTTTTCTTAGTCTATGCATAGGGCCATTAGTGCTAAAGAATTATTGTTTGATTCTAAAATCGAGAAGATAGCTAAGGCACTAAGGAAGAAAGCAAAATCTAGAAAAAAGCACGGGCAAAAGCATCTACCACATAGCTTGTGTAGGAGCGCCAGATCGAACTCTAATTTACTACAACTTTTCCAACAGAAGAGACAGTCAAATCAGAAATGGCCGAACAGAATCAGAGAACTATGAGGGATCATGCCGTCCCAAATTTTGGGGAATTTTGCCCCAGCATTACAAGGCCCTCTGTGCAAGAAAATAATTTTGAATTAAAACCTGGCCTTTTATAGATGGTGCAGCAGAATCAATTTGGAGGGAACCTTACAAAAAACCCACATGTCCACATGCAGTAATTTTTGGAGATTTCTGAAATGTTAAAGCAAAATGGGGTATCTGAGGATGCTATAAGGTTTCGGTTGTTTCCTTTTTCTGTGAGAGATCGGGATAAGGATTGGCTCCATTCACTACCACCTAGTTTGATCAACAATTGGCAAGAGTTGTCCAAGGCTTTTATGGCTCAATATTTTCCACCCGGGAAGACTGCAAAGCTCAGAAGTGAGCTTACCTCATTTTAGCCTAAAGAAGATGAGTCTTTGTTTGAAGCATGGGAGAGGTACAAGGAGCTTCAATGAAAATGTTCACATCATGGTGTCCTGAAGTGGATGATTATACAAATATTCTATAATGGAGTTTCTCCGGTTATGCGAAGTACAATAGATGTTGCAGCTGGAGGTGATTTAATGGACAAGCGTAAAGACGAGGCCTTTATGTTATTGAAAAAATTGCCTGCAATAACTATCAGTGGAATAATGATCGTAAAGAGGTTAAGAAAGAGGGGAAGAGACCTCAAGGAGTCTTCGAATAAGATGCCTTTACCTTGTTGAATTCGAAATTTGAAGCTCTTTCAAGGAAAGTGGATAAGTTTGTCACAGTTGCTGTAAGTAATGTGAATCCCTTACATGATCAGGATTTTGGGTTGAATATGAGTACAGAATTTCAAAAAATTTGGGCAAGAATTTGGGGCTGAACATATGAATTTTTTGGGAAATTATGGGCATAAGAATCAAGGTGGAGCTTTCTCAAACACTTATAACCATGAATAGTGGAACCACCCAAATTTCTCTTGGTCTCAACAACCCAAGCCACCGCAAAGTTTCCCTAACCAAAACCATTATCCACAAAATCAACGGCATTAACAACAGACCTATCAATAACAAAACCTTGTCCTTCCAGGTTTCCCAAACTTGAGACAACAAGCCCAGCCACCTGAGCCTAAGTTCAACCTTGAATAAATGATGGAAACCTTTATGCAGAAGCAAGGAGACCTAATTCAGCAACTTACTACCTGAATGGACCAATTGACCGTCCATAATAAGATGCTTGAGACTCAGATTGCACAGTAAGCTACATCACTAAGGTTGGACAAGGGTAAGCTACTAGCACAACTAGAGGCTCCTAAGAAAACCAAGGCAGTGGTACTAAGGAGTGGAAAGGTTTTGGAACCTATGGTACAAAAAAATAGGGCTGAAAAGGAATCTGAAGGAACAGACCAAGATACACAACCTGTGCAACCTGAATTGAAACTATCACCTGATTCGAACAAAGAAGAACCTTCAAATGTGGAATTGAAACCGTTACCTCCTAACCTCAGGTATGAATTTCTGGGGCCCTAATTCGACCTATCCAGTCATTTTTAATGATCTTTTAAGCCCTATGTAGGTTGATAAACTTTTAAGAGTGCTTAGAGAACACAGGAAAGCAATTGGGTACAAAATTTCAGACATGAGGGGAATCAACCCATCTTTCTGCACACATAGAATTCACTTAGAGGATGATGCAAAACCTGTAATTAAACATCAAAGGAAGCTAAATCCAAACATGAAGGACGTGGTCAAGCAAGAGGTCTTAAAGCTATTAGCTGTGGGTATTATAAACCCTATTTCCAATAATAATTGGGTAAGCCCTGTCTATTGTATGCCCAAGAAGGGTGGTCTAACAGCTGTGAAAAATGAAGGTAACTAATTAATACCAACTAGGACAGTTACGGGATGGCAGATGTGTATAAATTATAGAAAATTGAACAAGGCCACCCATAAAAACCACTTCCCTGCCATTTGGGTTGTGTAATGCACCAGTTACATTTCAGCGTTGCATAACAGCAATCTTTTCAGATTTTATTGAGGAAATTATGGAAGTTTTCATAGACGACGTTTCTGTTTATGGACTAACATTTGACTCTTGTTTAGCTAATCTTGCCAAAGTATTAAGCAGATGTGAAGAGGTTGATCTAGTGCTAAATTAGGAGAAATGCCATTTCATGGTACAAGAAGGAATAGTGCTAGGCCACTTAGTCTCCAATCGTAGAATAGAAGTGGATAAGGCTAAAACTGAAGTGATAGCGAATCTGCCTCCACCAACTTTAGTCAAGGAGAACATAACTTTTTTGGGACATGCAGGCTTTTATAGGCATTTCATTAAAGATTTTTCTCATATAGCAAAGCTTTTGACTAATTTGCTGAGTAATGATGTTTCATTCAATTTTAACCAATCTTGTCTTGATGCTTTTTGTAGGATTAAGCAAGCCTTGACCTCGACACCTATTCTTCAAACCCCAGATTGGTCCCTTCCTTTTGAAATTATGTGTGATACCTCAGATTATGCTGTGGGAGTTGTTTTACAGCAAAGAAGAAACAAAGTGGCCCATGTGATCTATTATGCGAGCAAGACATTGGATGATGCTCAAATCAAGTATGCCACGATTGAAAAGGAGTTGCTAGCTATAGTCTTTACAGTGGATAAATTTAGGTCATATATTGCGGGCTCGAAAGTGATAGTCTACTCAGATCATGTAGCCATCCGTTATCTACTTGTGAAAAAGGAGGCTGAACCAAGGCTTATAAGATGGATTCTTCTCCTTCGAGAATTCGACCTCAAGATTTGTGACAAAAAGGGAGCTGAGAACTGGGTCGCTAATCTCCTCTCGAGGATCACTGCAGAAAAGAAGTAACCCCTTTAAGAAGAACCACCAATTAATGACTCCTTCAATGATGAGCATTTGTTCTGCTGTGCAGATTTACCAGAATTGCATTATTCACTACAAAAAATTGCTGCAGTATATTACAAGTTCTATGGTATGCTGACTATGTGAATTATCTTGTTTCAGGAGTCTTCCTACCCAAATTTACTTTCCAGTAGAAGAAGAAGTTCTTTTCAGAGCTCAAGCATTATACATGGGAGGAGCCTTTTCTTTTTAAGCATTGTGGTGATGGGGTGATCCGAAGATGCTTACCAAGTGAAAAAGTAGGAGCTGTCCTGAATCACTGCTATGCATCCCCCTACGGAGGCCATTTTAGTTCTGAAAAGATGGTAGCAAAGGTTCTCCAATTACCTACTTTAAATTGTACCTACGCACCTTGACATTGAGGACAATGTCCTATCTAAGTTTCGGAGGGTGAGGGTGAGCATAATTTTGCAAAAATTTCTTACCATTATTTTTTTTAGACAAACCTTTATATAGTCATTTTTTGTTGGGACCCGATCCGGGGAACCGGATCCCAACCGGAAGACGGAGAACGGAATGGAAAAGAAACGAGGCGAATCGAATAACCAAGCCCACACAATATGAAAGGCGAAAGCAAAACGTATGACAAAGTGGCAACATATTGGAAACGAATCCAAAGCGAAGCGAATACTCGAATCGAAAAGGAATAACGGAAACAAGTCGTATGGCAAACGGATCGAATCGAATCATACAAAGCGAAGCGAAAAGAACAACGAAGTAATCAAACGGAATCAAATGAACTGAGACATATCCGACATCCGAGAAAAACAAAGAACAAAGAACAGGATTGCGTTGGAAACCTAGACTAACCATCCGAATCCGGTATAAATTTTTTTTTCTTCTTTTTCATTCTTTCTTATACTAATCATATTCATATAATTTCCCATAGGAAATTCATTCTTAAATCCAAAACTCAACATTCATACATATCACATAAATCATTATTTTATTCAATTTTTATTCTTTCTTTTTCCAAAATTTCGGCAGCATAACGGCTGCACCTGAACTAACCCAAACCTGCAAAGTG